>CM053576.1:105673578-105706328 GCA_028646485.1 Cryptoprocta ferox | reverse complement strand
CCAACAAACACATGAAACGATGCTCAGCATCACTCATCATCAGGGAAATACAAATCAAAACCACACTGAGATACCACGTGATGCCAATCAGAGTGGCTAAAATGAACAACTCAAGAGACTATAGATGCTGGCGAGGATGTGGAGAAACGGGTACCCTCCTACACTGTTGGTGGGAATGTAAACTGGTGCAGCCACTCTGGAAAACAGTGTGGAGGTTCTTCAAAAACTATCAGTGGAACTCCCCTATGATCCAGCAATGGCACTGCTGGGGATTTACCCAAGGGATACAGAAATGCTGATGCATAGGGGCACATGTACCCCAATGTTCATAGCGGCACTTTCAACAATAGCCAAATCATGGAAAGAGCCTAAATGTCCATCAACTGATGAATGGATCAAGAAGATGGGTTCATCTATACAATGGAATACTTCATGGCCATGATAAAGAATGAAATCTGGCCATTCATAGCAACATGGATGAACCTCGAGGGTGTCATGGTAAGTGAAATAAGTCAGGCGGAGAAGGACAGATATCATATGTTTTCACTCATCGGTCTAACAGGAGAAACCTAACAGAGGACCATGGGGAGGGGAAGGAGGAAAAAGAGTTAGGGAGAGGGAGGGAGAGAAAGCACGAGAGACTCTTGAATACTGAAAGCAACCGACTGAGGGCAGAAGGAGGAGGGGGGAGGGGGGTGATGGTCATGGTGGAGGACACTTGTGGGGAATAGCACTGGGTGTTACATGGAAACCAACTTGACAATAAACTATAAATTAAAGAAAAAAAGACAATAAAAAAAGGAGGTTAATACCAATACAGGCCTAAAAAAACCTCTCAACCCAACCTTACATCTAAAGAATCTAGAAAAAGAAGAAGAAAGAAAACCCCAAAACCAGTACAAGTAATGAAATAATAAAAATTGGGGCAGAAATAAATGATATAGAACTAAAAAAAAATAGATGAGATCAATGAAATCAAGTTCTTTGAAAAAGTCAACAAAGAGAATCAATAAACCTTTAGCCAGACTCAACAAAAGAAGAGAAACTAAAATGAGCAAAATCAGAAGTAAAAGAAAAGAAATAACAACCAATTCCACAGAAATACGAATAATTATAACAGAATATTATGAACAATTATATGCCAACCAATTAGGCAACTTAGAAGATATAGATAAATTCCTAAAAACATATAACATCCAAAAACTAATTCAGGAAGAATTTGAAAATTAGATGGGGTGCTTGGGTGGCTCAGTCGGTTAATCATCCGACTTTGGCTCAGGTCATGATCTCACTGTCTGTGGTTTTGAGCCCTGCGTCTGGCTCTGTGCTGACAGCTCGGAGCCTGGAGCCCGCTTCAGATTCTGTGTCTCCCTCTCTCTCTTCCCTCCCCCACTCATGCTCTGTGTGCCTCTTTCCCAATAATAAACAAACATAAAAAAATTTTAAAGAAGATTAAAACTTCTTCTCAAACTATTGCAAAAGGTAGAAGCAGAAGGAAAACTTCCAAATTCATCCTATAACACCAGCAACATCTTGATACCAAAATCAGATAAAGACACTACAGAAAAGAGAACTACAGGATATTATCTCTGATGAAAATATATGCAAAAATACTCAACAAAATAATAGGATACCTAACCCAGTAAGACATAAAAAATTATTTACCAAAATCAAGTGGGATTTAGTCTGGGGATTTCAAAGGTGGTTCTATATTTGCAAATCAATCAAGTCATCCATCGCATCAACAAGAGGAAGAATAAACATCATATCATCATTTTAATAGATAAAGAAAAAGCATTTGACAAAGTACAACATTAATATATGATAAAAATCCTCAACAAAGTAGATTTAAAGGGAACATACTTCAACATAATAAAGGCCTATGTGAAAAGATAACAACATACACAATGCTGAGAAACTAAGAGCTTTTCCCCTAAGGTCAGGAAAAAGAGAAGGATGTCCACTATCACCACTTTTATTCACCATGGTACTAGATGTCCTAGGCATAGCAATCAGTCAAGAAGAAGTAATAAAAGGAATATAAATTGGTAAGAAATAAAATTGTCTCTATTTGCAGATGACATAATCTTATATGTAGAAAACCCTGAAGACTTTACCAAAAACTAATAGAACTGATTAATAAATTCAGTAAGGTCACAGGATACAAAATCAATATACAAAAAATCTGTTGCATTTCTATACACTAATAATGAAGTATCAGAAAGAAAAAAATTTTTAAAAATCCCATTTCCAATTTATTATTACAAAAATAATAAAATACTTAGGAATTAACTATTTTTTTTTACCTTAGGGATAAGCTTAACCCAAAAAGTGAAATACTTGTACTCTGAAAAGTATAAAAAATTGGTGAAAAAGAAATTGAGGATGACAAAGAAATGGAAAGACATTCCATGCTCATGGGTCACAAGAACAAATATTGTTAAAATATTATGCTACCCAAAGAAATCTACAGATTTAATACAATCACTATCAAAATACCAACAGCATTTTTCACTGAACTAGAATGAACAATCCTAAAATTTGTATGGAATCACAAAAGGTCCCGAATAGCCAAAGTAATCTTGAAAAAGAAGAATAAAACTGAAGGTATCACAATCCCAGTTCTTAAGATATATTATAAAGCTGTAGTAATTAAAACAGTATGATACTGGCATAAAAATAGATGCATAGATCAATGGAACAGAATAGAGAGCTCAGTAATAAACCCACAATTATATGGTCAATTAATCTTCAACAAAGGAGGAAAACATATGCAATGGGAAGAGACTCTCTTCAACAAATGTTGTTGGGAAAACTGGATTGCTATATGTAATAGAATGAAACTGGGTTACTTTCTTATACCATAAATGAAAATAAACTGAAAATGGATTAAGGACCTAAATGCAAACCCTGAAACCATAAAATCCTAAAAGACAGCACAGGCACCAATTTTTCTGACGTTGGCCATCACAACATTTTACTAGATAAGTCTCTTGAGGTAAAAGAAACAAAACCAAAAATAAATTATTGGTACAACAGCAAAATAAAAAGCGTCTGCAAGGTAAAGGAAACCATAAACAAAACTAAAGGCAACCTACTGAATGAGAGAAGATATTTTCAAATGACATAACTAATAAAAGGTTAGTATGCAAAAGACCTTATACAACTTCTTGTATAAAGAACTTATACAACTCAATGCCCAACCCCCAAATATACAAAAAAGTGGGAGAAGATATGAACAAAAATTTCTCCAAAGACCTACATATAGCAAACAGAAACATGAAAAGATGCATATTACTAATCATCAGGAAAATGCAAATCAAAATCACAATGAAATGGCACCTCATAGCTGTAAGAATGTCTAATATCAAAAAACACAAGAAGCAAGTATTGATAAGGATGTGGAGAAAAATGGAACCCTAATGCACTGTTGGTGTGAATGTAAATTGGCATAGCTATTGTGGAAAACAGTATGGAGGTTTCTCAAAAAAGTAAAAATAGAATTATCATATTATCCAGTATTTCCACTACTGTATATTTACCCAAGTAAAATGAAAACACTAATTTGATAAAATATATGCACCCATATGTGTATATTATTTACATTACTTACAATAACAAAAATATGGAAGCAGCTCAAGTGTCCATTGATTGATGAATGGAACCAGAAGATGGGAAATGTATACACAATGGGATATTACTCAGCCATAAATAGAATGAAGTCTTGCCATTTGTTAAAACATGAATGGATCCAGAGAGTATAATGCTAAGAGAAATGCTGTCAGAGAAAGAAAAATTCTATATTATTTCACATATATGGGGAATTTAAGTAACAAAACAAATGAACAAATAAATGAGAAATCAAAACAGAGTCTTAACTATAGAACGCTGATGGTTATCAGAGGGGAGGTGGGTGTGGGGATGGTTGAAATAAGTGAAGGGGATTAAGTACACTCATCATGATAAACTGAGTAATGTGTAGAATGCTGTACATCTGAAACTAATATCACCTGTATGTTAACTATACTGGAATTAAGATTTAAAAAATCAATATTCTTTATTGATAAAAGACACATAGCAAACTAGAACTAAAAGAAAATTTCTTCAGGTTGATAAAAGGCATCTACAAAAACCCACAGCTAACATTATACTTGATGATGAGCTACTAAATGCTTTGTCTCTAAGATATGGAATAAGATGTCTGCTCTTACCACTTGTATAGAACGTCGTATTGGAGTTTCTAGCCAGGAAAATCAGGAACAGAAAAAATATAAAGGTCATTCATATTGGAAATAAGGTAATAAATCTATCTCTATTTGCAGATAATTGTTTAGATAGAAATACCTAAGGAATCCACATGAATTTAACAGTTTGGCAGCATGTAAAACACTGAATAGATGTTTATCTAAGGAAGATAGACAAATTGCCATCAAACACATAAAAGGAGGCTGGACATCATTAGTTTTTAGGGAAATGAAAATCTCTATGTTTAGAAATGCACAATACAATACGACTTTACATATTAGGATGTGAAATCAGATGGCTAAACTAAAAAGACAGACAATAATAAGTGCTGTTGATAATGCAAGTTAATTGGAATACTTGCTTATACATTACTGGTGGGAACATAAAATGGTACAATTCCCTTGAAAAATATTTTGGCAATTCCTCAAAAATCTAGAGTAACGAAATCACTTAGCAATCGCCTCTCCCTCCCTCCCTCCCTCTCCCTCTCTTTCTACATATATACTTTCAAGAGAAGTGAAAACCCACGTTTGCATAAAAATTTGTACATGGATGTTTATAGCAGTATTATTTATAGTAATCAAAAAGTGGAAACAACCCAAATCTCTGATAAATAGATATGTGGCATATTCATGTAATGGAATATTATTTGGCAATAAAAAGAAATAAAGTACTGATATGCTAACACATGGATGAACCTTGCAAACGTTATACTCAATGAAAGAAAGGAATCACAATATGCCATATATTGTATGATTCCACTTATATTAAATATCCAGAATTGGAAAATCCATAGAAATACAATGTATATGAATGGTTAGTAGTGGAATGGGGAGAGGCAACAGGAATATAGAGTTAATGGATATGGTGTTTCTTTTTTAAGTGATGACAGTTTTTAAAAATTAGGTAGTATTGTAGCACAATTCTTTCAATATACTAAAAAGTATTTAATTGTGTGTTTTAAAAGTATGAATTTTCTTGTATGTAGGTTTATCTGAATAAAGCTTTTCTAAAATATTTAAAAAATATTTTTAGAAATATTTTAAATTTTAAAAATAAAATTTTTAAAAATGCAGCTAGGTTGCTGGAAAATTAAGTCATTATTTCCTGGATTTATATTCATTTAAGTTTCTAATCATTGATTTTGTATCTACACTCTTCTAGGTATTCTATGGATGGGATTAAAAGGTATGGATCTTGCATAATGGCAGCTCAAAGTCTATACAAAGACGGGTATGCAAAAAAACCACTGAATGAGGTGTACTCAATCGTAATGTATGCTATTAAGTGATCTGGTAGAGCAGAGAATTTTCTTTCTACTTTGAGAGTTGAGGAGTTACCAGATAAGCTTCACAGAAAAATTGACACTGAACTCTTAAAAATATATATATAGCAGTTGAAAAGAAAAGGAGAAGGGTCTTTTAAGACAATGAGATCATTTTGAATAAATAGAATTATCTGTATAGGATGTCCATTATTTACACTACTATAATGCCTGGGGCTCTTTACAAAGTATTTCTTTACTATTTCCATTTTCTTATTTAATATACGTCACCCAGAACAGTTATGCACATGTAAAAATAACTCCTGGGAATTTGTACAGGTATACTAAGGCAAATTTATGCTATTGGGATGAGAATTTCATATACATGCAACCACACACGTCCGCGCGCACGCACACACACACACACACACACACACACACACCTTTTCTGCTTATACCAAGTCATTTTAACCATATCGCCTCACAGCCATCCTTCTCTGTGTTTACTTTCTATTCTAGAGATGCCTTATATAAACTCTCTTCATCTCAGAAAGAATGCTAAATTTCAGCTCTTAATTTTGAAAAGGAAAAATGCTATGCTTTTAGTACTTTATGGTGTCAGTGAGATTGCATTAAAGTATTCACATCATGATTCTTCTCTTGAGACTGCACTTAATATTGGGAAACCTTTTCATGCCTTGAAAAAAATAAGTAGATCTCCAGTAATAAAAATAATTCCCCTAAAGAAATAGCATTACAAAAATGTGTGGCTTGGTTGCAAAATGGAAAAATGTGATGTCTTCTCTAGTCCTGTATGCCATTTCTGTCTTCCAGTACTAGATTAGAGCCACCATGTTTAATGAAATAGTATAGCACCTGAGCTAAGAGGAGAAAAAATAATTTACAATCACAAATTGCTTTTGAAATGAGTTATATTTCCTTTTCATGAAGAATTTATAATAATAATAAAGGATTCAAAGCTTAAGCATTGAAATCTCTAATGAAACTACTTTGAAATTATGAAAGGGACGATGAATAAATATTGAGGAAAGCTCAAAAGACTGTAATCTAATTGAATTTCTCTTGTAAGTTCCATGTCTTGGATTGTACACTATTGTCAGGAAATTTTCAGAGACTATGGTATGGTTATTCAATTACTTACGGGCAATGGGAATTTTTGCATTTTTTGCAGTAAATCCCATTTTTCAATTAAATTAAATGGGTAAGACACTGAAATATACTCTACTCCAATCTTAATTTCCTTAACAAACTAATTTAGAAAGTGGCACCTAATAGATGATAAAAAGGAGTCAATAATATTTCCCTTTACTCATTGATAATATCTTGTTATGTATCAAGTTTATATTCTTTTGTGTCACTGATCATGTTAATAAAATAGTAAACTATACTCATGTTGCCATTTTTCCTTTTATACTAAAAGTATGTAGATTTCTGTGATGGATTTCATGCTCTTTAAAGTAGTAATGAAAAATATGAATAAATTATTTACTGAATTCCTTCTCTAATGTGATTTTTTAAAATCATAGGTTTATATTTACCTATGATATGATAGGTAATAGATGTGATATGCACAGATATTAAATGGTAAAATTAAATAATTTTGACAACTAAAAATATTCATACAAGATATTAGTCTAAAAACCATTTTTCTTCTTGTTACATATTTTTTTTTCTGATTTTAACAAGCATGTTGGTCTCATTAAAATAGTTGGGAAGTGTTCCTTCATATTTTATATTCTTAAATAGTTATATAGTTTTTGGTGTTCCTTACTGTTGTTCTCAGACATGTAATTCCTTCAGACTCCAGTTGTTTTTAGAATTTTTTTCATCTTTGCTTTTCAGCACTTTGAGATATCCTAGGTATGGTTCTCTATTTTTGTTGAGATTCACTGAGCTTTCTGAATTTGTGAGTTAATATTCTTTATCACATGTTGACATATTTAGCATTGCTTCTCCATTTTTTTTTCTACTCTTAGTTCTCTATTTCTGATACTCAAGTCACTGCAACATTAGATTTTTTGGTATTTTCCTACAAATGACAAATTCTTTCATTATTCTCGCCAGGTTTTTTCCTGTAAAAATCTGTTTAGATAATTTTTCATATTGTGTCTTCAAGTTCATTGATCTTTACCCTAACAGTTTTCAATCTGCTATTGTTTCATCCATTTCTTGTTTTAGATGTTTTATGCTTGAAGAATTTCTATTTTTTATTTTATTTATCATTTTCACTAATTCATTGAGTCTCCTTTATTTTTCAACCAGTGTATTTATCTTTTCTATAATATATTAAATATTGATGTTTTATACCTCTTGTGTTATAGCTCAGAAGTTTACTTATGGTTCTAAAAATTGTTTTTGTTTTTTCTAATTATAAACAGTAACTTTCCATTTTTTTATGTCTAGCACTTTTTAACTTAAAAGAATATTTTGAAAGCTACAATGTTGGAAATCTGTATTTTGTTCTCTTCCTTTAAAGAGTAACACGTTTTATTCTAGGAGACAATTAATTTACTGGCAGATTAATGCAGTACTAATTAGACTTGACTTTAAGCTTCGTTAGATTATGTCTAGGTTAGGCTTTACTAAATGGCTCAGTAGTTGTCCTTTTTAGGTATGATCTTTTAGAATCTCAGTTGAAAATCTGATCAATTTAACATTGTGTCTCTACTCTGTCAGGCTGGAATTCCCACATTTCCTTGTATTTTTTGGCCCATGGCGCATTTGTTTAATGTCCAGCTTCCCAGTTATCAGACCTTATGCCATTTCATCTTGTATATGTGTCGCTTAGTGTTTGTTGAAAGCCTTAACTAGATTCTTCCTTTCCAAAATCCTATACTTCAATAACTAGCCACTTTGGTAAGCTGAACACAGATTTCTCCTTCCTCACCTCAGTAAGATTGCCATGCTTTGCTCAGATGCCATTTCCTTCTATTGTTATCTGGAAAGTAACGAAAGGCAGAAAACTGGAAGAACTGTAGGGATCACCTCATGTGTTTCTCTTCTGTCAAGAAGCACATTCCTGAACTGTTTCTTCTCTGACGTCTGAAAAGTGTTCCTTAATATATTTTGCCCTGTTTTATGGTTTGTGGTGAAATGGCTGGTGTGTTGTAAGTTACTGTGTCATAGCCATAATCATAAGATATTTGGTTATATTTTCAGTACATTACTTCAAACTTTAAGTGTATCTAATGAGCCTAGTATTTAAGGGTGAGTACAAAAAAATCCCCATTATTTAGAGTAATTAGTTTTGATGGTATTAACAATGACCAACATGTCAACAGATGCTGAACAAAGCATAAAAGAATCCATGGAAAGAGCCTGGTAATTGGAAGTCAAACTAAAGAACATAACACTAGAAAGAGTTTCTATTCCCCTTTCACATGTTATTTGGTTGTTCTTCAATCATCTTTAAATGCCTATCAATAAACTGCCCCAATAAACAATTCCAATAATATGGTTATTTTATTGAAAAAGTGATGAAGTTATTCTCCATTGGTCTTCACAATAAATGAGAATACAATCATGTCTAGTTAATACTGGGATACCAAAAATTTCACTACTTATTTTAGAATTCAGAGATAATAGCAAATAAGAACCTTAAAAATCCTTGAGGTATATCTCAAAACAATATAATTTTAATTTAATTGCAATAAGATTTCACTATCAAGGGTAACTAATTCAGTCTCACCTTGGACAATTTCTAACCTGAAAGCTGAACTCAGTTTACCTTCACTATTTGCAAAAACTAATAAATATAAACAATGCTTTCAGGATTCTTTTATCAAATTAGGCTTTAATGTGTCTCTATTTTTGCTAACCCAAACACGTGTCCTACAAATCAAGACTTCTTATTCTAATCAGAATAATGTGAACTAACATTTTAGTGCACATACTATATCAGGAGCTATTTACCTAATTTCCCAGTGTAGACAGAGATTTATGGTGTCCTTCATGGCTATGTAACCAGAGATGTTTCCAATTAAAGAGATAAATGTGTCATATCATGTTAGAAGACAGAATAGCAAACATGCTTTTTTACAGTTTACATGAAGCAATGACCTACAATCATGTTTTGATTTTAACTAACAAGGTATACCACTTAATTATGAAATGCACTGATTTTGCTTTGTGGGTAGGGGGTGCCAAGAAAAACCCTAGTGATACTCATATTGTCCAATAAATTATTAGTGGAACTTATGGGGTAATCGTGACTGGTTATAAGTATTAGTTTCAAAATTACAGAGACTTGGAACCTCAAACATTATTTGATCTAGTCTTATCAGGCTAGTGAGAGGCAAAGCAGGTAATTGTTGAGTATTTTCCATGTATGAAAAGACTATGTTTCCACATTCCATGCATCCAGTACAAAAGCCCTGCTAGGTTGCTATTGCTTTAGTTTAACCTCTATCTTGATTGGAGTATTTATATACATATATACATATATTTTCTTCTTTGTCCCAGGGCAGTTTCAAACTCATTATTTTCTTCGTCATCTGTGGAATGATTTCTCTTTCCCTTCCTTTGTGGCTCTTCCTTCTGCCATCAGAGCCCTATAATTGTAATTCTTTGTCCCTCTAGTATTGTCCCTTTTTCACCATAAAGCCAGTTGAAAGTATTGCCCCTACCTTCTGGTCCCCCACACTCACCCTGTTAGACTAAAAAGCCAGATAAACAGTTACAAATGTTACGATGCCCCATAAGCTCTAATTAGCAGATAGTATAAATGCAAGCTCACATACAACAAAATCAAATTAATTCAAAGGATTTTTTTCTGTACTTTTGTGTTATGTTCACAACTAAACCTGTGAATGAGGCGGAAATAATTTCAAGATCATTCTTTAGAGAGCAGATCTCTACCTTTGTGAAAATGAAAATAACAACCATAGTAAAAACATATGGATCAGCAAATGCTCTGGTCTAAATATTCCTCTAGTGTTTATATCACAAAATGCCTCCCTGTTCTGGCAGTCAGCTTTTTTATAGTAGCACACAGAGAAGCAATGTGCCAGCTTGAAGAACCAAATAAGGTATCCATCCTGGGGTCTGGTAGGGCTTGGACAATGCCAGCCCACTGGGTACCACATAGGCTTGTATTAGTACTAATACGTTGATGTATAACTTTGGGAAATCAGAAAGCCAAGATTTCTGGCTACACAAACATGCCTTTCTAGGATGCTTTTTGACTAGTGAGGAGTATTTCAAGTATAGCAAAGTGCTATAGTCAGACAAGTGTATAAGATAGGTTTTTTCCATTAAATTTAATAATTCAAAAGATAAAATGAAGTTTAGGGACCAAAGGTTGAAATAAAGCAAAGATATCCAATAAAAGCAAATTACATCATTTAGAAGGATATACGAGGGGGCTGTAAATACTTTACAGATTGAAATAAAAACTCAAGGGTATGCCAATTTTTTCCCATCTCTAATCTAAGTGCTGAAATTCTCTAAATATTAGTGAAAATAATGAAGCAATCAGATATGCCCTTTGAAATAAATCCCATTGCCTTTGCAGAGCAATTCTCTCCCGTATCTCTCACCCTCGGCTGCTATGACCTTCACAACTTTCCATTTCCTTGCTGCTTCCTTCACAACTGGCACTTACAATCTCCGGTTTCAGCAGCATCAGGCTGCCCTTACCATGGATGCAGACTTTAGCAGTCTCTGCTTCATAGGTTATCCTTCAGGGGGAAAGGGGAATTGTTAAGACAGTGGAAGGAGATGGGGAATGAAATAAGTGGCACCTTCCATTCTGCTGAGACCCCAGCAGTCAGCCTCAGAACACATTGTTAAGTCCTACTATGATGACAGAGGCCATGATCCCCAATGAGATGCAAAACGGAGGTTCTGACCTCACACACCTGAATGGATTCTTAGCACTTTCTGACAGAGAAATGATTCTGATATCTTGGCCAGAATCCAGTATGGTGATTACATTTCTCTTCACCTCTCTCCTCTCCCAACAGTTTTTTCTATTATTGGAAATTCTTCTAATGCATTGCAAAGTGACACAGAAAAATTTAGCAACCACATTCTAAAGGGAATTTGTTCCTAAAATAGGAAGGGAAAAATTAACAATAATCAACCACCCTTTTATTCTCTAGGTACTCATCTTTTGATGTGTGTGATGTACTTTGTGTAACATTCTTATAAGAAGCTTTTGTTATTACTAGGAAAAACACTATATAGGAAGTAAAGGTATTTATTCAAAGTTAAATGGGCAATCAGTAAAAAAAAAAAAAAAAAAAAAAAACACCCAAACCAAGGTCATTCAGAGGACTGAAAAAACTGAGAGTGCCTCTGCTTTTAGTTATTTCGGGGAAGGGGGTTATTTATCTAAATGCATTCTTTAATATCTAGTATTTTTAAGTAGTTTTGATTACACACGAACTGCACAATTCCATTTTCCTCATTAAAAATAGCATGTTTACTACCTCTATTCTAATTTCCAGGGGAAACCAAAGCTATTCATTTGATTTATTTCTGGAAAAATACATGTGTGCATGATCATATGTAGGCACCTATATTAAGTATCATTTGTACATGTATGTATTTTTTCCTTTGCACTAACGATATACTATTTTATCTGGGCTCTATGTATATTTCTCACTTAACATCATTTCTTAAAAATCTGCTACATACTTACACCTGCCACCTTGTGCATGTGGATTAGTGCTTCTTGGACTAGTTATTGAAACAGAATTGCTAAGTCAACAGACACGCGCAAGCTCATTCCACCTTTCAAACTGTCTTTGGATGCACATTCATTCTGTAGATTCCTGTACCAATTGCCTCATATTGATGTTGAGCACCCTGCCGGACAAATGCTAAGGACTCCATCTTCAAGGCCCAGAAGTACCTTTTATCGGAGGCATCCTATCTCCCAACTATAATCGACCTTTTTCTCAAGTGAAGCCACAGAGCACTTGATCTGTAATTCTGCTGTAACACTTACTATGTGGTTCATTGTATTACAGCCATTTATATACAGAGCTTGTCTCCCCCTTGTTCCCCACTAGTCTGTAAGCTCAGATCCCTAAGGGCAGGATTCACTCCATCATTTTTATATTTGAATACTTATGTCCTGTATCTGTGTGCCTGGCATAGGTTATTCTTCTAGAAATCTTTATTAAACGAATAAAAGGGTCAATACATGGATGCATTATGTAGCATTTCATGTCAGATCAGTGCCTAAGAAATCCCAGGCAATGTCTGTTGCATTGCCTATTGCCAATTGCATGGAAGCTTGGATTGACTCTAGTTGTGATGTTTCATCTAATTGCATACTTGCCCCCTTAATGCATCATGTATTTCATCACTGATAATGGAACTGATCCTGTACACATTCAGGGTAGTCTTTGTTCTATTTGGAGAAGAATCCTTGTAAATCCTTTCTGAATTGTTCCTTTTCACCAGCACTATTCTCTGTTGCAGTGGGAGATGAATTTGTTGTAAGTGTCCCAAGTAGGTACTCAGATTCTGCCTAGATGATATGTCATCACAACATCCTGTTTTCTGTGCTCCCCACCCTGAACCCAGTCAGAAACTTGCACAATGAAAACCACTCAACATCTGGGTATCAAGAAGTTATAGGCCTTGGCCAGTTCAGAGATGCTCTTTCTCCTTTCCTCCCCCTCTCTCCTTTCCTTTATCCCTTCCTTCTTTCTTCTGTCCCACCTTTCTTTTATTCTCACTCTCCCTCTTTCTGTCTCAACTGGAGTCAGTAGAAAAGGGTGAGTTGTCACACTCACATTAAACCTAAGATATTATGGGGAAATTACATGATTTTTAAGGGAAAAATATTCTACTATTCAAAAACTCATGTTATATATATGACATATATATTAGCCATCAGCAAAATACTGTATATATAGTAGTTACAGCTTATACAAATTAGTTTCAGGCAGACCAGCAGTCTGGCTTTCAACATCTCCCATCTGCAACCTCTACTGAACCTTTTATTTCAATATATTTTTAAATGAATTCCTGAAATAACCTTCACTAATCTTATCCACAGAAATGATAAGAACTTATTTTAATTATGAAACAGTCAATATTTGTTTAAGGATCTCTGTTAATTCTAGGGTTTTTTTTTCTTAAATAAATTCCTGTAATGTAATTTCAATAATATGTTTTAAATCTTAAATTCTTTAATACTAAACTTTGTTTAAATATTCGGTACATAATGGTGGCGTTAATGCAGATCAATTAGTTATTCTAGATCCCATTATTTTTTCTGAATTTATTGTAGGCATTAAAACTCATTCAAATGAAATAGTTCTATGATGGTGAGCATCTTAATTTTGAAATTGTGTTTTAAATATTCTATAAATAGGGGTCACAGACATGGTCCTGAAACATACATTCACTGAATATTAGAATAAGCATGTTCACTTGTGCAAAAGAATGTCACATGTTTTCTTCAAGAGTTTAGAATTTTTATTAAGAATAAGATTTTAACTTAAGTGACAATACTATTTCTTTTTGTGGTGCTCTTTTTAATAAATAAAACATTTAATTTTTGAAATTTTCATTTCTTTCCTGTTTATGTGCCAAGTTTGTCAATTTATTTTTTACTTTACCAAAGAAATTTGAAACATTTTCAACTAATGATAACGTTGGCATCATAACATCTTGTTACAGAAAACCCTTCCCTGTATGAGTATTGTGATAATTACATCTTCAATTAGATTAGCTCCAAATTAATATTATGTCAGTTTTCCACATTGTTAGTTTTAGAATCACAATATTCTGTAATAATTCTGCCTACGGATAAGTTAAAGGCTAGACATATGTTATTTACAGAATGCTATAATACATAAAAATTTTATCTTGAGTATCTCAAAAGGAAAAAAAAGAACTTAGTCATTGCTTCAGGAGAGTGGCCTTGCCCTTTGAAATATTTCTAGACATTTCTTGTGAAATAACACATACACACACACATATACATGAATAATAGAGAATTAATAGGAGTATCGATATATAGAGATAGAGAGAGAGAGAGTCAGAGAGAGAGAGAGAGACAGACAGACAGACAGACACCTGCTCCCAGTTCCTGGCACAGAGATCCTAAAATCCTTGTAATTTACTAAGTGATAGGAATGGTAGGAGCATCTTTTGTTCTAATATTTGGTTTTTGACCCTGGCTCCTGACAAAGAGCTCCTAATTCTCTTGGAATTTCCCAGGTGACAAGAGTGGCTTTGGACTTAATGATGTGACTCTTGGTGGGCTCCTGGATAGTATCGTAATAGAGGTTAGTCTCCAGAAAGACCAAGCTGTGATGAGAACCTTGAACCCTTCCACCCCAACTCATGCGGTCCAGGAAAGAGAGATACTAGAGACCGAGTTAATGATGAATCATGTCTACATTATGAAGACTCTATTAAATTCCCAAAAGTACAGGATTCAGAGAGTTTCTTAGTTGGTAAACATGTGAAAGTACTCACAGAAAGGACATGGAAGCTACTTCTCACATACTTTGCTCTATGTATCTCTTCATATGACTGTTCATTTGTATCTCTTTCTATAGCCTTATGATAAATCAGTAAACATAAGCAAGAATTTTCCTGAATTCTTTGAGTCATTTTAGTGAGTTTAAACCAGGGAAAGCGTTTTGGGAACCCTAATATACAGCCAGCCAGTTTGTCTAATGTACAGGGGGACAATCGGGGAACTTGTGATCAGTATCTGAAGTGAGAGCAGTTTGACAGAACTGAGTCCTTAACCTGTGGGATCTGATATTAACTTCAGGTAGATAGTATCAGAGCTGGTGTCGCAGAGAATTTCTTGGTGTGGGAAAAACCCCTGAGATATTGAGTGATCAGAGTATGCAAAGTGAAATGTTCTTTATGAATAGTAAAGGAGAAAAACACAGAGGTGTGTCTTTTCTAGAAACCTATGCAATGTCTTATAGGAGGTGAGCAGGGGTTTTCCAGTCAGCCTTCAAGGTATTTTTTCAAGAACCTCATCTTTCAGATTCTTGACTTGGAAACTTGCGGAAGCACTAAACACAGATCTCTGTTTATCTTAATAAAAAACTTCCTTTAAAAAATGCCTTCCTTTATAGCTGCCAGAAATATTTTTCAAAAACATTTACTGACTGTTTTATAAGGTTAATTGAAATGAAAGGATAGGCTTTCCCTTGAAAAATAGTGGGCTTTTGACCTCTGCTTGCAAAATAAATACACTATGTTTTATGCCCTTTTGATTTATTAGACAGAAGAAATTGTCTTCCCTTCCTTTTTAAAAGATAGTTTTTCCTCTTCTGGTGGACTCCAAGTTTTAGCCTGCTCATTGCCTTTGCAGGAAAATTCTGCTCTCTGCAACTAATTGGATAATAGCCTTGGTGTTATTGTTTAGGGACAGAGAATTTTACTGAGGGAGCCAATGATTACAACTAGCTTAAGACTTCTAGAGAAAGGGACTGAAGCATATTTTTCACCATTATAATGGCAACACAGACTGACTCATTCCAAAACACTAAGCTACTTGGACCAACACTGGAGAAGCACAGAGACTTGAAGAAAAAAATAAATAAAAGATTAAGATGGTATTAGAGGCAAGAGATGCAGAGGGAAAGAATTTGCATATTTGGGGATGGTTGGAGGAAAATTCTTGCCTTAGAAAAGTTAGTAGAATGAGGAGAAATTGCCAGAATAAAGCATTCTTTCCACACCAAAATTTAAATAAAGTACCATATATTTCCTTCCCTTCTGTTAGTTTTTCATTCTCCCTTCCTCACTGTATTTCATCTACTGAATGGCTACTCTGGGTCAGCTGCTACATGATACAGTCTCTCTTTCTTCCCTCCCATCACTCATTTCATGTTGCTTCACCTTTTAAATTCTTCTTTCCAACCATCCATTGTTCTCTGGTCCCATGTTGTCAGGTAAAGTCTGACACCCTTCATGACACAGAGGGTGGCATTGCATGACAAATACTTTACAGTAATTTACTTCCTCACTAGTGATAAAAATGAATTAAAAACACTAAATGAAAAAATTTTTAAAGCTATTATAATTCTACTGAGTCATAACTCCATTATTGTATAATTAACTAAATATTTTTATCTTCTTTCTAGCTTTTCCTTTCTTCCCAGCTGTATCTTCTTATTCATTGGGGGGAAAAACATAAAAAAGATATTAAACAGGGGAAACAATTATAGTTTCTGTATCTGGTTACCATTTGAAAGTTTTTCACAGTTATATATGGACTTTTTGATTAAATATTTTATGTATTGTTTCATCTAAATATAAATTGAGTATTTAAGATCACTTATATTGGGTGTTTTTTAATGAGTTCTGGTCTAATACAGTTGATGAGGTTATGGTTGTTGATTTGGTTCGGTATGAAGAGCTCAAGTTTTGAAACTATATTTCTATCTCAACTATCTGTATATAGGATATAATGTGTGTCATTTCCTTTTCAACAACTAATGTAAAGTACTATCCATTTGGTATTAGGCTCAATATTTCAAGGTTTTAGATATAGTTTTTCATAGTTTTTCACTCAATTATAGATTTGTTTTTGTTTTTACCATAGGAAGCTGTCCACACTCTAATAATGCCTATGAAAGGTTTGCAAACCGAAATCATGAGTCTCTTTGAGCTACGTTATCCATTTTGTTGTTGAGTTTCTGTGTCTTAGATACATGGTAATGAATTGACATGTGAGGAGAATCTCCAACCCATTTTGTTAGGTCTGAATAATCTAACACCACGTCTTCTCTTTATACAAGAAAGAAGAATTTCACAGCATTCCTTGAGGAAAAACAGAATAGGATGTGTTTTTACCCAGCTACATATCTTATAATAGTCACTGGTGATTGATGGTACAGTGTACCTTCTATCTACAGTCATAGACTGCCACCATGTAGAAGTCCAGACCTGTACACTGCTTGAGTTGGACATGTTCTCAAAAATGATTCAGTGCTGGTTCCTAGAATTTTCTGTTATTTTTCTCCTTGTACATAACTAATCCCTCCTTGAGCTATGCTGTGAAGTTACCAACTAATGTATATAAAATGCTGGTATGGTCAGGTGATATATACTAACTGCTTGCATAAAATAGTTTAATCATTGAAACATATGAAGGAGGAAGAAATGCACACATAACTCAAAGACTAAAGTACTAGAGAAAATTGTATGCACTAGGACTTCCTCTCATTCTCCTCCTCAGTCATCTGATGCCATGGGTATCTCTGACTTCATGTCAATGCTTTCAGAGCTACATCCCCATTAGAGTCCTTCACTGTCAGGAGTAAGTGAAGTTTTCTGGCTTTCCTATCTCCAGAGAATATAATAGTAGAATTTAGCAGGACATGTCTGGGGGCAGTAGGACAGAAACTAAGTGGAATTGGGATGATTTCAGAGAATCTGTTACCTGGAAATCTATCTTCAAAGGTAGTAATGTCTAAGCAAATTGTAGAGACTAGAAATAACATGGAGGTATACCAAAAAATGGCCCAATGACAAACCTAATGTTCTGTCACTTATAAATATTCAAGTAAAGTAAAAGGAACCAATACACATAAAACAATATTTCAAAACCAATTGTTCACAATGAGACATCACTTTATCAATTGAAAGGGACTACCTGGCTTCCAATATGTAATGAGCCTGTTGTCATCATCAAGAGAAAGTAAAATAACTTCCCAAGGAATTACTGCTGCTTATTTCTCCATTTTGAGTCCTATTAACTATTTTTACTTATGATACTTTAATTAAACTGAAAACTACAATGTGTATTAAAATCACTCTTACTACCATTATTATTTGTGTTGGATTCTTCTGATTTATTGTGATTTTTGCTACTCTTAGGAAGTTCTACATGAAACTCAGAAAATTAGAGCCACAAATTGGTTTCCCTACAAGGCTAGATTGGAATGTGCTTGATTCATGGTGATCTCCAATTTTGTCAGCTCTCAAGGTTCTGATAATGTAGTTAATAATTTGCCTTCTGAAGTGGGGAAGTAATTACACATTTGAAACTAAGTTGAGTTCCTGGAGGAAAATTCGTTCATGTTACAAAGCATTACTACATTGTTTTTCGTTGTGGATTGGTAATTTACACATTGCCATAAAAGAGAATGAAGAAGATTACATATATAACAAAGTAAAAGAAAAGGATAAAGGGAGACATGGCCTTAGACGATTTTTAATAAACAGTATGATGAATGACCAAGGAGGGATTCTATTCTTTTACTCTTTCTTTTCTTTCCTTACAATGCTCAAATCCTTTCTTTAAAAACAAGTCTCTTTGAACCCAGTCAAGTTTATTAGCACTATATTCACCATAACTTTGCACCAAATACTCTAAAGTAGCTTCTTAAAACAAACAGCTCTAGAGGCGCCTGGGTGGCTCAGTTGGTTAAGTGTCCGACTTTGTCTCAGGTCATGATCTCCCGGTCTGTGAGTTCGAGTCCTGTGTTGGGTTCTGTGCTAACAGCTCAGAGCCTGGAGCCTGCTTTGGATTCAGTGTCTCCTTCTCTCTCTGCCTCTCCCCCACACACACTCTATCTCTCTCTCAAAAATGAATAAATGTTAAAAAAATTTTAAAACCTTAAAAAAATATATAAAACAAATGGTTCTGTTTCTGAAAACACATGGAGTGATTTTTTTAAAAATACGTGGTATCATATCTTTAATCCCAAGTAGTTTAAGTAGTTGCTATTGATAGACCTCTCAGGAGAATTCTACAACAGAAAAACATATTTAGAAAAACAAATGTGACTCTCTCTTCATTATATTTATTTACATATTTTTTCTCTATCTTCAAGTACTTAAGCTACCAAGGCCTTACAAGTCTGGTAGGAAGCAGAGCTCATGACCCCTAAGACCTCATGATTTAATGGAGGATAAACAATAAATATATAGTCGACAATAAACTTGGGATACATGCACATGTATGTATTGTTGGGGGAAGTAATCATCCAACCTACTGCCACAGCCTTAGTTCAAATCACTTTGCTAGGAACTCAATTGCTGCAACTGGTTCTTACTTCCGTGCTTTACTCTCTTCACTCTACCTTCATCATTTCCTGTCAAAGCAATCTTTCTAAAACACAAATATCACCACTGTATCTTGCATGTGTTTACACTAATGGATCTCTATTACCCCAGTGTTCACCTTACTTAACAAGGGTTACAGAACCCTTCTTTGCATGGCTCTTTCCCATCTATCCCTTCTCAGCAGCTGTCACCCACTCTTCATCCTACACTCTGCACCATTTAATCCAATCACTCACAATGTTCTGAACATCCTCAGTCTCATAATGCTCAGCCTCTGTGTGAGTCATTCTCTGAGCAAAGTATTCTTTTCCTTTTCCTCCTCCTCCAGCATTTGTCTGGCTAAACAGGTGCATTCTTAATAGCTCAGCTTATAGGAGTAGCCTTCCTCGAATATCACTCTCATACATACCCAAGCACACATGGCAAATATTGAAGCACTTCACCCTTACATGTCCTCTCGTGGTATTTGCCACCAGTAGTGCCCATTGCTTTATGTTATTGTTTCCTATTTACTCATCTGGATATGTCACTAGGCTCTCCATATAACGAGGCAGGCATAGTTTTGACTCTGCTTATCCTTATATGTAAGGTATCTAGCACAGTGCATGGCACATTGTAGAGTACAATAAATATGTGTTAAATGAATAAATAGATGAAGTACTTTGGCAAGTGTTATTTATAAGTCACATAATACTCATGATTATGAAGACAATTTGAGAAACTACAACAGAACGATCCTTTTTCTTAGGAAGATTTTTTTAAGACAGAGAAGCTTGCGAGTATAAGAGTATCACATAAATAATTCACGATTCTCAGGGCAAAGCTTATTATATGCCAACTCATTCATGTATTTTACATGGTAAAACTGTCTGCCAGTAATCCCTAATCCAACCCATTTCCGTACACCACAAAATACTCTTATTTTGGTGTCTGTTTTAGATATATTGTGAAAAATTGCAGCATTAGTATTGAGAATGGCAAACTAGATGGCAAACAACTAGTACTATTCAATTAATGAAACCTACAAATAAGTAAACAGTGAGGAACTTAATAATGAAAGTGTTAATCTGCAATTGCCTTGAAAGTGCCTGTAAAATTTTCTCCTTCAAATTTTGCTACCAACAATATTATGAGAGAAATAACATGGTGTTACAATAAGAAAGGTTATAAAATGTTATAGCCCTATATTTTAGAGTGTCATGGGCTGTAAAAAGATACAAGGAATTCTCAGAACTTTTTATTGCTATATACTGGGAGCTCTGTATGAAATTGGTAAAGTATTATGGATAGAAAAGATAGTTTCATTTTTTGTATGATGTTTGTCTATTTCTGCCTGGCATTGATATCTATCCACATAATTCATATTTATAAAAATAATCAATTAGAAAAATAACCACATTTCAGTTTCCAGTTAGAGTTCTTTACCAAGTCTTTGCAGTAGTATATCACATATCCTCCAGACTCAGAGTCCATCATTTTTAGAGGCTCATAGCCTTGTGTATATTTCTTTTACAATGTGTTTGTCAATTAGGTTGAAATCAAATGTATAATAAGAATTAAAAATGTTTCTACAGTTATTTACAGTATTTAAAAAATATATTTAGCAACATGTTTTGAAAATATGACCTACCTATATGGTCTATATGACCCAGCGGTTAAACCACAGAAAACTGTCATCTGAAACAATGCACAAATCTAGAGTATGGATAAACCTAATTTAGCAGCTTCCACAAATGAAAACAGGCAAGTGTATTGAATTAGTTCAGATCATGGGTGCTGGAGTCTGATGACCTGGTTCTAATCTCAGCTCTGCCACTTAATAGGCAACTTTACAATTTGCAAGCATCAGCTACTTCATTTAAAATGAGAGTGTCCACCAATAGATAAATTAATAAAGATGTGGTATATATATGCAATGGAATATTATTACACCATAAAAACATATTGCCATTTGTGCCAAGACCTAGAAGGTATTATGCTAAGTGAAATAAGTCAGAGAAAGACAAATACAATGATTTCAGTTACATGTGCCATCAAAAAAACAAAACAAAGCAACCAATAAATAGAAAATAGTAACAGACTCAGAAGTATAGAGAACAGGGGCATCTGGGTGGTTCAGTTGGTTGAGTGTCTGACTCTTGGTTTTGGCTCAGGTCATGATCTTGTGGTTTCATGAGTTCAAAGCCCACATTGGGCTCTGCATAGGTAGCATGGAGGCTGCTTGGAATATTCTCTCTCTCCCTTTCTCTCTGCCCCGTCCCCACTCAAGCTGCTTCTGTCTCTCTCAAAATAAATAAAACTCAAAAAAAAAAAAAAAAAAAAAGCAAAGAGAACAAACTGATGGTTGCCAAAGGGGAGGGGGTGAGAGAGAAGATGGACACATGGGTGAAGGAGAGTGGGAGGTACAAGCTTCCGGTTATGGAATGAATAAGTCATGGGGATTAAAGGTACAGCAGAGAGAAAATAGTCAACTGTACTATTAAAAAAATAAGAGTATATGAACACCGACCCCATAGGTATGTTCTGAGTATAAATATAGTAATGAATGCAACATATTTGGCACAAGACCTGGCACCCAGAGGGTTGTTAGATACACTTCCCTTACCTTCATCTTTCAATTTGTAGGAGGAAAGCTGTTGACAAACAGCAAAAATAACGAAACTGTTGTGTATCATGCAACATAATTTTGAGAGAGGTGTCCTTATTATCATAGGTATATCAGAAGGTTTGAAGCAAAGAAACTAGAAGACCTAGGATAACTAACTTAAAATTCATAATTTCTGTGATTTGGGGCAAAAATAGCTAATTTGCCTAAGTAATTAATATTAGAAATAATTTTAAAACATACATATTAAACACATGAAATGGACACAAAGCACACACTAGACTGCACTCGTTTGTACTTAGTGACTTGCAATGTTAAATTACTATGAGACATCTCAGGATATTGAAAATATGGAAGGTAAGAGCCAGATAAGTGGAAAATTAGTTCTTGAAATAATGTTTGTTCTGGTTGTTAAAGCAAGTTCATTTTTCCCCTCAGGCAGATATTGTGAAGGTTGTACTAAGCTTCATATTCTAGAGAGAAGGGTAGAGAACAGGAAGTTAATCATACCTGTTAATGTGTCAGGTACCTTAGGAGCTACTTAATAAATATTAACGAAGATGATATTGTAAGGACTATGCTTTGTGCAATTGATTCACAGAAGTCAGCCCTAGGCAGCTGTACCAATGTGACTGTATTTTTCAAACATCTTTTATTTAATTCTCTTTGCAAGATCATGTTAAAATCACCTGTTCAATTAGGATCCTGAGCTCCTTTTTCCTTCCTTCCTTTCCTCTTTCCTTCCCACCACCCTTGTTTCTCTTTCCCTTCTTCGTCTGTCTCCTCCCATTGTCTGTTTATATAGTGTATAATAAAACCCTAATCCTACTGGATGGAGAATGCAGTTAGACCAGGTTTGAAACCCATTCTTTTTTTATAGTTAGCCTTTGAAAATTCTTACTTATAATCCTGGAGAGCAGACAAAGGAACCTAAGCGAAGTTTCTCTTCTTCATCTTGGTATTTCCCATGCACAGAAATGCAAGGTTCAGTCTTTCTGAGAACGTTATTTTGTGGGAAGTTACATGAATGTCATGACTTTATAGGCACGAGCACCAGACACTCAGCTCAGAGAAAAGCTAGCCCAGAGGCTGGTTAGAACCTGTTTTAAAAAAATAAAAAGCAAGCTTTCTGACTCCTTGGATCATCTCAGCCCCCTCTACACCTGAACCAGTACCTGGAAAAAATCCTCGCCTTACCGGGCTACTTCATTATTCCACACCCCTTAGGATCACACACAAAGGGATACCTTTTGGCACATAAAATCATGATCTGAATAACTTCTTTATAAACTTTTTGTTCAACCCAAAGTTTTATTTCTCATGAAATGCAATTAATTAGAGAGGCAAGTCATAGAATTCAGACCATAATGTCAAAATGATTACCATGGGGCTGTAGCCTTTGGTGGTGGACAAAAGAAACCCTGGCTAGTAACATTATATTTCACTTTTATATAATTCAATATTGATTTTTTTTTCCATGTCTTGTTTTTCCTAAAAGCCTAAGTTTTGGCAGTTTTCTTGAATTATCAGCAACTTTTTTTGTAGCCTCAGATTTCTGCAATCACAAAATAAATCAATTCAGCAGACAGGAAATCTGGGCCCAATCTGAGTGCAAGGAAAAGGGATCAGCATGAACAAGGTACCCTGAGGAGAGAGCTCAAGCGTGGAGGAGGAAGTCAAGTTCACAAATAACTTTGATACCTAAGATGCTTCAGACTATAGAAGCAACCCAAGTTTTCCAGAAGACTAGAAAACATGGAAATTTTGTTTTAGTGATACTAGGGCTTTTGGGGGAGTATTTACTTGAAACTTTTCTTTATTCGCTCTAGGATAGTTTGACTTAGATTTTTAGCTCCCCATCTTCTAGCATGAAGTTTGTGTGTGTGTGTGTGTGTAGATGTTGAAACCAGCCTATTTCTTCCTTCATATGCAAAAATATGTATTTCCCTCTGTGTCTATCACACATGCATCTCCAAAATCATAAGTTTACCAGGAAATATCTTGAAATTTATCATTTTGTATCACTTACTCTGAAGACTTGGTGTACTCCTTCCTTCAAACTTAGAGTCAAGTTTTCTTTATTTCTGAATAGTTTTCTCAATTACACATTAAAGTATTTGTTATTTCTTCCAACTCTCATCTTTGTGGTGGACACATCTCTCATTTTATGCATTTTTAACTTCTTATTCATTCAGCTATTTTGTTAATTTTACTTAGTCTTTCCCTCTTACTATGTATTCAATTGTGTAGTAGTATTCTCTTTTTATATCTTAAAGAGACTTTCATTTCTGTGCCATTTTATTTTCCTCTTCGCCTTCTTTTCTGAGCAATGCCAGCTTATTTTTCCTGCCCTCTTCCTCCTGTCATGTTAGTTTTGTTTTCTTTGTATGTCTGTGTGTGTGCGTGTGTATATGAGACAGACAGAGCAGGACAGAGGGACAGAGACAAAGAGAGAGAGAATAGGGGAGGAACATGGGTGCTTTGGTTTGACTTTTCTTTATTCCTACAGATGTGGACCTGTTCATAATTCCATCTCCTCTCCATTTTGCTTCATCTTTGGATAGACCCTTCAGTGATGGTATGTGAACAAATTCTTTTATTTCTTTTTAATCTGTAATATCTAGCAGGGTCCAGAGAACTTCACTCAGCAACCGTGTCACTTGATGTCATTACTCCTAACAATGGTGTTATTTCCATCTCTCAGGGTGAAGCACCTGGCCTGGAACTCCCTGGATTCTTCTAGTGCTATCTGCACCAGCAGCAGCTGTGTCTCATCTAAGCTTGATCTAACAACTCTCCTCATACATTGGGCCTGTGGTTATAGTGTGTCCTACTTTGACTGAATAATTAGTGTCTACTTCTCATCCTCCTTCTAAGTTCAGAGATGAAAAGGGGATACACATCTTTATCCTGTCATATTAAAATTTAAATTCCCAAGAATCTTTTCTTAAAGTTCTCCCTATAATTTTAGGACATTTATTGGGATGTAATAGTAAAAATAGTTGTCAGTCTTTTGAGACAAAAATCTTCCCTAGGATTACTCATCACATACTCTGCACAATGAAAACAAAATGCAATAAAAAGTAGTTAAGGTTTCAGTGTGCTAACATCAGGTACTGTCAGAAACCTTTACACACATCAACTCATTAACCTTCACCATCATCATATGAAATAGATGCCATTTTACATTGAACTACCATTCAAGATTAAGAAGTAGATGGGGCTTGCAACATGCAACATAACAGAGACTGTGCTGTACTCTCGATACATAACTTGGTCAAAATTATAATTTTTACTCTTGCTAAATGTGCTCCTTTGAGTCAGATAAAGTGGTGGCATCAATAAAATATACACATTTTCTTATCAATTTTTTAAAATAAATATTCTGATAAGCACTGGCCAGACTTGAGACTGAAAAGACCAGGGAATAGCTAGTGCTTTTGTAATTGACAGGAGCTACAGGGGTGAAGTTGGATGGGTCTGGCAAGTCTGCTGATTGTGTGCTTTGCTTTACCACAAAAAAGTTCTGATGCACAACTCAGTTACTTGTGATCTCCCTGATGGGAAAAACTAGACAACTGAAACAGAGGCCTAGATCAGCAAATTTCTGGTCTAATACATATACGAAATAACATCTGGTATGCCAGCTATATCCCAGTGTTTTCAGTATGATGATCTTCTACCTTAGAATGAGGAATGAGCAATGAAGCACCGAAGAGACTGGGACCATTATCATATATTCTTTCAAAATATTTTTTATTCTCTACACCTGATATAGACACTGCCCATTCTTTTTTAATTAGATGCCTGGTGATTACAGGTGCTTAATTTGGTTGAAACGTTCAGGTAGTCCAGGAAAAATTAAAATTGAAGTTAGCCCAGAAGCTATTTTACAATATTTCTTTTCTGCATTGTTCTTAATATCAAATTCATGCTGATTCATATAGTGCTTAACGCAACAACTGTTACACAGTAGAAAATCAATAAATGTGGGGGTTTTTTATTGAATGTAAATTACAGGATGAGTTAAAGTATTACTTTCTTTGTGGTATTCTGCCTGATCAGAATTGTTGAGCAAGGTAAGTGTAAGACTTATTATCATTATATAACTAGAAAAATAAAAACCCATTGAGAAAAAACACACAAATAGCTTCTAGACTTCTTACTATATGATATAATGCAGTGGTTAGGATCATAGGCTTTAAGATCAAGCTGATGTTTAAATTCCAGATCTACCATGCTTTACTCTGAGAGTTTAGATACGTTACCCATATTCTTAGAGCCTTATTTTATCTCTAAAAGTGAGGTTAATAATATTTATTTCCAAGAACTTTATATGGAACATCAGAGGAAAAAATGAATTAAAACATCATTCACTGAGGTCATACATTTAGCAAGGGAGTAAGAGAGAGGAATGCTATCTTACAGAGTCTGAAGTTCAAAAGTCTAAGCAGTTCAAGCTGAGAACAGAGTCAATGAACTTCTGCTAACGCCATTTGGCTTTTTATTGGGCAAATTAAAGTGTGTTCTTTTAATAATGAAGACATTGAATAGATATTTACTAGTGAGTGGGAAAGAGTAATGAAAAATTAGATCAGATAAAATATAGCATTCCTGCCACTTTTCATTACCTTATATCTCAAGTTAAAGTATTCTCATAATCTCAGATATGACAGGCAATGCATGAAGTCCTCTAACCTTGTCTTGGACTATGAACTGGCCTCTCTGAAACTTCTTCTAGAATTTTCCAGGCCTTTGTCTCCAGAGAAGCTGAATAACATCTCCAACATCATTTGAGAAAAGGATGACTAATACACCGAGAGCTAGAAATCTAACCCATAACAAGATCTGGTTCTTCCATATCTCAGTTTCCTATTGTGTCACTAGAAATGGAGTCTGTCATCTCTAGTCCACCTTGCACAAGACTTCTATAAAGTATATATCTATTAATAATTAGCTTATTCTTAATGAAAATTTATTAAAGATGAGTTCTTATGCTGCCACAGCTTTATGCTTTATTTAAAAAAAAAGACTTTGTAAATAATATAAACTAAAAAAACAAAAGCATCTGCCTATGGGTACACAGTGATATATAATCCCTTGATTCACCTAAGTGCATCCTAAATATAAATATTTTTAGTCAAGCCAAGAGTATCATTTCCTTTTTCTTTTGGTAACATAATTATCATATATTATTAAGATAGCTTTTTAATCAAAATCAAACTTGATACAGACATTTAGGGCACTCTCAAGATAAACTGTTTTTATTATTTGTTGTTGATTTGGGTGATAGGGCATAAACAGAAATGGTGCTCTTCTATCTGAAAACTAAGTAGATTTGTAAGTCTTTCCCATCATCAAACTAAGAAAAAACAAACAGGAAACAAAGAGGAAACAAAGAAAAGGAAAAGAAAATGAAAAAAAAAAGAAAAGGAAAAGAAAAGAAAAGGAAAGGAAAGAAAAAAAAAAAGAAAATCCCTACACAAGTCACAGACAAGTTCAAAGTCAAGATTTGCTATTTATCAGCACTTTGATCTTGGGCAAGTATCTTAATCAAGTTGAACCCCAACAGTCTCATTCAAAGTGTCTGCACCTCAGGTATATTGTAGTGATTAAATGAGATAATTTATAACAAGATTTATCATAGTGTTTAAGAAACACAGGCACTCAGCAAATCTTAGTTATTTTTATTTTGACTTCCCTCTTATTGTATAGCCATGAGCTACAACACTTGCAAAACTAGAGAAATATATCTATAGATGCTTGGGTTTCTTTTTACCCTAAATCCAAATCTTATTAAGTGGCGAAGACACCCAAATAAGCTGAGCCTGACTTAAAATTTAATCAAAGATCATGGTGCAAGAAATGGATAAAATGAGTAGCACCAATTCAATGCAGGCCAGTTAAAGTTCCTTTCTGTTGAGATGCATCACATATGCATAAAAACAGTGTTGAAGAACCAGAAGGCAGGCAAGGAGACAACTGTACCCCTTTTGATGGGAATGGAGAATGTTAATGGGGTTTCAGAGACTCTAGGAAAATAATGGTTACCAATGGCTTTTAAATTTAATTCTATTATTCTTATTGTATCAAAGTTAATGATATATTTATCTTATACATCCCCTTACTGTGCAAAGCTGCTAGAAAATACAAACTGCCAAAGACACGTGGATATTGGGAAGAGGATATCTTACAGAATTATTTGTATTAGGCTAATCTTGTCTTTATAAAATGTTTATTTATTTACTTTGATAGGGAGAGAGCTCAAGTGTGTACATAAGCGAGGCAGGGGAGGGCAGACAAAGAGAGGGATAGAGAGAATCCCAAGCATAGAGCCCTAACAAATAGTGAGATCATGATCCGAGCCAAAATCAAGAGACAGACACTTAGCCAACTGAGCCACCCAGTCGCCCCTGGGCTAATCTCATCTTAAGCTTCAAGTAGAAGAGTCGCTATAGATAAGGAAGGGGCAAAAGAAATT
Organism: Cryptoprocta ferox; assembly: GCA_028646485.1. Lineage (NCBI taxonomy): Eukaryota > Metazoa > Chordata > Mammalia > Carnivora > Eupleridae > Cryptoprocta > Cryptoprocta ferox. Next base: position 105,677,705 of record CM053576.1, on the reverse strand, counting down.
TGGTCAGTAAAAGTACATGAAGATCAGCACTGATTTTACCAACTCAGGCAGCTATCGAAAACCTTCCTTTTTTAATATTACTCTTAAGAGTGCCATCCCTTTGACCTCAGGTATCCAATGCTTGGATTTGAGGGCAGGATCAACCATGTCATTATAGGACATCTGTAATAGATTCTGGAAACCCTGATGGCAGGAAGTGACTGGGAAGAAAATCAGTGTCTTCAGGACAGTAATGTTGGCTCCTACTTATACTGAAAATTAGCAACCTCACAAAAGGAAGGGCCAGCAGCAGAAATGGTGGCATGCTAAGCAAGAATTGGTAGTCCATCAGTGCTTTAGATGTGGGCAGCAGCAGAAGCACCATACAAGTTTGAAGGAAGAGAAGTAAAAATGTAGATTTCACAGAGTATGCAAGAAAAGGATTTCACAATGCAGAGTGAGGCAATTTACAAAGGCTTGTAATGTTTGTTTATTATTTGAGAGAGACAGTGTACAAATAGAGAGGGGCACAGAAAGAAAGACACAGAATCTGAAGCAGGCTCCAGGCTCTGAACTGTCAGCACAGACCCCAAGGCGGGGCTATAATTCAAGAACCGCGAGATCATGATCAGAGCCCAAGTCAGACACTTTACTGACTGAGCCGCCCAGGTGCCCTTGCAAAGGCTTTTAGAACATTTTAAAAAGAGGGATTTGATTGAGGCTGAACTCATGGAACATGAAAGGATAGATATATGTAAATGCCATTTAATACTCATTTTCATTCTTTCTTCTCAGATATATATAGAGGAGGAAAACATTTTCTGAGAGCTTCTTAGGGTTCTTAGAGCTGAAAATTAAACTGACAAAGACAGAGTAACAGAGAAGAACACATGTTTATTTGATATGCATGTTCAATGATAAGAATGTCTCTATAAAGAAATGGAGAACTGAACAAACAAGTAGACCTGAGTCTATGCTAGGCTTCATCAACAGTGAACATCATAGGAGAATATGAGATGCCAAGGAGTATGAGGTAAGTGTAATAAACTGGGGGGAACTTAGCAAGGACTGTCTGTGAGGACTCTTCTTGATGTCCCTTTGTCTTCAGAGGTAAGGAAGCTCCTCTGGGAATAAGGAGAGCACCTTTACCAGGAGGGGTTTATGACCTGTTGCAGGGAAGAAGGGCAGGGGAAAGGTCAGAGGGATCTGCCTGATTCTATTGTCTTCTCAAATTCCTGCAGCTCAAACTACCCAACATGCCAAGGTGCCACGTTTTGAGGCAGCATGTCCTGAAGGCCATCATACAAATCTCATCCCTAGAAGAACTTCAAAATAAAACACAATTCTTTTATAGTCTAAACTAGCTACATGGTCTTTCAAGACTGCATACAGATGTTCATAAGTGGACATTTCCTGTATTTATCAATTTGTCACATGAGTATGGTAAAAGAACATAGAGGAGAAAGAAAAAATAATTAAAAAGAAATGTTTTAAATTGTTTTATTTTTACTGCTATTACACTTTATACTTTTTAAAAGACTCCCAATACTAAATTTTACTTGGAAAAAAATTAGTTACTCTAAAGCTAGTGGCTACATTGCCAAAAACTGAAGTCTTGTTTGGCAAGAAGTATTTCTCTTTAAGTCTTCAACTAAGAGCACTATTTAGAGTAAGGAAGTCATTTGACACTGCTTTTAAAACATGTTCTCAAATACATATTTTTTAACAAAAAGTCAATTTTTGTAACCTGGATTGTTTTTCTCCTTCTTTTGCAGAAATCGAAGTACAGACAATTGTCAGTTATTTTTAAATTTCATCAAGGAAAATGCCTTGTACTCGTTACATAGAAAAGGCAAACATTTCCCAAACTCAAAGTGAGCTAAACTGATCTCACTTCATTTGGAGGCGATAGCAATATATTTGAAATAATCAGTTATTTATGATGTACTTTTCTTCTTTAGCCAAAAGTTTGCCAGTGACTTAGAGTGCAATGATGCTTTACTGCCATAGTATCTAGTTTGTCTCCTGTTTTCGATATTTTGTTGGAAAATACAAAGCCTGCCCCAGAGAACGAGATGATTTATAAAAAAGGGTAAAAATATTATGTTCAGTGTTTTATTTCCTGTTTAAAAACCCATGATTTGGGGAAATCATACACCGGATCATGGAAGCCAATCTGCAAAATCAGAGCAATGAGACACTGTGGGAGCCATAAAAAGTACAGACACTGTGTTACTGGTTAGATACAGTACCATCCCTAACAAACCCTTTGAGACCACGTGGCATCTAGATCAGTTTGAATCTGTGACTGTAGTTTCAATTTTATCATTTGAGCTCTGTTTTCCTGCTAACTAGTATAGTGGTTAAGAGGGTAAGAATTGTGGCTGGGTGGCTCAGTCCATTGAGTGTCTGCCTTTTTTTTTTTTTTTTTTTTTGCTTGCTCAGGTCATGATCTCAGGATGGTGAGATTGAGCCCCAAGTCAGGCTCCATGCATATGGAGCCTGCTTAGATCCCCTCCCTCTCTCTCTCTCTCTCTCGATCCCCTCCCCCGATCCAGTGCTCTATCTGTAAATTAAAACATACATAAAAATAGTATAAAGAATATTAATTAAGGCCTAGGTCCTCAAAACCATAAAGCATCAGTTTCCTTATCTTTACAATGAGAATAAGAAAATTCACATACTCTCAATTTTAGCTATTATTCTTATTTACAAATAAGAAAAAATGTGACTGGCTCATTATCCCATGACTAGGTCTTTTACCTTGAAATACTAGGGGCACCTGGCTGGATCAGCTGGTTGAGCGTCCGACCTTGGCTCAGGTCATGATCTCACAGTTTGATAGTTCTACCCCAGCATCAGGCTCTGTGCTGATCACTTGCAGCCTGGAGCCTGCTTCGGATTCTGTGTCTCCTTCTCTCTCTGCCCCTCCCCCAATTGTGCTCTGTCTCTGTCTGTCTCTCAAAAACAAATAAACGTAAAAATTTTTTAAAGAAAGAAATTCTATACATATATATGTATATAATACATAATATGCATGCACATATGTACACATTTCATATGTGTATTCAATATACATGCATACATCTATCCATTTATGCTGTGTGTATACAGTAACTATGCACACATATCTATACATAAAGAGGGTATACGTATGTATACAATGTATAAATAATATATTTCTGCAAATGTGAACACATTATTTGGTTCTAACATGAAGCTCTTTGTTGTAAAATTAAAGAATTCACATAAAATTGTATAGGAGTTATTATTAAAAATAATTTATAAAATACGTTGTATGAGATTCAGGGGAGTAAATAAAGATACTGCTCATATAGAACCAAATGACTTATTAGGTTCATTTTATTTGTATTCACCTTTCCCAATGAATATAAGCAATTTTAACAAATTGAATTCATTACTTACTCCAAATTGAATTAAAATTATTTCTTGCCTATCTTATGTGCAAGAGGTCACTAGGGTTTACTTTCCTCTCAAACACAAGTTATGAATCCATTTTCTTTCTTTGATTGATTGTATGTGTAATTGAAAGGCTTTGAAAAGAATTCAGAAAGCATCTTAAAAGAAAATTAACATTTACATATTAAATAAAAACATGAAATTCTTTGCTATAGTATGTAATGAATGTATAATTACTGAGCACTAATATGTGAGGTCCTTTTACTTAGAGTGCCTAATGTAACCCTAACAGCATAACAATAAGGTAACTGTTACCCTTATTTGAAAATGAACAAGTCAATTGCAAAGTTATTCACTGAGAAAATTGTACAACCAGTAAATGGCAATTTGGCATTCAGTTTCTTATTTTTTTTTTACTCCAAAGACTATCTGATTTTGTCATACAAAATTGCTAGCTTCCTTTTTATTTCAGATTGTCTATATATAACCTTTTTTTTTTTTTTTTTTTTTTGGAAACCAAACAGATGAAGGTTACCATTTTCATAAGGCTACTTCTCTTTTCTTTCTGGGTTTCCCACTGTGAGTTAGCTCTTCAGGAACTGGAGTCGGTATTACTCAATATTGCAGTATTATGTGGCAGTGGGAGACAAAACTCAATTAACTTTAATTCTACCTCTACCATTTACTAGGATTATGACTTTGGAAAATTTCTAAATTTCACTGAACTA
>CM053576.1:105613588-105673078 GCA_028646485.1 Cryptoprocta ferox | reverse complement strand
AGAAGAACTGAATAGACTTTTGTTCCAATGACGACAACCATGTGGTCAACAGGTTCATGATTAGAGCACAGCATCACTGATCAAGAAAGTGCAAATCAAAACCACAATAATATATATATCACCTCAAAGCTGTCAGAATGGCTAACATCAAGAAGACAATAGATAACAAGTGTTGGTAACAATGTTAAAAAAAATGAACCCTTCTGCACTGTTGGTGGAAATGTAAATTGAATTAATCACTATGGGAAACAGTATGAAGATTCCTTGAAAACCTAAAAATAGAATTACCGTATGATCCAGTTCTCCCATTTATGAGTATATATTCAAAAGTAATGAAAATAAGATATTGAAAAGTTATATGACCTGTTATGTGCATTGTAGCATTATTCATAATAGTCAAGATATAGAAATATCCAAAGTGTCCATCAGTGGGTAAGTGAGTAAAGAGGTGATGTATATACAATGGAATACTATTTAGCCATAAGAAAGAAGGAAATCTTGCCATTTGCAACAACATACATGGACCTTGAGGGCATTATGCTAAGTGAAATAAGTCAGACAGAGAAAGACAGATACTGTAGGTTATCATTTATAAGTGGGATCTGAAAAAGCCTAACTCATAAAAACAGAAGTAAAATCGTACTTATTGGGGAGATGAGGGTCGGGGATGTGGAGAGAGATTACTTAAATGTACAAACTTGAAACTAGTAGATAAATGGGTCCTTGAGATTTAATTCATAGCATAGGGACCATAAAGTTAAGAGAATATATGTTAAGTATTTTTACCAGAAAAAAAGAAATGATACTTATGATAACTATGTGATGTGAAAAAGGTTTTAGCTAATGCTGTGATGGTAATCATATTGCAATACATATGTATCAAAACAACATGTTTTATACCTTAAACCTAGAGAATGTTCTTGGTCAACTACATCTCAGTTAAAAAAGATAGTATTATCAACACCTCTCAAATTATGAACTGTAGCTTTAAGATCCTAAAGCTGTTTCTCAGAAAGTTAGTCAATTCCATCAGTATATGTGTGGAATCATTTTTAGAACTACCTGAATAGTAGTAGTAAGTTAGAAGGTTTAAAGGATTTGCCTGAGGCAGAACCAGAAGGAAACTTTATTTCCTCAAAACCTGGAAGAAATAGGATGGTCCCTCAGTAAAACTTTAAGCCATTCCTGTCTTAGTATATAGTAAGTTTTCCCAGGAAAAGGCAAATAGTTATTGACTATCTGTATACAGTAGGACACCAAATAATGTCAAACACACCCATTTTAAATGAAAGGACTAAGTTCAACTTTTGTGTTTGAATTAGGCACTTCAGCAAAGTGAGGGATATATAGTTTATTAATTTCACTTAGAAGTATTGAACGGAACTATAACTTTGATAATTTAGTTACAGGTAAAACAAATATTACAATACATAATCCAAGGGATGACTAGTAACATCTCCATAAAAATAATCATAGTAGGTCTGTGTATTCTTCAAGTTTCAGCTTTAATTTGTTACTGAGAAAGATTAGGTAATGGTTTAGAAATGTCAATATGAATTCTAACTGGTTCAGCTTCTATTATTCTACCAATATCAGAAGATTCATTTGCTCATCAATATATTGGAACTTGAGCTAATTCTCAAGTACTTATCAATTGTTTCTTAAATGATATTTACTATAGGGAAACAAATATCAAAATATCAGCTATAAAATGATTCAAAGTGGAACATCTTCCTGGGAATTCTGTATATAATTTTTCAGCTAAATCTTTTATTTGACAGTTTTAGTTGCAGGGTAAATCTCTATAAAATTTGATAATAAATTTGATAGGCTAGTTTCATAGAAAAGAAAAAGTGTTCTGGTGCTAGTAGTCACAGAGGGACAGTTAGAGGTTGAAACATGGACAAGAATCTGGAATTATTAGAATTTCAAACAACCCAAGTAGAAGTATTCCAAAAGATTTGCTCTTCCACAATAGTGAAATTTAGGGTAGAAATAGTGGCACTTATAACTAAAAGAAAAAGATATTTGTATCATTATGTCTTGGTAATTCAAGAAATAATTATTGAGTGCTTCAGTCTTCAGAACAGTGTATTAGGCTTGGTAAATTAATATTTATTCATGTGCGCTAATTGAATATTGGCTTTCCCAATGACCTTTGTATTCATAGAATCTGAAGTACTTATGGCTCAACACTGGGTGTTACATGTAGGTGATGTATCACTATTTTCTACCTACTGAAACCAATATTACACTATATTAACTAACTAGAATTTAAATAAAAACTTTAAAATAAACAACAATCTGAAGCACCCTTATCAGTAGGCCCTCAGGTCTGACAGTATGGAGGACATTTACATTCTGTTTCTATTGGGGACCAATTGTTTATCTGAAAAGTGGTAAGTTTATCTTATAAGACAGCTTTTCAGTTTTTCTAGGTCTTTTCAACAATATTTACTACATTATGGAGACATATACCAGAGCTATAATTTCCCATCTCAATTTAGTCTTTTTGACCACATTGTCATTTTAGGTCTCAGATTATTTACGAAAATAGAGGACAGGGATCACTTTATGAGTGTAGTACATTTATCACTACATTATTTAAAAATATCCTGAAATCAATACCTAAATACTCCTACAGATTCTTCCATTCCTTGTTTAAAGCCTTGAATATTATCAAGTGAACTATAGAGGAAAATATAAGGAATAAATACAACATAAAATATATAGTCTTTCATTGTATCTCTCTTAAGAATTATATATGTAGAATTCTTAAATCCTTTTTTATTTCCCACCCTGTAGACTTCAACCATTTTTATCCACCTGAGAGACTCACAATTAGGTGTATTAATTTGCATTACTCTTTAAGCTCTAGGAAAAAAAAGGTGACTCATAGTACTTGAACTTGTGTGGCAAACTTCTTGTCTACCCGCTTGATTGTTTTTCTTCTGCTGCTGCTGGTTTATGTCTTTATAGTTTTGTCTTTGCTAGTAATATCATATAAATGGATTAATAGGATATATAGGATTTTATGTCTGGCTTGTTTCACTTAGTGTAAGTTTGAGACCCATCCACATTGCTGCATGTATCAATAGTCTGCTCAGTTTTATTTCTGAGTAGTATTACACTGTACGAATACTCTACTTTTGTTTATTCACTCACTTGATGATGGGTCTTTGAGTTGTTTCCAGATTTTGGCTAACACAAAACTATTAGAAGTACTTGTGGAAAAGTCTTTGTATGAACATCTTTAAATTACTTGGGTAAAGATGGAGGATTAAAATAGCTGTTTCATGTAGTAGGTGAATGTTTAGCTTTTAATGACTGCCAAAGCAGTTATCGAAAGTAACTGTAATACTTTACATTCTAACTGGCAACATATGAGACTTCAGTTTCTCAACATTCTTGCAAAACTTGACCTTGTCAGACTTTTGGTTATAGACATTCTAGTGGGTATGGAGTGGTCTTAAATCTTGGTTTTACTCAGCAAATTAATTGGTCATTTTATCATGTGTTTATTAACCATTCATAAATATTCTTTGGTGAAATGTCTATTCAAAACTTTTATGCATTTTAAAAATTGTGTTGTAGGTTTCCTTAGGTAGTTTTAGGTTGTTTCATACATGGATACAAGTTTTTCATAAGATATGTGATTTGCCAATTTCTTCCAAGTGGTTTATCTTCATTTACTTAATAGGGAACAGAAATTCTTAAATTTGATAAAGAACAGAAATTCTTAAATTTGATAAAGTACACTTTTCACATAAAAAATGGATTGTGCTTTTGGGAGCTTAAGAACTTTTAGTCTGACCCAAGATCATGAAAATTTTCTCCTGTTTTCTCCAAGAGATTTTAAAATTTTAGGTCACATATTTAGGTCTTTGATCTATTTTAATTTTTATGTATGGTATGAAGTAAAGGCCTAAGATAAGCAAAAGAAAAACAGACAATTACACTTGCTTAAAAGTAAAAAAAAAATTTGCTTACCGAAGTATACTATTATTAAAAGAATATATAAGCCACAACAGGGAAATAACATTTATGAAACATCTCTCTGAAAAGGACTACTGTCCAGGATATAAAGTATTCCTACAATTCAATATTTAAAAAGGCAAATAATAAAAAAAATGGGCAGGAGATTTGAACAGACATTTCACTTAAGAATGTGTATAAATGTGGGGTGCCTGGGTGGCTCAGTCGGTTAAGCGTCTGACTTCAGCTCAGGTCATGATCTCACGGTTCATGGATTCGAGCCCCGTGTCAGGCTCTGTGCTGACAGCTCAGAGTCTGGAGCCTGCTTCAGAATCTGTGTTTCCCCCTCTCTCTGCCCCTCTCCCACTCATGCTCTGTTTCTGTCTCAATAATAAATAAACTAAAAATTTTTTTAATAAATAAAAAAATACGTATAAATGTTGAACACTTAGTGTTCAACTTCATTAGTTGTGATATAAATTGTAGATTCAAATTGTCATGATGTACATAACTAACACAGTGGCTAAAATAAAAAAGTATGATACTACCAGAGCACCTGGCTCAGTCCGCTGAGTATCAGACTTCAGCTCAAGTCAAGATCTCACAGTTCTTGAGTTTGAACTCTGTGTTGGGCTCTGTACTGACAGCTCAGAGTCTGGAGCCTGCTTCAGGTTCTGCCTCCCTCCCTCTCTGTCCCTCCCCCGCTTGTGCTCTGTCTGTCTCAAAAATAAATGTTTAAAAATTAAAAAAAAAAAGATTGACAACACCAAATTTGGGTGAGCATAGGAATATAAAATGAGATAACAATTTGTAAAATGTTATGGGAATTCATATGAAATTATACATACACCAATCTTCTTACCCATAAATACCACACCCAAGTATTTACCCAGGTAAATTACAATAAGTATTCTCAAAAATACTGTTTAACAATATTCACTGCAGCTTTATATTAATATCCACAACAGAAAACAGTCCAGAAGTCCATCCACAGGAGAATTTCTTCAATATACTTGATATACTAATACGATAGTATACTACTCAGCAATAAAAGGGAACAAATCAATGATACACAAACCATCAGGGTGAATTTCAAACACGTTATACTATACGTAAGAAGCTTTACACTAAAGAATATGATTCTATTTATATGAAAGTTTGCAACAGGTCAAATCATCTATGCTAGACAAAAAAAAGCAGTAGTTTCAGAGGGGGTATGTGGTTTGGGAGTAAGTAGCATCCTTGAGTAAACACTAGAATGAAGTTAATCATCTATAAATTGATAGGAGTTTGACTTGCATAGAAATATGTATATATTAATATTCAGTGAATGTATGCTTAAGATCCATGTATCTCAATGTATTATTCATAAAAATTATATGTAAAAAGCAACAAAATCTTTGAGTAAATTTTGAATTCTTGTTGATAAAATTCATGTTGAATACTATTTAGAGGAATATTTTTTCTGAGTACTATCCGTAATTATTTTATTGATATTGTCTTTCTTGAATGAGTGCTCTCAACCTGGGGTTCCCAGGTGTGTGTTCAATACTCTAAGCACATATGACACTGTGCTACCATGAATACACAAATGTGTCTCTCAATTTCAATCAACACTGATTAATTTGAAACATTTTGTTTTCAGAAAAGAGAAATACGTTATTAGAAGAGAATGGAAATATCCAATATTTAAGATAAAATGTGTGAATGGATAAAGAAGATGTGGTATATATATACAGTGGAATACTACTTGGCAATGAAACTACCTGTCATTTGCAGCAACACAGATGGAACTGGAGAGTATTATGCTAAGTGTAATAAGTTCAGTCAGAGAAAGACAGATATCCTATGTTTTCACTCATATGTGGAACTTGAGAAACTTTACAGAAGACCATGGGGGAAGGGAAGGAGAAAAATAGTTACAAACAGAGAGGGAGGGAGGCAAACCAGTAGAGACTCTTAAATACAGAGAACAAACTGAAGGTGGTTGGAGGGGACGGTGAGGGAAAGGTGAAAATTGGTGATGGGCATTGAGGAAGCCGCTTGTTGGAATGAGCACTGGGCGCTGTATGTAAACAATGAATCATGGGAATCTGCCCCCCAAACCAAGAGCCCACCATATACACTGTATGTTAGCCAACTTGACAATAAATTATATTTAAAAAAAAGATAGAATGTGTGACTACAAAGACAGTGTTTATGTTGGACTGCTTCAAGCTCTGCCTTTGCACATGCTGAAGGCACATGTGCAATCCCCTATGCTTTGGGGGCAATCTGATAGAAAAGTTAGAGAAAACCTGCCACTGAAACAAAAGATCAAGAATGGAATGATGTGAGAGTTATGTGGAAATCTTCCAGTACAGATTTCATCTTAGCATGTACAGCTTGGGAGGAAAAGACACTTCTCCTCGGGCTCAGACTGTGTTTCTGCAGGTGGCACTTTGATGTTAGACTTATTTGTTGTTGTTAAAACCATCCGGAAAGGTGCTTAACGTCTGGTTGCAAATAACACATGGTTTTGTTGTTATCGATTGTAAAATGTCATTGTTGCTCTGTGAAGGGATACACAGAACTCAGCAAGAAAATGTGAAGTGATTTTAGCCTATCAAGTTATAATGATTCCTTTTGAAACAAACAACTATGGCAGAAATATTTAAGTAGGTCATAGAGGAATTACTTTCTGAGATTAGAAAGTATAATTCCTGACCCTAGTAAATACAGTAGAGAACTAAACTTAGTGACAGTTTTCCAGAATCAAGCTCGTTCACCTGTTCCACCTTTATGTGAAGTATGTCCATTTAAGGACAGGATTGGACTAGCAAGATAAAGAAAGGATGGTTAAACACATTTTTGGCCAAGCTGAGTTTGCATTTATAACCCAAAAAATAAAGTAATGAAATACAGTTTTATTTTGGGGATACACACATGTAGTAATAGTCAAGTATATATCAGCACATTACTTCTCACGGGAAAAATTACTGATAGTAAAAATAGATCCTTATCCATTTCTGAGATTTTTTTTTTTTAAAAAAAGGCAATATAGGTGCACCTGAATGGCTCAGTGAGTTAAGTCTCAGACTTGTGACTTGGGTTCAGGTCATGATCTCACAGCCCCATATCAGACTCTGTGCTGGGTGTGGAGCCTGCTTGGGATTGATTCATATTCATATTCATTTTCTCATTCTCTCTCTCTCTCCATCCCTTCCTTCCTCCCTCCATCTCTTTCCTCCCCCTCCCCAACCTGCTTGCTCTCATTCTCTCTCTAAAAAGTAAAAAAAAAAATTTTTAAATGAATGTCAATATAAATGGAACTAAAAAAGAATCAAAGAATGAGCAACCCATAAGCCTAGAAGAAAATGAAATAGAGTGTCATGGCAAACACATAAAATTAGGTGGAGAAATAAAAAGCAGATCCAAAATCCTAAGAACTACAGAGATATACAAGAGAAAAAAAGGACCAAAAAAGAACGACTGAATTCAGTGAACTCTTTGCCTACTGAGCAAGGGAGGTTTGTATAAACAACTCTAAATCCTGAATTATCAATTGTCTTACTTCAGAACTTTACTTTGTTGGTCTTAGAATTGTGCATAAAGCTATCAATCCAAAAATATTAGATTATGACAATGCTATTCTTGTCCAATTACTCACTCTGGGATTTGCCCCTAGAAATAAAGAAAGAAAAGAAGTATATGCTCTTTTTTTTTTTTTTTTTTTTTTTTTTTGTGCGTGTAGTATGCCATCTCTCCATAATGGAAATCAAGCATGCGTCTTTCAGAAATGTTAATTTGGACAATGATGTTCCTTAGATTTTTTATAAACCAACTATCTCAACCTAGACACCCATTCCACTAATTTAATATTTGAGTCCAAAGCAGGGGAAAACAAAAACAAAAACAATTCATATTGACAAATATCTACGTACTAGTACTTACGTAACAAACAATGTTTAAAAATGACTGCTCTGACACGTATCCTTTTTTCTTTTTTTTTTTTTAACGTTTATTTTTGAGAGATAGAGACAGACAGAGCATGAGTGGGAGAGGGACAGAGAGAGAGGAAGACACAGAATCTGAAGCAGGTTCCAGGCTCTGAGCTGTCAGCACAGAGCCCGATGAGGGGCTCGAACTAATGGACCACGAGATCATGACCTGAGCCGAAGTCAAACGCTTAACCAACTGAGCCACCCAGGTGTCCCATGTATTCTTTTTCTATTATAATAAAATGGAAGACTATTTACTTACAAAATTCAAGAATCGCTTATCAAGGAAACAACATTTATTTCAGTTGCCATAGCAGATTTCCTCCAGTGTTCCATGTAAATGCCCTTGCCAAAAATTCCTGTCTCTACTCACTATACTCTAAAATAGAATGGTCTGTGTTTGACAAATATTTCCATTCATAGCAAATTCTAATGATATTAACAACTATAAAACTATAATTTAAAAAAGTGATACTAATAAAAAGATACTTTGCTATCTGGCTCTCAATGACATATTACTAAAAAGAACAATTCTACTTTAAATAAATAAAAAAATAAGCATACCTCTTTCTAGAGTAGTTCTGTCCCCTGGAAATTTTCACACCAGTAGGAATGATTCCTAGTTCTGAATATTGAAACTATAGATGAATTAGAAATGATATCCACATTAAATAGGAGTTTGAAATTGACACTCTTTGAGACCCTTTCCTCACCTTAGGTTTGATATAATTTCCAAACATTTATCTGCCTTGATGCATATATGATATGATATATGATCTTTCTTATCTCAAACTCAAACACTCATCATTGTCTGAACATGCCCTGTACCTTCCTGCTTCCAAGTATCGATAATATTTGACACTCAAAAAGCAAAAACAAAACAAAACAAAACAAAACAAAAAAACCTTTGCATTGCTTTTTCTCTTCACCGATCTAAATCCTTGCTATCTTTGAAGGGATATGAAGATAAGTAAACTGTTACTTTTCATCCAGTGTATTATCAAAGCTGATGTGTTGATCTGTCTTCTAGATGGCTGCACCCTCCCTGCACATCCTATCTAACTCTGATGTGGAAGAGAGAGGCCTATGATCCATGAAGCGCATGGCTGCCTTCAAACTCTGCTCCCCCATGAACCCTCCATTAAAATCCCTATATAACACAATTTTTACAGAAAAAATTCCAACCTTGGATCTTTATTAGCAAGGTCATAGGTTGCATAATGGAGAGATTACGAAAGAGAAGCATGGGGGATGACATAGGACATGTGCTTCCTCCTCAATGCTGCCTTTCACCAATGGGATACGGACAATGGTAACTCATTCAGCACTATTGCCCTTAACTTCATATTCTGACATTTTATTCATTTAGTGTAAAGACCTCATTCACATTCTTGTGAAAGATGGTAGATTGAACGCATGCATTAGATTCCACTTCTCTGTGAATGATAATCTAAGCAAAATTATAATATAACTGTCTTTGGAGGATGGCAGAAAGGGAAACTTAGGTTTCTACAATGAGCATGCACGTGTCTGCGTATATGTGTGAATGGGAAAAATTTATGAAAGAAAGCAAAATCTCCAGTTCTATAGATATTTACTAAAACTGAAAAGTAAAGAAGTAGCAATTTAGGCATTTTAGTTAGAGAAACAGAGACATATGCCAACATAATTAAAAGATTAAAAAGAACTGATGACCATTTAGCAATAGCAAATATATGTGTGGCACAGAAAAATGACTTTTAGACTATATTTACGCATGAGTTTTATAAAAATAAGTATTAAAGATAAAATTATAAAATATCTCATTTTAGAACATAACAATGGTCGAAAAATATACACACACAAACACAAATAAAACAGATGAGACTTGGGTTGGGAAATACTGGACAGCTAGCTGTCTTCCAAAAGGCTGCTAGAATAATATACTGTGGTCATTGAATCATGGTACAAAATCTGACCCTCAGGACTGTAAACTCTGACTCCTCAACATATCAAGCATAGGTGCCATGCTCAAAGGCAGATTCAGGTGAAACAAATTCATGAAATTGACATGGAAAATGAAAATGATCCTTTTAAAATATTCCATGAGAGGAATAGCCTGTGAAGGAACAAAGTATTTAAATCCATATAACCAGCTTTTCTTTTCTTATAGCCATATCTACCTGCAAAATTATCTACAATAAGAATGCCACTCAACTAATGTACAATAACAAATATAGAGGGGGTAAGGAATGGACATTAATGCTTTCCATTCATATGGACCAGAGATGTCTAGAACACCTATAATAGGATCCACAAATCTGGATAAAGGAGCCCCACATGTAATTTTAAATCTTTTGGAGGCCATATTAAAAAAGAAACAGGAAACCTGAGTGTCTCAGTCAGTTGAGTGTCTGACTTTGGGCTCAGATCATGATCTCATGGTTCATGAGTTCAAGCCCTGTATCAGGCTCTCTGCTGTCAGCACAGAGCCAATTTCACATACTCTGTCTCACCCACTCTGTTCCTCCCCTACTCATCCTCTCTCTCCGCCCCCCTCAAAAATAAACCTTAAAAAAAATAGTTGAAATGAATTTTAATACTATATGTAAGTTAACATGTTCAAAAATATAATTTCAATATGCAATCTATTAAAAAAGTTACTAATAAGATATTTATGTACTATTTGTACTATGACTTTGAAACACAGTGTATATTTTATACTCACTACACATTTCAACTTGGACTAGGCAAAGTTCAAGTGGTCAATAGCAACATATGGCTAGTAATTACCACATTGGACAAACCTAATGCAAAACTCATCTTGCAAGTAGACAACAAGATAATTGAACAGCAGAAAGCTGCTTTTCAATCTTGGACTTAGAACTTGTGGAGTTCGTTATAAAATATGGATATTTAATTGTCTCAGGCTAATATAACAAGACATACATTATATCTACAGTAAGTATATATCTTTCCTGGGGACAGCAGAGGGTAAGTGCAGACCAGGGCAATATCTCTTTTCTGGTGTCTGGTTGGATTCAGTCATGTTGACTTCAATGATTTTCCTTTTTGTTTTCTAAGGAAGACTACTAGTCTGATGGATGACACACTCTTTCTTTAAATATGCTAATCCCTTGAATCAAATTAGAGCTAATTTCTTCTTACCTAAAGTTTGCCTCTTTTTAGCGACCTTGCATATTCTTCCTATATTCTGCTATACTTCTGTCATAGAAAAGCTACCTCCTTTCCTCTTGCTTTCATTTTTTTGGAAAGCATTTTATTGCAGCCCCCAAATGCAGGTAAATGGATTCATATTCCTTGCATTTGATGCATCCTCATACAACTTCCTGTAGATATGAATCTATAATTTGGCAATTTAGCAAGCTGAAGATTATATATCCTCACAATTCTTGTATTTGAAAACATCAATTATAAGTCCTGCCATACCAATTATTTTTATACTTATTAATAAAATATATATTCTTTGGATGTTTAAAATATAAATTTATAAACTACATAAAAATTTCTCTGTACAAATGGTCTGAAATTCAATGAGATAATACACAAGATATATGTTATGAAAATTATTTTATAAATGGATTTAGTACCTCTATCCCTTTGTCTTTTGTTTATAAAAAACATACAAAATTATAATATAAGGGATGGTGTCTTTGGCATGTGTCAGCAGAATGTTTATAGGTCATAAATATATATACCATAAATCAAAGTCATAATTGGACAAGAAGCCCCTTTAAAAGACAGCAAACATTTGTAGTAATAATAAATATGTACATTTATAAGCAAAAATAACATTTTGCCATTAGATTCCATTTCTATTTCTTGTCAGTTATTTTCAAAAATTTTTCAGCAGGATCTATTTTCTACATTATGTTTGATAAATAATATAGAGATTTTATAGCGGTAAGATTATTGGTTAGGGGCCCTGCCTTTAGGAGCTCTCCCAGTATACATTGGGAAAGGTGTTTTTCATCATCTGCAAAATGAGAGGTCAGACAAGATGATCCTCAGGCTTTTCCTAAGCTCTAACATACATACGTACATAAATACATATATACTTACTTACAAATGGGCTACAGAGGTTCTTGGCACTCACTCTTTGAAATTTGGTGAAGATTTTATACAGCCACTGAGAGAATGCTCCAATTTCTTGGAATAATGCAAACTCGTACACCTAACCATGAACCTTGGGCTTTCAAGTCCCCAGGAAATCAAAGTTTGATTTCTGGGTTTGAGTTCTGCTTGTAGTAAGTATCAGACCCTGGACAAATTGCTTAAAATCTTTGTACTTTCAATGTCCTCTTGTATAAAGTGCAGATGATAGTTCCTGTCTTGCCCTTCTCACATGGTTGTTGAGATGTATGTGTGCATATACATGTATGTATACATGTATGTATTAAATCTAAGTAATAATCCAATGCACAGTACATTTTCTCCAAACATAAAATGATCACTTCACTTTTCCTATCAGCTATGAGAGTGGTGATGCTAAAACTTTACTTACACTGGTTCTTTTTATCCCTATGAGGTAGAATCACTGTTCTCACTTTACAGATGAAGAAATTGAAATTCGAATCATCAAATAATTGCCTAAAATTATGACAGTAAATAGCAGAAAAGGGATTTTAAAATGGGACGCTAGTCTAATTTCAAAGCATGGTTTTTAAGACATTTTCTTCTTTAAGTACACTTTTACTCATTTCTAAAAGCAATTACTCAATTGAGCAATGAACTAGTTTTGTATAAAATACTTTAGAAACTGTCACAGCAATTTAGGGTTTGGACTGATATTAGGGAATGTGAAAAAAAAAATATATATATATATTCTGTTATTTAGGATTCTGTGACCCCAGTTTCCTGGGTATCCTCCAACATCTTTGCCTGTTCATCTAGGACTCTCTGAGCTTCCATTATCTCATCTGCTAAATTTCATAATGGGATTTGAATCTCTCCAAGATTCTTTGCCAATGTACACGCCTATTTTTCTTTTCCTTGGGTTGGTTTAGGTCTCTGTATCACCACCTTCTAGCATTAAGTAGTCTCTGATTTTTGGGCTCTGGAGTCATTTTCCTGTTTCTTGTCTCCTATATCCCTTTGTCTTTTCTTTCTCCCTCCAACTCCATTCCATCCAGTATCTTTATCTCTCACCTCTACAATAGCAATAATTGAAGCTTCATGTTCCACCATCCAAAAATGACATCCTAAACCCTGTGTCCTTTAAAGTTTCTAATTGTGAAAAACTAAATAATCAAATCCCTCATTTCATTCTAGAAACATTTCTGCAGTTAATGCCTCCACACCTCCATTACATCACACTTGGTTTTCATTCTGCCTTCCCTTCCTTCTACTGCACTTGATATTGCTCTTTCATAGTCAACAATGGTTTGTTAAAGGCTAACTCCTTTCAGCTTCTTTTGCTTTCAGTTTACTTATACTTTCTGTGGAAATTAGCACTGTTGGTCTCCCTTTCCTCTTTAGAATTCTCTATTCTTTACCAATGCAAATTCTGAAATCTCCTCCAAATTTCTTACTATTTTAAATAATTTTCATTGACCCATCAGTTCTTACTCACTCTTTTAAATAAAGATAGAAGAAAGGAAGACAGCGAGATACCTGTAGTCCTATATTATCCCTTGTGGAAATAAAGGAAAACTACCTTTATGAATGAGAACATGTATAAGCTATTTATTCAGAGTTTGGTGGAAAAAAAAAAAAGCCACCATCACTTGTATCTGGCAGAAACCAAAGGCAGGTAGGGAAGTGGGAAAGCTTTACAATGGGGAGGATGGGGGAAGCCACACTTCAGGTATAACCTGATTGCCTAACTGGAGGATGTTGGAGTGGCTAAGCTGGAGGTGAGCTAACTAGAAACCTGACATCCTATGGGACTAGCATAGGGAGCACCGTTGGCTTTCTGTGGTTGATCCTCAGTTGGAAGCAAGGATGAGGGAATAAAAGTTTGGGAAGCTGACAGTCACTGACCAAGTCCTAACTATTTGGGGCCAATTGGTACAGAGGTGTTGTCTGGCCTCCCAGATATTGGCTGTAGGATTGTGGCCAGAGTTCTATTTCTATTTATGATCTGACCACTTTTCAGTTGTCTCTCACCCTAACCTCCTAAAAAAGGCTACTTTTAGAAACTAGCTCCTGCTTCTGGCCCTGGTTTTCTACCACATGCATGTGTCCACCAAAGAGGGGCTGGATAGATATTCCTCCTTCTTAAACACCTTCAAATAAGGACTTATTAATGGAACAGCATATTTATTGTAGTCTCTGGGTGGTCACATGAGGAGAGGGTTTCTCATTTCATGGTGAGGCCATTTTACTTCCATGGTGGTTTTGAAGGTAGATGCAGGATTTAAAATAATAATTTTCCAACTATTTATTTTGTCTCCTGATTCACCCATATCAGAAGACCACTTAGAAAGATTAGATACACTTTTCCTCTTCTATTTTCACTTCCTTTTCTCCAGAATAATTTCAGTTTTTCTTCTACCCTTTAACATCTGCTTTACAGAGAGTGATGCATTTCCACTTTGAAATCTATACTGTGTGTTACCTGGACCAGGTATACCACAGTGTTTCGAATCACAAAGCAGATAAATCATGTGTGATTGATAATGGAGTTATATGCTAGCAATGGAAAATGAATCACGTTAAAGAATAACCGGCCCTGTTGAACTAGAAGGCAGGCATTGTGCGGCTTAATGTTGTATAAATATAAAGCCCCAAGATTTTAGAGTTTTATGCAGTATGGCCATAAATCATGGCACAAAACATTTCTGTATTTTACAGATCATGCACACACATTTTTTCATCATTTGACAGACACATTTCAAGATTCATTAGGCTGGCTTCTCCTGTGCCTCTGGAGCAAAATGTGTCCTGCTCTTATATACATGCAAGGAGAGGGCAAAAATGTTTCAACAAGCCACGTATCAGAGTCATGAAGAACTTGGTTATCCTGCAAACCTGAGGACAGAACAAGTTGTAAAGTTTTTCATTCAACACCACCACCCCTTTTGTTGAACCAGTGCCACAAAATTCTTACTTATTAAGATAATATTTACATGCAGTAAAATGTTTAGATATAAAATGTAGAGTTTACTGAGTTTGGGCTCATAATATATCATTAAATTAACATATAAAACATTTCTACATATGGAAAATTGCTTCATGCAACTCACCAGTCTACCCTAAACCCATTGTTAGAAGTTTACCACTGTTTTTATTTCAGTGAGCATACATTAGTTTTGTGTGTTCTTGAACTTCATATAAATTGGATATGGTGTGTACTCTTTTGTGTGCAACTTCTTTCATTCAAAATATTTTAGTTTTTTTTGGAGTTTATCAGTTCTTATTACTATATAAAAATCTGGTGTGTTAATATGCCACATTTTAACTATTCTACTGATGGGAGTTTGGACTTTTCCATTTTTTTCTATTGAATAAAACTGCTACAGACATTCCTTCAAGTCTTTGTGTGTATATATGTATGTTTCTCTAAGATATACCAAGGAGTGGTATTGCTGGGTCATGGAATAGGTGTATGCTTACGATGATAAGAAACTGCCCAAGAATTTTCCAAAGTGGCTGTACCATTTTCACATTACAACCAGCAATATATAAAAATGTCTACTACTCAATATCATCCCTAACTCTTGGTAATGTCCATCTATATCCATTTGGATGGCTGTGAAATGTCATCTACATATGGCTTTAAGTTATATTTCCCTATTGACTCATGATATTGATTACCTTTTTCATGTGTTTGGTGGCCATTTGTGTGTCTTCTAAGTGTGTGTTTATTTCTTCTGCCTACTTTTTAGTGGGTTCTTTTTTATATAATTTACTTATATTAATGCACTTTATGTGTTCTGGATAATTATCTTTTGTCCTCAAAGTTGCTTTTGACTCGTGTCTCTACTAGATCTCTATGTTAAAAAGCTTTAGTATTAAGAAATAATTTTTATTATTTCTTAATACTAGGAAATTATTTCAAATATTATTGAGTTATTAAGAAATATTTAAAAAATTTACTGAGTAATGTAATAAATACTCCTAATTGCTGTTATACTTAAATTACAGTTAAGTCATGAACACTGGATTCATGAGACTGGAAAACTCTTAGACCTGACTGAATAAAGGGAATTTCTCTGTAGTTGTACAATAAAAATCCCCACATAATTAAGTGCTAGGGAAATACCATCTGCAATAAAAAGAAAAGCGAATTAATTATTCATAAGTGTGATGTTGGTCTGTCCTGAGTTCCAGAATGATCAGTGTCAAATTGTCATTTACCTCTGGATGCCTGGAAAAATTAATGAAACTTTCCTTCCCTAGTCTTGTCTTTCCCCATTTTTCCCCATTTCATTAAATGACACCACCAAATTTCCACTTGGTTAATTTAAAACCTTGTCATTCACCTCTGATTTCTTTCATTGCTTCAATCCCTATATCTAATAAATTAACAAGTCTTAACACTTCTATATACAAAACATATCCCCAAACTGACCTCTTTTCTCATCTTCATTGTCACTGTCTAGTCTATACTATCTTCATCTCTGGGGGGCTACTTTAATATCTTCTTAACTGATTTCCATGTGTCTACTCTACAATTATTTTTACAAACCATAGCCAACCATATATAATATTTACATAACATCTTTCGCTTGTGTCTGCTCCAGGATCTGTGCTCTTGCCTCCCTATGCATAGAGAGCTCTGCTTCCAGATCTACTTAGAAATGCTTCCTTTTTATCAACTATGTTACAGCTGACTGTAACCTCCTTAAAAAGATACTCCTTACATACTTCCTAAAAGCGACATGCTCTCAACCCAATTTTCTATTAAAATTCTATTAAACCCAATAAAAATCAAATAAGTCCTACTGAAGAGTTAGATTATCAAATTATTGTATTGGTTAGAATTTGAGTATTAACATTAATTATGGACTTATCACTTTTCCATGATGATTCTTGTGTGTCTACTTCTACAGACTTTTGAGTCACGTTCTTTGGAATACATACATAAGAACAAATTTACTGGGTCCTAAGTAAAGTGGCTCATTACTTTCTGCTTGTTTGGAACAGACTTGGTTTAAGTTTATTGTCTCAGGGTAAACATAAATCGTTATTTCCTTTCTCTCTCAAAATTATATGTTTACCATAACCATAGGTTATATGTATTTTTAAATAAGTATTTACAGAATACTTTTCAGAATGGCTTTATCAGTCTAAACGTTATATACCAACATCATTGCTAGCAACAAGACACTCTTTACATATCAACTCTTCTAGCCAAACAAAGTGATAACTTTCTGTGGTTTTATGGTATTCCTGTGATTAGTAGTAAGTTTGAGAGCATCTTGCTACATTGTTAGTTTTACAGATTTCTTATTTTGTTAACTACATGTTTACATTGTCCATATATTCTATACATGTGTTCTTCAGTATTCCTAGTTGATTTTCATGATTGAAAGCACAGTATCAGTGGGACATCTGGGTGGCTCAGTCGATTAAGCAACAGACTCTTAGTTTTGGCTCAGCTTATGATCTCAACAGTTTGTGAGATCAATCCTCACATTGGGCTCTGTGCTGACAGTGGGGAGACTGCTTAAGATCCTCTTCTTTCTCCCTCTCTCTGCCCCTCCCATGCTCGTGCTTTCTCTCAAAATAAACAAACGTAAAAGAAAAAGGAAACAATATATTAACTTCAAAAGGCAACTAAATATTCAAACCATAAAAGCACTTAAAACAAATATTGATTTGATAATAGAATTCCCAACTTTTTAGTATATTTAATAGATTGTTGGTTATCAAGTTTGATATACATTTTCTACATGATAATTTTTATCCTCTTTTCAGATATGTATATATTTTATTTTAGTTGGAAAAGAAAAGTTCCTTCTTACCTGGTTCCATTATCCTTTTGACATCTCCTTTGAAGTTAGGAAGCTCAACAAATAGGGAAATGGCAACGCTAGCTACAGCCTTATCTTAGAATAAAAAGGATAATTCTGGGTATGGCATAAGTTACAGAACTATCTGTATGTAGCTGGGTTTGATCATCTGTTCGATGTCCTCGTTAAAGTCAGCTCCCCCCAAGTGATTTGAGTTAACATTTAAGAAATGAAATATAATTTCAATCTATTTCATTCAGACTCCAAGGCAGTAGTTTTTAAATAAGATTCCATAAATTTTGTATAGTTACAAAGAAAAAGAGTATGTCTTTCTCTTGTATTTCTTTAAAAATTAATTATAAAAATCACCAAATAAATTAGTTTTAATCTCTCAGGTCAGAAAACCAGAATCTTCCAGTTTCCTGTCTTTCCTGAATGTTTAGTTACTTTTTTCAGAAGATGCATTCCACTTCTTCAAGGGCTAACTTAGAATTAGTATACAGTATAATTAATTTTTTTTTGTACTGGAAGCAATCCTATACTTCACATTCACAACAGCACTTTTAAATGAATTCTTTTATTAGCATTGTTGACCATTAAGACTGTACTCAAGAGATGTGAATAAGAAATTGACATATATAATAATCATATGTAACATTTATTTGAGCATCAGCTGGGGAACGATCTATTTATTCTATTTTCCATTATACCCCATCTTGATAATGATTTTCCCTTTACATTAAAAAAAAGCTTAACAGACTGTTGTATGGTGAGTTTTGTAAGTTTAGCCATCTTAATGACTTATTAATATTACTTCCCTGTTGGCTAGATTGATTGCTGAGCAATCAGTCTTTAATATGACCCCAAATTCCAAATCAAGCACGTTATGCTCGATTTGGTAGGGCAATTTCGACACTGCTAGTATGGACACTAAATTTTTGTCATTCTCACTGTGTCCTTGGTCAGTTCATTAAATTTTCGGGTGGATGAGTATCTTCCTCTATTAAGTTGATATTCTACTTGTCAGGGATGGAGGAATAAAGAGCTAATTAATAGTATGAAAGGCCTTTTAATACTAACAAGTATAAAATAAATGGTAAGTTGAACAGTTAAACTTTAATGCTTGCACTACAGGGCTATCAAATATCATTAATTACAATGTTTATTTTACTTTTTACCCCCAAAGTATTTGCAATTTGATTAGTCAAGGCAAATAATATAGATAAAAACTTGATTCATGATATAAATCAGGTTGTTCTTAGCTTTATCAAGGAACATAACAGGAAGAAAAATGATTGATAAAAAAACATTGGAAGAACAAGCTCAAGATGGAAGACGTTATTCATTAGGCTAATGATAATAATTATGAGCATATGAAATATGAGTTTTTGACATTTTTTAAATGCCAAGGCGTAATTCATATAGTTGGTTGCTTAACCAATCCACTCTTTCTCTAAAATAGTCTGATTTTAACTCCTACTGCAATCTCTCCTTCACTCATTGCATATCCCACACTTTGAGTTTTCAGCTCCACATTTAGCTCTGACTAGTGATGAGTAAATATCAATACTACTAAAACTAATGAATTCAGGAATTCTAATTAAACCAATAAGCTATTGGCATTTCCCTGATCATTTCAAAAATGAGCATATAACACATCCCATACCAATTTAAAAAGGAGTAGGTAGATTTGCTGTGAAATATTTGGGAAATAAATTTCCATTAAAAAAATAGAGTTTATAGGGCATCTGGGTGGTTCAGTCATTTTAGCATCTGGCTCTTGATTTGGGCTAAGGTCATAATCTCACAGTTCATGGGATCAAGCCCCACATCGGGCTCTGTGCCGACAGTATGGAGCCTCCTTGGGATTCTCTCTCTCCCTCTCTCTCTGACCCTCCCCTCCTTGCATGCTCTCTCACAAAATAAATAAACTTAAAAAAATAAAAATAGCTTATGCAGTCACAAGAAGTAGAAAGTATTAATTTTCAACTGTCTCTCAGGATATTGTGGTGTGTGGTTGTGAATCTTAAAACAGTTACAGAGCTTTGCCATGATGAGAGATACTACCCAGAAGCTGAAAACAATGTATGGTATGGAGGATGCAGCACAGGCCAAGAACTGGAAGTACAGGAATTAAACCAAATTTGACTTGGCTCTACCTCTGGACTTTCAGTTAAATGAATTAGTACCAGGATGATTGTTTAATATCCAGAGCCTCTACAGGCATACTGCACACTGGTGCTTTGTACAAAACCCCAGTGGGTGCTATTCACATAGACCTCAATTGCTCCCAGATGGTTTACAGTGATAGTCCTGAAACAATGATGTTACCTCAGGGAAAAGCATCCTATAGCATACAATGATTTGTTATAAACTTACAGACAAAATTTTCTCCAGTGTTTAATATTGCTAACTGTTTTATTTGGTAGGTTTTAGCTTCTAAAAAGGATAAAAGTATTTGGACAATGGTAATATTAGCTAAGTTTAAGTAATAACCATAATGCAATTATATTCAACTTGATTCAATTAATGTTTTTGCTAAGAATCTACTATGTGAAAAACAATACACTATATGGTGCAAAGGATACAAAACTCAGGAAATATAGTTCCTGCTTTCAAGGATTTGACATAATATGTAAAAAAACACACCACAACAAAAATTGCCAAGTGCTAGGTAGAAGACTCAAAAAAAATGATAAATCATATTTAATTTTGTGTAGGGACGGATTCACTAAAAAATTGGGGCTTAGTTGTGTCTTGAAAGATAGAGCTTGAAAGATTTTTATAGATTCAATGTAGCAGTGATATTTTGCAAGCAGATATAAAAACTGAAGGGAAAAAAAACAGGTAATTCTGCAAATGGAAAGTGTAAGAGTTGATGTGGAAAAATCACTAGAGGATCTCAACAATGAATATGAGATAGTAGGAGAATAAAACCAACAATCTGAAGACAAACCATGAGAAAATATGTGTCCTGAAGGGAGAACAAAGAGATGAAGGAAAAAATAAACAAATACTTAGAGACCCAGAGACTACATAAGCATTCCAATATACATATAATGGGAGTCTGAAAAATGAGAGAACAGGCAAAAAAATTTAAAAACAATGGCCGAAACTTGCAAAAAAATCATTAAGCTCAAAGTTCCAAATAGGGTGGACACAAAGTAATTCATACTTAGACACATCATAGTAAAATTGATGAACACCAAAGCAAAGGAAAAATCTCGAAAGATCACTTAGTGGGGAACAACACAGGTAAAAGCTGATTACTCATAATAATGATGATGATGGAGATCAAATGGCAAAGGGATGACAAGTCCAAAGTGTGTGTGCATCAGGGGTGGGGTGTGGGGAGGAAACAGTGTTAACCAAAAATTCTGCATCTAGAAAAGCTATATTTTAAAGGTGAAAACAAAAGACAATCTCTGATGAACAAAACCTGAAAAAATCCATTGCTACTCCACTTACTTTAACGAAAGTACTAAAAGTTCTTTAGCTGCAAACAAAATTATATGAGATACAAAATAAATCCACAGAAGTATGAAAAAATAGTAACTGTGTATTCTTGGGTTTTTAAGACAGGACTGAATGACACTAAAAAGAAGGACAAGATAAAAGCTGTATCTGAGCAAGGTTCCAATATGGTACTGAAATTAAGTTAATATTAATCTAAAGTAGATTGTGATAAATCAGCTGCCTATTATCTGTAGAGCAATCACTAAGTAAAGACAAAAATATGTACTTGAAAAGTCAACAGAGGAATTTAAAATGTTTCACTGTATTTATTTAGCACAAGGGTAGACAGAAAGTAAGAACAGAGGAACAGAACCAACATGAGATATAGAGGGATTGAGAATAAAAGCTATGGTAATTTACTTTTCCTTTGGATAAGACCAATTAGCAAACACAGAAGGCCTAAAATATTCATGACTTGGAGCAAGATGACCACCTAAGTTAGGGTCCTACTTTCTATAGAGACTAGGAGATACATGATCTTCCTTGATGACTAGATTTCAAAGGGATAGTTCCCAGCTCCTCGAACTGGAAAAGAGATTTACATTTCAAAGGGGCAGATAAAGAGTGTGTATGTGTATATGTGTGTATATATATATACACACACACACAAAATATATGTATATAAGTGTATATATACACACACAATATATGTATGTATATATACACACAATATATGTGTATATATACACACAATATATGTATATAAATACACACAAAATATGTATACACACACACAATATATGTATATGTATACACACACAATATATGTATATATATACACACACACAATATATGTATATATATATACACACACACAATATATGTATATATATACACACAATATATATGTGTATATATACACACAATATATGTATATATACACACACAATATATGTATAT
This sequence comes from Cryptoprocta ferox, assembly GCA_028646485.1. NCBI lineage: Eukaryota > Metazoa > Chordata > Mammalia > Carnivora > Eupleridae > Cryptoprocta > Cryptoprocta ferox. The sequence goes on along the minus strand of CM053576.1, from coordinate 105,650,808 downwards.
ATATACACACATATATTGAAATGCTTTTAGGAAAGTGAGATCAAGAGGACAGATTTAGGAAAAAGCCTATTTAAAATTTGGTCCATTTGAGGGAAATGTTAAGGCCACTTTGGTCAATAGCAATGTATTAAAAAGAGAAAAAGATTATACAGCATTACCAAGAGGGATTTATGTCAGGTGTTCAAGGAGGTTTTAATATTTGAAATTCAGATAATATACCATATTAAGGTACTACACCATGTTAATAGGATAAAGCAAAAAAGTCACAGGATCATCCCAATATACATGAAGAAAGCATCTGACAAAATCTAACACCCATAAAAAGTGTTATAAAACAAGGAAAAAGGGAAATTTTTCAATCTGATAAATGGCATCCATGAAAAAAAACTACACTTAAGGAAGAAAGACCAAATATTTTTTTCAAACACTGGGGAAAGGCAACATGTCTGTTATGGCTACTTCTATTCGTCTTTGAAAAGTATACTCCAATCAAATGAAATAAAGCAACATTAATAAATATAAACATACATATATATATAAATGGTACAGTCACTGAGAAATTTAGGCAGTTTCTTCACATTTTTTCTACTTTCTTAAATTTTTTTAAATTAAGAGAATTTTTTAATGTTTATTTATTTTGAGAGAGAGAGAGAGAGAGAGCAGGCAATGGGCAGACAGAGAGGGGGAGACAGAATCTGAAGCAGGCTCCAAGCTCTGAGCTGTCGGCACAGAGCCCGATGCAGGGCTTGAAACCACAAACTGTGGGATCATGACCTGAGATGAAGTCAGACGCTTAACTGACTGAGCCATCCAGGCACCCCTAAAAATGTAAATTCTACTCTTAGGTATGTATCCTGAGGTAATAAAAACATATGTTAACAGAAAGACTTGTATATGAATATTCATAACAGCATTATTCATAACAGTTCAAAAGTGGAATCCATCCTAAATTCATCAGTTGGTGAACAGGCAAATAAAATATGGTATATTTAATCCAGGCAGTGTTATTCAGCAAAACAAATAAATGAATTACTGAAATATGCTGAAACATGGATTACCTCAAATATTTTGTACAGATCAAGAGAATTCAAGCAAAAAGACTACATACTGCATGATTACATTTACATGAAATGACCAGAAAAGACAAAGTTATAAATACTGACAATGAAAGAGCAGTGAAACAGCAGTTCCTAGAGTGAGAGCAGGAATAGATTGAAAATGGGAATGTGGGAACTTTTGAGAATGATAGAAATGTATTTTTTAAGTTTATTTATTTATTTTGAGGGGGGCAGTGGAGGAGGGAGGGAAGGGGGGGGGAGAGAGAGAGAGAGAGAGAGAGAGAGAGAGAGAGAGAGAGGATCTCAAAGAGGCTCCACACTGTTAATGCAGAGCCCAATGTGGGGCTCAAACTCGCAAACCCGTCAGATCATGGGTGAAGCTGAAATCAAGAGTCAGCTATGTAACTGACTGAGACACCTAGGCACCCCTAGAAAGGTTTAAAAATAATTGGGTTGTAGGTGGCCCGCGTGGCTCCAACTTCAGTTCACGTCGTGATCTCACATTTCCGTGAGTTTGAGCCCAGCGTCAGGCTCTGTGCTGACAGCTCAGGGCCTGGAGCCTGCTTCAGATTCTGGGTCTCCCTTTCTCTCTGCTCCTCCCCCACTAGTGGGCGCTCTCTCTCCCTCTCAAAAACAAATGAACATTAAAAATTTTTTTTTAAATAATTGGATTGTGGTGGTGAATGGCAAACTAGTGTAAATTTACTAAAAATCTTTGAAGCGTTTATTTACCATGGGTGAATTTTATGGTATTGAAATTATATCCCAGTAAAAATATTTACAAAAAGAACCAATGAAACCATGACTTAAGCTGTCCTTTCATACATGGATAATTCACTTATGGAGTTGGAGTATCATCTTTGGCATTTTACAAAGGATTACATAGTTTGAAGTAAACTGAGCAGGAGAACTTGAAGTAGGAAACGACTTTCTCAAAAATGGGAAATTAATTGTCTTAATGACCATTAACCTCTTGAGTAGATGGCACTGACTCATTAGACAGTTAATATATATGGGGTGTCGGGGTGTCTCAGTGGGTTAAGAATGGGACTTCAGCTCAGGTCACAATCTTGCTGTTTGTGGGTTTGAGACCTGTATTGCACTCTGTGCTGACAGCTCAGAGTCTGGATGTTGCTTTGGGTATATTCATTCTCTCTCTCTCTCTCTGTCTCTCTCTCTCTCTCTCTCTCTCTCTCTCTGCCCCTCCTCCCCTCGGCCCCTCTCTCTCAGAAATAAACATTAAATCAAATTTAAAAGAAAGACAGTTAATATATATGGAGACACTTGGCAGTAAGTTGAAGGAGGACAGAGACTAAAATATGGCTCAGGGCTATAGATCTGGATTTTGTAACCATATTCATATGTCTATGTGTGTGTAACTATATATACATATACAATGAATACTAAAATCACCTAACATACAAATTAATTGATTAATGTTATGCACAGCCATTCAAGAACAAACCAATCTTGTAGATTATTTTTTCCCACTATAATTTCTGATCACATGAATGCCATAAAATGTTGCTCTGCCCACTGAGAGTAAATAAATGATTGTCCATAAGCATTGCTGATGCCAAGATCTTTTAGAGAGAGATAGAGAAAGCATGAGTGGGATGGAGGGGCAGAGGGAGAGAGAGAATACCTCAAGCAGTTTCCATGCTCAGCGTGGAGCTCCATTCAGGACTTGATCCCCTGACCCTCCTGGAATCATGACCTGAGCTGAAATCAAGAGTTGGGTGACTAACCTACTGAGCCATCCAGGTGCCCCGTCAAGATCTTTTTGATCTTAGCATCCACATTTCAGATGTTAGCCAATACTTCTATTAATGCACATGCTTATAGGTCTATATTTGTATAAGTTGGACATATTCATAATACATAACTAGAGTTAGCAAACTATGGCCTGTCAGCCAAATCTGCCTACTGCCCATTTCTTAAAAATAAAGTTTTATTAGAATATAGTCACATCAGTTTATTTATACACTAAAGATTTTCTTAGGTTACAACAGCAGACTTGAGTAGTTGTGATAGAGACTGTATGGCAGACCCATCCTAGATAGCATTTAGTATCTCTCAATGGTCTTTAATCAAATTAGTCTATTAGATTACAATGAGTACACTAAACTCCTCTCTTACATTTTATTTGATATTAAAAAGTATATGAGTTTCCGGTCTTTTAGTTTTTGAAAAAGTATAATGAAAACATGGCAAGATTATATCTAGATAAAATTTCTTATAGTTCACATAATCTGAGTTTCTGTTGACTCATTATTTTTTTTCCATTCATTTGGGAAAGTTTTTTTTTTTTCAAGTTACTGTTTCTAAATACTTCAAAGCTATGATGATTATTCTATGAGAACAATCATATGCATTTTCTATGATTAGTTTAAGTCCCTGATGATTAAAAAAAATGAAATTGTTAAAAATCTTAAAGAAAAATTTTCAATCACAGAAACAAGAATGGAGTGAACTGGAGAGGACCCTTATTTTGACTGCAGGAAGCTAGGATAAGGTAAAAGTACTTAGAGGAAAAAAATAATTTAGGAAAGATACAGTGTGTGTTTAATCTTAAGGTATGCTGATAGGTTGTACCTCGAGTAATCTGTATGAAAATTGTCCCAGAAGTCAGGAAGTGCCCTTCAATACCTTGGCGGCACATTGGAGGGATCAAAGGAAATGCTCATTTCACCATGGCTCTCTCATTAACAGAAAGTCTAATCATTTTTTCTAGGGTTCTGTATCTATTCTAGGGCTATGCTGATACACTCTACAGACTAGGCATCTATTCCTGTTGAAACTTAACTTCATGGAAATGTATTGAACCTATTTGATCATAGGTTTGTTATCTTTTATTTTAAAAATTTTTAACGTTTATTTATTTTTGAGAGAAGCAGGCTCCAGGCTCTGAGCTGTCAGCACAGAGCCGGGTGCGAGGCTGGAACTCACAGACCACAAGATCATGACCTGAGCCGAAGTCGGACGCTTAACCGACTGAGCCACTGAGGCGCCCCAGGTTTGTTATTTTAATATGTGCTACCAGGTACCAAACTGACTGGTAATTTGGTGTGAATGAACCCTCCAGCTTCCATAGAATCTCATAATAAAACTATCGATGAGGATTCTTCCATAGGATTCTTTTTTGATGAATTGTCACTTGAACAGTTTGAATGTCTGTAAAATTAGAGATTATATAAAATTATATCTCACTTTATAACATCTTATACATTTTGGGGGGAGAAATGCTCCCATTTTATGATGCTATTATGTGCATATGGAAACTTGATACTGTATATATGAAGTCAATAGCACTATGTCAGTTCATTTAAGTGCTTAGTAAATTTTGGTTATATTATTATTATTATTATACTAATTCTGGCATGTTTGTATGGAACTTTAACAGTTTACAAAGCATCCATGTACATCTATGCCTAGATATGGATAATTTTTTCTTTTACGAAGAAAACATAAAATGCACAAAAATGGTAGTAGTATAAGCCACCTTATATTAGGGAGAACTAAGGTGAAGGGTTTGTAGGAGAGCTACAAGTTAACTCAGATTGACTCCTCTTATTGTGTTCAGAACGTCCCCTGTGTATTAAAATCTTCCTCTTTTTCACACACTTACTCCATCTCAACGCTTTGCACTTTCACATTTGATCTTATATTTTCGTCTCTGTCTTCATCCATAAAAGCATACTGTAATAAGGTGCTAAGAGGTTTAATTATCTTGAGTATTTCACCTTTCAAGTAATTAATATATGACAACATTTTAAAGCGTTTTTTTAGAAATCTGAACAATACTATCTTTACTGTGCTTGGTAAAATAAAAGACCTACTTCTTTGGCCAGTCTTCATAAAACTACTGCTTTAATACTGTCCTTCAGCTGTTTGAAGATTTGACATGAAATTTTATTTGAAAAAATAAAAATCCTGATTCTTAAACTATCGATTTTGTTTTGCTCCTCTGTTTTCTCCCTTTTGTGGAGTCATGCTCGTTCATCTTTAACTGATCTCCTTCCCTCTTCCAGTATTAACTGAATAGTAACCAAATTGGAAAGCCCAGTTCAAAAACTGTCCAACATCTCTATAAAGATATTGATTATAAAACCCAAAATATGTCCTGGAATTGATTCTTAGACTAGTTATACATTTCACATACATGCCATATAATTAAGGTTTAATACTGCTATTGTTTCAATCAGCAGTGTTAAGTACAGGTTAACAAAATTAATCTATCATCTTATAGTTACTTAAACTTGCTGCTTCAGATATGTGCATATAATAAGCACAGGAAATACTGAAGTCAATGTAAAGGATTCTTGGTATTCCTAGGACTTACAGTAATCCTGGTGAAATGCTTAAAATCAAGTTTTGACATAATCAGGAATACTGAGACCAACTAGGTAATACCATCAGTGGTAAAACAAAAATCATCTCAGGTTGAAAATTTCCGTAACTGGACTATGGCTTCAAAGATAATATCTGTGGTTTTCTCAGATTTTAGGCAAATCCATCTACTTGACCCTGAAACTTGGTTTATTTTGAATGCCTTTGGGTACAGAAATCATTTATGTCATTCTACATGTTTCTAGTACCCACATCTGAAACAGATGAATTTTTATTAAAATACAGAGCATTCTGAGAAAACCTGTATCTTCAGAGTAATCACAACATTTCAAAAGTTTCCACAAGTAGTACAGATTCTAGAGCATTCTCCATAGGAGTAATTATTCTGGTCTTGATAAGAGCAAAGTGTTAGATTAAAGCATTTGCCCTTGCAATTAGTGAGTATATAACATCTAAAAAATGTGTTTGTATTTTCCTGTTTTTCTTTCTCTAATTGACTTCTGTCCAAATATCTAAACTGGGCAATCACTGGTGAATTTCAAAGATCATTGGTGCCTACTCTATCAATGTTCAGATTAAATAATATTTCCCTATGTTCTTAGAGACTAGTTTTAACAAGAGTCTGGCTTATCTCTCAATGAATAGGACTTGCTTTACAGGGCACCATAAACTGCTTCAGAAATTATTTTTTGTATTCATAATTCTTTATTGGATAGACATGGTAGGCAGCAGGGATTCATTTATTTCCCCTGTATTGAAAGGAGGAACTATTTTATGCTTTGAAAAACTTAATTGTTGCTTCCTTTTCTTAAATGATACAAAATTAAATTTAATGATAATCTTTCTGTTTTAAGAGATCCAACTATTCTGAATGAAATTTAAAACATTTTATAAAGGGAATCATAAAAACAGACAGTACACTATTTATAGTTTCCTTTAGAGTGAAGACACATTTTCTATGCATTTGTTGCTTCTAATCAAACAACTAGCTCCCAAGTACAACTACACAGAACAGATGGCAAAACCTTTGCACATTAGACTTTATATCTGAGAAAGAGACACTTTATTTTAGAATTGCCACTTGGGAACATAAAGTGCTCTCATGAGAAAAACACATTTTACACTTTAAAGGCAGTCCATAAAATAAAGGCAGATGTTTAAATGACTTCTTAATTAACACAAAACAAACATTTACCTACACTGTGGGGATAAAGCACCACAATTAAGATGAGCCCTTTAAAACAGACTGGGACATATTTTATGCAAAGCAATAACCAACATTGGATCCTGTAGGATTTTTTGTCTTTTGTTAAGAAAAGAGTAATTACTATTTATCTTTAATTCATTAATTTGAAACTGTTATAAAAATAATAGTTGTTTTCAAATTTAATTAAAATGTTTTCTTAAAAATGTGCCTGAGTTTGAAACCTATTCTACTTACAAATATTATTTTCAACTAATTATACAATTATCACACCCCTTTAGCACTGAACACTTCTATTACTCAAGGAAATATTCATTAAGGGATTAGAGAGATGGGGACATTTTTTAAAATGTCCTCCTACAAAAAGTATGCAGAACATCCTGCTTATAATATATAATCAGAGATAGCATAAATGCTCCAATAATCATATGCAACAGAGAGAATAAAAATAAATCATTTTTACTCATGAGAAATTCATTTAGGGAAAAATGCCTATAAACATATTTTTGAAGGCTTACGGTGACAGGATACAAAGGAACACCATATCATGTGACAGTGGTCAATTGCACTTCCCATGTACACAGGATTGGTCTATTCTCTTAATAGCTCAAAATAAAAATTTAGAAGTAGTGTAAGAAGGAATAAAACTTAGAAAGCATAAGGCTCATTCCCAGCTTCTATTAATGTCAGTAAATTTTCTCTGCTTTGTTAAGGCAGGAAAAGCAAAGGAATGATAGTGCCCTCTTTGGGCTAGTTGAAATTAATATAAAGAAATGGTCCAGGGGCACCTGGGTGGCTCAATCCTTTGATCCTCCAACTTTGGCTCAGATCATGATCTCCTGGCTCGTGAGTGAGAGCCCCAGGTTGGGTTCTGTGGGGACAGCTCCGGGTCTACTTTGGATTCTGTGTCTCCTTCTCTCTTTGCACCTTTTCCACTCACATTCTCTCTTTCTCTCGAAAATAAATAAAATTTAAAGAAAGAGATCATACAGAGAATGAAGACCTTCTGTACATTCAGAAGGCTTTTCTTCTACAACAACAAAAAATGACCAGCTGATTGGAAAAAGAATAAATATTATAAAAGAGAATCAGCATCAAAGATATGCATTCATGAAAAAAAACCAGTAGATTAACATCTAATATCCAAAAAGAGGAGTAGTAAAGACATTGAATTGGTTATTGGAGAAAAAAGGATAATAAGTTAAATAAAATGACTAAGATAAAATGCAATGCTTTACTGGATTGATAGAGATAGTACATCATTAACTAAGGATTATGATCAATACAATTTTCTTTGCATTTGTTAACATAAAAAATCTCGAGGATTTATATTAAATCTCTAATGGACTCTTTGCTATGAAGAATCCAATGAATTATTTTCAGTTTATAGATTCTACTTTATTGTATTCCTTGACTTTGAACAATTAGCAAAAAAAAAAAAAAAAAGATTTTGAAACTCCCTTGGTAACCATTAAAATTGCAGAAAAAGGGAAAATGTCAGAAAACTATAGGCTGGGTACCTTCTTAATTTTCTATATGTGACAAAAGGTGAGTTCTGAAACCACAAACCAGGTTTGTGGTCACAAGAAGATCCTAGAACATTCATCTTACCGAAACCAAACATTTATTATTTACTATCTACTAGCCACCCTGATAAAAGCATGAAGAAAATAATGAACCAAGAAAAGCATCCTTCCATTTGGAAGAGCACAATCAGACAGGGAGATGAAACGCAAATTATCAAGCATGCTATATTAAATGTATTTACTGAAAATCTGCAGGGAATATTGTACAATTTTTGAATGGTTGAATTAGCAAGCTTATTTGCAGGAATTAGTAATGACAAAAAGGTATCTAATTTTGGTCTTGAAAATTCAGTTGGCATAAATATTAAATCGATTGTTTATGTGAGTGTTTTAAAAATATCTGAGAAGGAGAGCCTGGGTGACTCAGTCGGTTAAGTATCTGACTTCAACTTGGTACATAATCTCACAGTTCCTGAGTTCAAGTACCGCCTGTGCTCTGTGCTGACAGCTCAGAGCCTGGGACCTGTTTCAGATTCTGTGTCTCCCTCTCTCTCTGCCTTTGCCCCGCTCACGCTCTGTCTCTCTCTTTCAAAAATAATTTAAAAAAATTTATAAAACCTAATATATAAGAATATAAAAACAAAGGAGTTTTTAAAGTTAATTGTGCTTTTTTAAAGATAATTTGGGAAAGTTTTGTATCTTATATACATTTTGTAAATGTATTCAGAAAAATATTTCATGATTTACTTAAAGCCTAAATATAAAAATATGGACTGAAAATATTACATGTAGATCTTGTGATTGCTTTTACAGTTACATCTAAATAGTAGTTGATTCCTTGTTAAACTATTTACTGTCTTTGGTTTAAAATCTAGTTTGTTAATATCAATATTGTTACTCTGGCTTTCTTTTGACATCTATTTGCATGGTAAATCTTTCTTGGTCCCCTCACTTTCAATCTGGAAGTGTCTTTAGGTCTAAAATGAGTCTGTTGTAGGCAGCAGATAGATTGGTCTTATTTTTCTTATCTATTCTGACACCCTATGCCTTTTGATTGGAGCAATTCATTTACATTCAGATTAATTACTGATAGACATGAATTAAGTGCCATTTTATTACTTGTTTTGTCTTTGTTTCTGGAGATTTTCTCTGCCTGTTTCTAGTCTTTGTCACTTTTGGTCTTTCTTTCCCACTCAAAGAGTCCTCTTTAGTATTTCCTGCAGGGCTGGTTTGGTGGTCACAAACTCTTTTAGTTTTTGTCTAGGAAATGCTTTCTCTCTCCATCAAGATAAAAAGCTTCTGCACAGTTAAGGAAAAATTAAGAAAACCAAAAGGCAACCTACAGAATGGGAGGACATATTTGGAAATTACCTATCTGATAGGTTAGGATCCAAAAATCTAAAAAGAACTTATCCAATGGAAAACTGAACCAAACCAAACTAAACAAAAAACAAATAATCCTGTTAAAAAGGCAGAAGACATGAATAGTTATTTCTCCAGAGAAGACATCCACATGGCTAACAGACACATGAAAAGATGTTCAACATCACTCATCATCAGGGAAATACAAATCAAAACTACAACAAATGTCACTTCGCTCTTATCAGAATGACTAAAGTCAACAACACAGGAAACAACAGATGTTGGCAAGGCTGTGGAGAAAGAAGAATCTTCTTACACTGTTGGTGGGAATGCAAACTGCTGTAGCCACTATGGAAAACAGTATGGAGGTTCCTCGAAAGATTAAAAGTAGAACTACTCTAGGATCCAGCAATGGCACTACTAGATATTTACCCAAATGGCAGAATCATACTGATTTGAAGGTATACATGCACCCAGATATTTATAGCAGCATTAAGTGCAATAGTAAAATTACAGAAAAAGCTCAAATGTCCACTGACTGATGAATGGATAAATAAGAAGTGGTATGTATGTGTGTGTGTGTGTGTGTACATATAATGAATATTACTCAACCATCAGAAAGAACCAAATCTTGCTATTTGCAACAGTATGGGTGTAGCTAGAGAGTATTATGCTAAGTGAAATAAGTCAGAGAAAGACAAATACCACATGTTTATACTCATGTAGAATTTAAGAAACAAAACAGGTAAACATGGCCGGGGGAAAAGGGAGGGGGCAAACCGGAAAACAGACTATTACTCATGGAGAACAAACTGAGAGTTCTTGGAGGGAAGGTGGGTAGGGGATGAGTTAAATGGATGATGGGTATTAAGGAGGACACTTGTGATGAGCACTGGGTGCTGTATGTAAGTGATGAATCACTACTTGAAACTAATATTACACTGTATCTTAACTGGAATTAAAAAAATTTTTCAAAGCATACACACACACAAACACACAACACTAGAGTTACTGAAAAGTGCAGGGCTAACTTCACAATGTATATTTTATAACTGCTGCGTCCATATTGTGAATAAAGATCTGGAAAATACAGCAGATGGCTCAAAACTAAGGGCAGGAGTTTGCTCAAATGTCCACTGGAAAATAATGATTCAAAGTGTCTTGCACTTTATTTGGCTGATGTAGAGGTAAAATTCCCAAATACAACATAAATTTCAGAGGAGTTATAAAATGATGCATCTGAATAAAAACAATTATGGAAGCATAGTTCCAAAGGTAATTTTTAAAATAGTCTTTACATTAACTTTTTAGCTGATAAAAATATTCTAAGCAATGCAGCTGCCTTAAAAATGAATAAAATCTTCAAGACATTTTTACTTTTATGTAATTAAATCTTAGATTAAGTTAATGCAAATGTAGAACTAAAATTTAGAAATATATTATTCCTATCATATTTCATACAATCCTTATTGATTCTAGAGTTCTGATTCTGGTTCTGGGTATCATAGTAAGAGAGGAATACCTTGTCAATCATACAAGAGCAGTTGGATACAGAAATAATTCAATGTAGTTAGAACTTTTAAACTTAAAAAAAAAAAAAAAAACCAGGGGATCCTAGATGGTTCTGTCAGTTGAGCATCTGACTCTTGATTTTGGCTCAGGTCATGATTCCAGGGTCATTGGATCAAGCCCTGTGTCAGCTCCATGCCGAGTGTGGAGCCTGCTTAAAATTCTTTCTCTCTCTTCCTCCATCCCTCCCCAAACTGTGTTCTCACCTCCTTCTATAAAAGAAAAAGAAAAAAAAAAAACATTAAGTGGGAAAATTAAAGGTGTCTTCAAACATTTCAAATGTCAACAAGAATGTTTATATTATGCTGCTTTAGGTGACAAAAAAAGAATCAGAGTATGAAATTAAGGTGAAAATACGAGTTTCAAAGAAGACATGGAAACAGTGAGGTCTCTAAAATGGTCTGCTTTCTAAAGGTTAAATTTCCCACTTTTTTAATGTTTATTTATTTTTGAGGAGAGAGAGAGAACAGGAACGAATGGGGGAGGGGCAGAGAGAGGGAGACACAGAACCTGAAGCAGGCTCCAGGCTCTGAGCTGTCAGCACAGAGCTGGATGTGGGCCCGAACTCAAAAACCATGAGATCATGACTTGAGCTGAAGTCAGACACTCAACTGACCGGGCCACCCAGTTGCCCTTAAATTTCCCACTTCCAAAATTTCTCAAGCAAAGACTGAATTAAACAAGCATAGTAGAAATCCTACACCGTGCACGTGTGAGACCAGAACTTACACTATCATCAAGAAGAAGATATATGAAGCCAAAAAATCAGCCTAAAATCTTATATGGTACCAACAGTACACTTTAAATCTCAACGGTAAACACATTTTTTGGTTTTGTTATGTATAAGCTAATAATAAAATATCAGGCGTCAATCATTAGGGAAATGCAAATTAAAGTCATAATGAGATGCCACTACACACTAGTAGAAGAATCTTTAGAAGAATACAACCTATACTCATTGTTGATAAATATCCACTGAACTTTAAAACTTTGCTAATTAGAATAAAAAGGTAAAACAGTTTGACAGCTTCTTATGAAGTTTAATGTATACCTCCTACATGACACAACCATTCCATTCCTAGGTGTTTGCCTCAGAGAAATGAATCCAAGTGAGTACACAAAGATTTGTACATGAATATTCCTAGTAGCTTTATGTCTAATATCTGAAAACTGGGAAAGAACCCAGAAATCCATCAAGAGGTAAATGGATAAACAAATTGTGGTGTATACATACAAAGGAGAATTACTTAGCAATATAAAGAAACAGGCTATTAATGATGCTCACAACAGCATGAATCTCTACTAATGTCACTATAAGACAGACTACATACTATGACTCAGTTTACATAACATCTAGAAAGTTTGAAGTAATCTATATGATGGAACATAAATCAGTTGTCTGGGGAAGGGAGGAGCAAGAGGCAGAGATTACAAAATGTACAGGGAAATTTTAGGTTATGATAGGTAAATTAATTATCTTGAATGTGGTAATTGTTCCTCATCAGATTTTATGCCTTAAGTATTTAAGCTTATGTCAATTATCCCCAAAATAAAGCTATTTTAAAAAATAGTCATAATTCATCTATAGTGTACATAAGTGGATGTGTGTGTTCAATGTGTATGTAGATACTTTATGTGAAAATATATGCAAAATCAAGAACTTAAATTGACCAGCATGGTGAATCCACCGAAACCCCCATACATTTCTATAGTTAGGAGACTTTATGGTAGTTTAAAAGAGAAGTTTTTTTTATGTATATACTAGACACACTCTGGGCCTTCAAGATTTTGAGTCCAGGATCCTCAGAGCAGTCTTTGAAAAGTTCCTTCTTTTTCACTTTCTTCCTTTCTCTAGATGAAGTGGAGGAAATAGCAACATAGAGGTCCTTTCTTTCCTGTCACATAGGTTGATTTGTTTATTTGAACAATTATTTTTTTGAGTCACTACTACATGCCAAGTACTGGCAAAATAGGAGACTGATGGGGGAATACAATCTCCAATATTGCAATACAAGCAATTAAATAAAGAAGAGGAAACATCTTAAAAGCAAGAATAGTTCAAGGGCGCCTGGGTGGCTCAGTTGGTTAGGTGTCCAACTCTTGACTTCAGCTCAGATCATGATCTCATGGTTTGTGAGTTCGAGCCCCATATTGGCTCGATGCTGACAGCACAGAGCCTGCTTGGGATATTCTCATTCTCTCTCATATTCTCTCTCTCTCTCAAAATAAATAAACAAACTTAAAAAAAAAGAAAAAAGTAAGAATAGTTTAGTGTCTTTGCCCTAAGGATGGTCCCACAGGTAAAAGGAATGTTTTCATCCTTTGACTTCTCACTTCTATTCCCCTCCATTCTTTAACACTCTGTTATGTTAGGATAGCTATCTGTCCTTCCTGTATGTGGCACTGGTGGTGTCTGCAGTGAGTTATTACTAGGTGCCAGACGATGGAGTTACTTCCTCACAGGCCCTAGCATTTGCTGCTAATCCTTTAACTGGGAGGATGTGTGCTTTACTAAACCTTATTTCTTGCTCCTTTGCAAGAAATGCCACCAATGCCATTGGCTCTGGACTTGGTTTAGAAAATAATATTGAAGAAGTTAACAAATTCTCTTGGATGTTTGGTTGTCATCTGTTTCTAAATAGCTCTGAGAACATTGTTGATATTTCTTATTAATTCCTCCCTCTTTATTGGAACTGGTTTAACCTAATACTCATATTCCTGACTGAAAGAGCTTTTGAGTGAGGACAATCTTTTGAAGGGCAGTTTTCTCATGTAGACAAAATTGATTAGCCATTTCTCAAGCAGGAAACCATAATCATTAGATTCTATTTTTGCCTATTTCTTGAATTAATAAAATTATACTAAATAATCACTCAGCACATGTAGTAAATCAAATTTTGTAAACAAAGAGCTAGAAAAAAATAAATTCAGTCAGCTAAGTGTAGGTTTCTGTTTAAAAATGAAATTATTTTTAACACATTATTCTGTGAACTAATTCCCCTCCCACTGTAGAATATTTAAAATAAGTGGCTGAAAATGTCATTCTTATAATTTTTTTTCTTTACAAGTTTTTAAAGATTCTACTTAGTCCTCTTTTTTTTTTTTATCAAAGCATATTCTTCAATTGATTCAGTGCTTTCATTTTGTTGCTGTGGTAACAAAAATCAGGCCTGAATTAAAACCACAGGCAGTCAAATTAGTCAAAGTTTTGCAAAAGGCAACTCTCCTTTTTCTATTTTTCTTAGGTTTCTTAATCAACTGAGGTGAAGTTAGCACATCAGTGAGTCCTAAAACCAATTTTCTCAATGACATGACAGAACAAGACATTATCACAAAGAAGAGAACTATATGACACATAGATGAGTTTGATAACAAAGACAGAGTTAAAGTTACCATGATCCTCGCCATCAGACTATATCTATCCTCCTTGGGCAACTATATACTATATTGTGGTTTTCAGGGTTTTCTCTGAGGTAAGCAGATATATAGGAATAGAGATATATTCCTTCTTTGAGAACAGGGATAGTATAGTACCTGTTATAAACTTTTCTAATTGGGTAAAGACTTGGGAACTGAACAACAGCTTTGCACTTTACTAGGTACAAGTGTGCACTTGGAAACTCCTACTCAAATCAGGTAGTAGTATCACAACTTTACTGTCTCACACATCTTCCCTGTTTGTGGAATATTTACCACTTATGTATATCTGCTAATGGTCATTCAGACATAATCGTTTTTGAAGATGTGTGGCCCAATTCATAATGATTACTCAGAAAGTCATAGAGCTTACTTTGTGGGCTACAAGACCAGACCTTGCTGGGTTTTTTGCTCAAACGATGACACACAAGGGCCCTCACAGTATTAGAAATACTGGCAGAACACTAGGGATTATCCTCACATACACTTTAAATTATGTAAACATTATATTAAAAGGCAATGTGTAAATTGCAGACTACATAAACATTTGCTATTATCATTATTGCTATGTTTTTTTTTAATTTCTTTTTAACATTTATTCATTTTTGAGAGAGAGATAGAATGTGAGTGGGGGAGGCACAGAGAGAGAAGGAGACAGAATCTGAAGCAGGCTCCAGGCTCTGAGCTGTCAGCACAGCTTGAACCCACAAGCGGTGAGATCATGAATTGAGCCAAAGTCAGATGCTCAACCGACTGAGCCACCAAGGTGCCCCTGATCATTGCTATTTCTCTGGCTAGTACTATCTACTACTAATTAAAGATTGTTTGTACTTTAACTATAAAGAGAGAAGTCTTAAAAAAAAAAAGAGGCTGTGATTGAATTTTATACTCAGAAAAATAAAAATAGATTTAATTTAAAAGATTTTGGCTTAGTTTATAATATAGCACCCTGATGATTTTGGTGGATACTTCATGTTTTCAGACATCAGAGGAAATAACCTTGGAAACATTTTCATTCTTTTATCTTTTAATTGCCTCTAAATAACATCATTATATCACAATAGGATCTAGAATATCAAAGGCATATTATTTTTGAATGGGTCCAATTTTATAATATATTTCAGTAAGTTTACTTATATCCTCAAATGTCTAAATAGTATTAAAATAACTTAATTATTTTAATTTTGTTTTCCCCTAAATTTGTAAAACTGAGAATATCATCTCTCAAAGTATGTATTAAAAATATCAATTGCGTTGATCCTATAATGTGAATTTGTCAGAAATCATATTTTTCTAGATATCAAAGTTTTGAAGATCAGGATAAAGCTTAAACCAGTTTAGTAACATCTCCCTTTTTAGAATAGAGTTTTTTAATTAAAAATATTTAAATACTTATAGAACTAGCTACTTAAAATTAACTTTGATGACTATAGAGTGATTATCCTTTGTTAAAAATAATTTTTAGGGTTTCATAGTTTAGTGGAGAATGTTTAGAAGGTAAAACAATTCTGAGATGATTTCACAATTTAGTACTTTAATATGATTTATTTAAGTGCTGAAATTTAGAGAACCAATGATGGCTTCATTACATACTTGTCAAGGCAGACTTTATTGGTATGTATTTATTGCAATCAATTTTTCTAATGTTTTACTTATTCTCTGGTTATTCCTCTGTCTTAGAATTCAGTAGCAAATTCATAGAACCATGTGTAGTATAATTTTGGTTATACCCGTAACTTGTAGAATGAATATATAGAAGCATTATGGGCACCATGATAATTCCAGGAGTCAGTCAACTGTTCTTCTATGTAGACAGGCAATCACTGAAAATTTCACCTATAGTTTACAACCATGTTTTTCTGCAGTTAATGTGGCTCCTGTGAACTGAGCATGTCAGGTAGATTTTTGAACGAGCTCAGTATCCCTGGATTCCAGATAGCACCTTTATATGCCATTATAATGTTAATTAATTCCTTTTATTCCAGTTAGCTGTGTAATATTAGTTTCAAGTGTACAATGTAGTGATTCAACACTTCCATACAACACCTTGTGCTCATCACAACAAGTGCACTTCTTAATACCATCATCTGTTTAAACCATCCACCCCTCCACCCGCCCTATGGTAACCCTCAGATTATTCTCTTTAGTTAAAAGTCTTTGTTTTTGGTTTGCCTCTCTCATTTTTTCCCTTTGATCATTTGTTTTGTTTCTTAAATTCCACATTTGAGTGCAATCATATGGTATTTGTCTTTCTTTGACTAACTTATTTCACTTAGCATAATACTCTCTAGCTCCACCTACATTGTTGCAGTGGCAAGATTCCATTCTTTTTGATGGCTGAGTAATATTCCTGTGTGTGTGTGTGTGTGTGTGTGTGTACTACTTCTTTATCCATTCATCAGTCTAATGGACATTTGGGCTCTTTCCATAATATTCCTGTGTGTGTGTGTGTGTACTACTTCTTTATCCATTCATCAGTCTAATGGACATTTGGGCTCTTTCCATAATATTCCTGTGTGTGTGTGTGTGTGTGTGTGTGTGTGTGTGTATTACTTCTTTATCCATTCATCAATCAATGGACATTTGGAGTCTTTCCATAATTTAGCTGTTATAATTAATGATCATTATAGTTAATGATGCTATAAACATTGGGGTACATGTATCCCTTTGAATACAAAATATATTCTTTGGGAAAATACCTAGTAGTACCTTCAGGTAAATACCTAACGTAGTTCTATTTTTAATTTTTTGAGGAACCTCCATACTGTTTTCCACAGTGGCTGTACCAGTTTGCATTCCCACCAACAGTGGGAGAGAGTTCCCCTTTCTCTACATCCTTGCTAACACTTGCCATTTCTTGTGTTGTTGATTTTAGCCATTCTGACAGTGTGAGGGGACATCTCAGTGTAGTCTGTAGTTCCATGATGATGAGTGATGTTGAGCATCTTTGCATGTGTCTCTTAGCCATCTGGTGTCTTCTCTGGAAAAATGTCTATTCACATCTTCTGCCCATTTTTTAACTGGTTTGTTTTTTGGATGTTGAGTTTGATAAGTTCTTTATAGATTTTGGATACTAACATTTTATGAGAAATGTCATTTGCAAATATGCAAATATTGTCTCGGGAAACATATCTAGTAAGAAGATGCTATGGCCTATGTCAAAGACTGTGTTCTCCTCTGAGATTTTTAATGGCTTCATGTCCTAACTTTAGGTCTTTCATCCATTTGGAATTTATGTTTGTGTATGGTTTAAGAAAGTGGTCCAGTTTCACTCTTTTGCATGTTGATGTCTAGTTTTCCTTAACACCATTTGTTGAAACGATGGTCTTTACCCCATTTGATATTTTTTCCTACTTTGTCGAAGATTAGTTGACCATATGGTTTTTGGCTCCTTTCTAGGCTTTCTGTTCTGTTTTATTGATCTCTGTGAGAAGTATGTGCCAATACCATATTGTTGTGATCATTACAGCTTTGTAATATAACTTGAAGTCCAACATTGTGATGCCTCCAGCTTTGCTTTGCTTTTCTTTTTCAAGGTTGCTTTTGCTATTCAGAGTCTTTTGTAGGTTCCATACAAATTTTAGGATTATTTGTTCTAGCTCTGTGAAAAAATGCTGATATTTTGATAGGGATTGCATTAAATGTGTAGATTTTGGTAGTATAGACATTTTAATAATATTTGTTCTTATGCTCCATAAACATAGAATGTTTTTCCATTTCTTTGTATCTAATTTCTTTCATCAGTGTTTTATAGTTTTCAAAGTGTCTTCCACCTCTTTAAGTTTATACCTAGGTATCTTAGGGGATTTGGTACAGCGATAAGTGGGATTGATTATTTTTTCTTTTTTTGCTGTTGCTTCATTACTGGTGTATAGAAATGAAATAGGTATCTGTACATTGATTTTGTATCCTGCGAGTTTGAATTCATGTATCAGTTTTAGCAATTTTTTGGTAGAGTCAAGTTTTCTATATAAAGAATCCTGTCATCTGAAAGTAGGGAAAGTTTTACTTCTTCCTCACCTATTTGGATGCCATTTAATGTTAATTAATTCTTGTTTACTACCTTATAGAAATCTCCTGCAATATCATGCCACCATAACTTCTTTTCCTAGTTACAAGTTGTGAACTAAAGAAAGGCATTTATGGTTTCTGCCTATTTGAACACCTCAGAACACTAGATACATTGCTTGGAGAATTCTTGCTGATTTGACTTAATTTAATCTAATCTTTTAATGTTATAGAGAATGACCTCAATTACTAGTAAAACATTTTTAAGACTGTAGGGGACTTAAAGTTTATGGAGATGCTTCTGAATGGAAAAAGAATAAAGAGCATTGCACTTTAGCTTCTAAACATTAATATGCTTAATAAAGATTGACTAAGATGCTAATGGTAGCAAAATTAAGTCCATGTCATAGGTTAATAAGCAGGAGAACATTGACTACTCTGGCTGTATCCATGACAATATTTTTTAAACCACTCTTGTTATTTGGAACACTTGCTAGTACATGTCTCTTGTAATGTTTTTGTATTTGTGGGGTGAAGGGCTGATAAAAAAATCTGAACTGGAAATAGATTGGTGGTTAAGTTTATTTATTGAGAGACAGAGAGAGAGAGAGAGACAGAGACAGAGAGAGACAGAGAGAGACAGAGAGAGAGAGAGAGAGACAGAGACAGAGAGAGAGAGAGACAGAATCCCAAGCAGGCTCCCTGCTGCATCCCAGAGCCTGACATGGAGCTTGAATTCACAAACCCGAGAAAATGATCTGAGATCAAGAGTTGGACGCTTAACCAATTAATCCAACCAGGTGTCCCCTGAGTTCGTATTTTTTAGATTCCACATGTGAAATAATGCAGTATCTGTCTTTCTTTGACTTATGTCACTTAGCATAATGACCTCAAGTTCCATATAAATTTCATAAATGGCAGGGTTTCTTTCCTTTTTTATTAATAGTATTTACTATATATTTTTAGGTTCATTTGGTCTATACTGTTGTACAAATCTATTGATTCTGTCTTTATTGTAGTATCTATCCATTATTAAAAGTGGAGTATTCAAGGGTCTCCAGGGTGGCTCAGTTGGTTAAGCATCTGACTCTTGATCTTGGCTGAGGTCACCATCTCATAGTTCATGAGATTGAGCCCCACGTCAGGCTCTGCCCTAACAGCATGGAGACTGCTTGCGGTTCTTTATCTCCCTCTCTGTCCTCTCCTCCCCCCTTCCCTTTCTCAAAAGAAATAAACTTTAAGAAAAAGTTGTTACTTTAAGAAAAAGTTGTTACAGCTGTTACTGTATTGTTGTTTATTTTTCCTTTCAGTTCTGTTAGTATTTGCTCTCTATATTTGAGTACTGTAATATTGGGAGCATAATTATTTACAATTGTTCTATCTTCTTGATAATTATAAAATGATGAAAAGATCAACTTATTTGTCTCTTTTGATCATTTTTAGCTTCAAGTATATTTTATCTGATATTTAGTTACTATTTTCTTTTGGTTATCATTCATTTGAAAGATTTTTTATCCTTTCATTCTCAGACTGTGTCTTTCAAACTAAAATGAGTCTCCTACAGGCAGCATACAGTGAATCCTATTAGCTATTATTGTTGTTTCTCCATTCAACCATTCTACACCTTTTTATTGGAGAATTTAATTCATTTATGTTTAAAGTAATTATTGATAGTTAAGGAGTTATAGTTGTTCAATTTTTTCTATTTTTTAGATACTTTATTTCCTTTATTAAAGTTTACGTTTTTGAAAGAGAGAGTGCCAGCAGTGAAGGGGAAGAGAGGGAGAGAGAGAATCTGAAGCAGGCTCCCCACTGTTAGTGCAAACCCCAAGGTGGGGCTCACTCTTGAACCCTCAGATCCTGGCCTGAAGTCAGCCACTTAACCAACTGAGCCAGCCAGGTACCCCATGTTTCTTCCATCTTTTCTTGCTGCCTTGTTTTATGATTTGATGACTTCTTACATAGTGTGCTTTGACACCTTTATCATGATATTTAGTGTAATTACCACAGGTTTTTCCTTTGTGGTTACCATGAAGCTTACATAAAATGTATTTTATAACAAGCTATTTTAAACTGATAATAACTTCAATAGCATGCATAAGCTTCATACTTTCAGTTCATTAAAATGAAAAAAAGAAAGTCCTAGGAGTTATGGAAATAGGCAGGTTATCTTTATGGATGTCAAGTGCTTTGGCCACAAGATCTGCTTCATGGTAATAGGTCATATGACCTTGAGTGATTTGTCTAGCTAAGCCTGTAGCCTCTCATTCTGTCTCCATTCCATGTTTATTTTAATCCAAGTACAAAGTTGATTCTTTCAACAGATAAAGGATAGTAATTCCTTTGCCAGAGGTGCATAACTCAATTTTGCCATAAGTAGCACAATTCGAGTTATGTAAAATTAACTGGGCCTATTATCATGATCCATGTTACAGTACTAAGAGCAGATCGAGAAAGGAGTACATTTGAATCTTGGGTTAATAAGTACATTCAATCTGATATCTAAGTTTAAGTGAAAAATTAAATACATTTTTGTTTTCGCTACTATTATTATGTAGTCACTGAATTCCATAATTTCTGTGTAAGTAATGTCAAGTTCCATTTTGGCAATGAAGAGAAAATATGCAAACAACAAAAAATTTGTACTTTAAAATGTTCTAGCTTTCCAAGTCACCATTTATCACATATGACCAGTCAAGCAAAATGAAGATAAATGTAAAAAGGAATATACAATATATCTCAAATAAGTATTTACCTTAAGTTTAATGAGCTAGTTGCTATATGTTTAATGAGTTAACTGGTGCATATTAATTAAATCTCAATTGTTTAAAATCTCTTTTGGAGGACTTCATGCCATCTGGTTAACTTACTTTAAATGACAAAAGCAATAAGTACTTAATTGCATTCCTATTAATGCACTGTTGTTTCTAAACATGTGAGACTTTTAATGAGTATTTTATAAGGTTTACTGGAAGAATATTATATAGATAAGAATGTTTTGTTAACTCCTTTGCTACTATGAGTTGGTGTAGAATAGTGCAAAAATGTAATTAAGTAGGATTTAAATTATTTGAAAATAAATTATTGCACTTTAGAAGTGCATTTCTAAAAACGTCTTCCTTCGTTTTTCAGATTTCCTGCAGCATCTCCGGATGTTAGATTTCACTTTCTCTGTTTTTACACCCCAGAAGAGAAATGCTGTGAACAGAAACACACACCACTGTTTAACCTTAGTGTGACACTTAATAGAGAAGCTTGAAGACTCTGTTTTCAATTACTCTCCACGTATGAGTGATGTGGGAAGGTAGAGAACTATGGATATACATCAGTTATAAAATGGGCATGTTGAAGAAAATACAATCCAACCACAATTTACGAATAAACTGAGTTGTGAAAGTTGTTTGCAAATTAATCATTTAACTCTTGGAACACATTTTAACTTGCCATAGAAATCCTAATCAGATTTGTTTCCTTGGCTAGCCTGAAAATAGATTTTATCTGTACTAGAACAGACCCAGAGTTTAAACCAGTGCTTTTTAGACTGCAAAGCATGATTTCACTAGTTGGTTTTAAATTAATAAAATAGGTAAGAGCCATCTTTTTTCCTAGATGAAAACAATAGAATTTATCAAGTAAATTCTACTTTTTGAGGATAAGGAAGCATTTTTGACACTTTATTTTTATAAATGTGTCTATAATACATATGTGTCTATGTGTTTAACATTTTGCCTATAGTGAGTTGTGAAATCAAATGTGTTTTACTGGGAATCACTGCCAAAAAATTTGAAAATCACTGGTTTAAGCATTCTGTGAAAGGCAATGACTATCTCTAAATTCTGTCCCTGACACGGTTAAAAAAATAATTGGGTGTCTATCAAACTATTTTTAAACATCTGAGGCTATAACTTTTCCAGATAAGCAACATATACTGCATGTGGAGTTGAATTACAAAAACTTTCGAAGTTAATTTTGTATTTCTACAAACAGTTGTCTGTCTGTTCTGTGATAATTTGGCATCAATGGTAAGTATTTTAATTAAATTGATATAATAAATTTTTATTAAACCAAGCATTTCTGTGTTTAGGTGATGTTTGTGGGAATGAAGCCTTTTTAGGTCACTCATTGTCACTTCAGGGGCTCAGATATGTGAACCCTCTATTTCTCCACAAGTGGTGAGGCTTAGGGCAATAGCCATCCTGGCTAATGATCACACCTGTATATTTCTTCGGGTACTTATAGTTAAGATTATTCTCTGGCTCTGTTTTGCCTAAAAACACCATGTTTTACAGTCTGGCTAAATATTATACTAAGATGACTAGACCCTAGGAAAAGAAATTGTAAGCAGGCGTTTAAGAGGGCACCAGTTGAGGTCTGCCATGTGTTCTCCACCCCAGAAAAAGAGATGTGGGAAACTTATGGTACATAAAAGAGAAAAGAACTCTTACGAGCATTTTTCTGTCCAAGATGGAAATATGAAGAATAGCTATAACATAAGACAGCATTTGGCTGAGAGAGACCAGTACAGAAGGAAGTGCAGGTTTTTTAATACTAGATTAGTAACAAGGTGCTCTGGGGAAATGTAAACACATGAAAGATATTTTGTAGGAAGCCTCTTACATTTTGTTTCCTTACCATTATCTGAGGTACGCTTAGAAACTAAGAGTCTTAAAGGATTAGGGAGAAGGAAAGATGGGAAGGTAAAGTCAGATTATGAGTAATTATAGGGAGAGACAGAACTAGATACGATACTCTGGCTAGAAATGAACCAGGAGCCACACTGCCATTTCTTTTGTTCCTAAATTAAGTCCAACCTTTACCATTGAGGATTTTTCATCATAAGCAATAGAATCTGACTCTTAAATAGAAAATGATAGTGTGCTTATCGGTTGTTAGAAGGCTGTAGATACCAGACTAAACCTAAGATTTGAAAAAGAATACTGAAAACTGTGCCTGAAAACTGACGTAATGAGGAAATCACGAGTAATGTGGCCGTTTACGGGATTTCGCGAAATCGCACTGCACTCTAGCTGCTCCAGGGCCAGCACAGACACTGTACATCAGGGACTCCACCTGGCAACCAACACGGTCCCCAAACTGGACAGCTCAGGCACAAATCTTGGCACAAAATGAAGACCCTAGGTACAGCGTGTTTCCTTAGTTTGAGCACTTCTGCCCCCAAGCCTCCGGTGCATGTGCCCTGTGGTTGGGTTTGGGGATCCTCAGTCACTTGGCTTGTGTTTGGATGTAAAGAAGGCTGGGAGAGACAGTTTCCTGGGTTACTTTTTAAGGCGAGCTTATCAGTCTGAAGTTTCCCATCAAAGCAAGAGTCTTCAAAATATGCCCGTAAGCCTGAGAATGTTACTCAGTATAAGGGGTCTTTGCATGTGCTGTTTCTTCCTTTTGGGAATCTTCCTTTTGGGAATTCTTTTCCTTCAAGGTCTTTAAATGGCTGTCTTTGAAAATCAAGATGGGGGTGCCTGGGTGGTTCAGTTGGTTAAGCAGCTGACTTCAGCTCAGGTCACGATCTCACAGTTCGTTGGTTGGAGCCCGAATCAGGCTCTGTGCTGGCAGCTAGCTCAGAGCCTGGAGCCTGCTTGAGAGGTTGTGTCTCCCTCTCTCTCTGACCCTCCGCTGCTCACACTCTGTGTCTCTCTCAAAACTAAATAAAAATTAAAAACAAAATCAAAACTGGTGTTCAATTTCACTTCTTCATAAAGGCTTTCTTAAACTATCCTAGGTCAGTCTTCCAATCCACCATTATTTGCTATCACCTGAACTTATACCATTCATAAAACTTTACCAGTATTTACAAGTTCTGTCTCTTCCTTCTCTCTCCTCCTGGCTCCCTTCCTTTATGCCTCCCTTTCTTCTTCCCTTCCAATTTTCTGTGTCTCTTCAGTATGAGAAATAGTTTAAGAGCAGGATTCTGCCTTCTTCAAAATTACTGTCACTACCCATAGATCAGAGCCTGGCATATGACAGTGACCCAGCAGATACTTGTTGATAGAGTTTTGAAGAGAAGTAATAGGAATGTATTAGGCTTCTAAAGATTCTGGATAAATACCTAGAGGGTTGGGGGTTCTGGTGTTCCCTCAGTCTTAGGGTTTTTGTTTTGTTTTGAACCTTCATGTTGCTGATTATTTGCCTGATCTTATTCTCTATATTAATGTTTATGCTGATATTAGCCAAGCTCCCTGGTGTGAGAGGCACCAATATGGTATAGTGGGCAAGCCCATGGCCTCTAAGTTCTTGCTAGAACTTAGTGCTGAATTCAAATCCTAATTCTTTCATTTATTCTGTGCACAAGTTGTCACACTACTCTGCTATTTACCTCACTTACAAAGTAGGGATGAAACTAATAGCCATGAATATGATGTCTGATCATTTTCTGATTTTTCTGGCCTCAGCCTTACTATCTAAACACTTAAATGCCCTGCTTCTTCTACCTTGGCATCATTTCTGCTTCCTTCTATTGAACTTTCCCCTTGGTCCAGCACACTGGAATGAGAAGAGGCCAGGAAAAGATTAGAAGGTTGATCTAGAAACAGATGGGAAAAGGACATCAAGAGCAATCTTCTCCTACTTCACAGTTGGATCTAGTCCTGGCTGATTATTTTCTCTCTCTTCTAAGTGACAACATAAAAAGAGTTCATCAGACACCTCCAGCAAGATACAGCGATGATCTTATTCTCATTAAGCATAAGGAACTTCTGAGGCCAAGAGAAGGTGGAGTGATTAAACCACAATATAAAGCTCCCCTTTCATTTACCAAACACAAAAGATTCAGATCATCAAAACTTCATTGCTCTGATATACAGCCAGGAGCCCTGAAGTCATTTCCACTATCTCCTTCCATCTGTGCAGAGAGAACCATAGCTGTAGTTACAAGCAACTAAAACTGAATTTGTTTGTTAAAAGGGTAGTGCTCAGAGTATGTGCTATAAACTAGACGTGTGTATGTATATGTTTGGCCCTATGTGCTTGAGACTATATATGAGCTTTTCTGCATGTAGACAAGTAGTTTTGTAAGAAATAGGACCATACATATAAGTAAATCCTGATATAGTAAACTTATTTTCAGGCAGATAACCAAAAAGAGGAAGAGACTCAGAATTCAGATATGGCAATGTGTGATTCACTTGAAAATACTTAACTACTCTTGAGTATTCTTATTAGTTTAATATAAAGTTAGTATCTTCTTTAATTTTTAAAATTGGCATTTCTTGCTGGAAGTAACGTTTAGTTTTACCATTATTCGAAACATTGGGTGAGACTTGACTTCATTTAACATGGCCCAAAAAAAGTTATTTACTAAAATCTTTGTATGTATTTTAAATGGAAAATGTGAATATTTAGGTGTTTGGCCCTATTGACCTTGTGCTTGATTTGTTAAGTATTGAATTACAGATTACAGATATATGATAAGTACTCATCTTTTATTGCTGCTTGGATATTTACACCTACTTAGTAGTAACTTACTACAAGAGAGCTCTAACATGAATAACAGCAGAAGAATATAGCCTATTTATTTTCCCATCAACTTTTTCAAGGTTGCCTGCCACAAATTTAGAAAAATGTCTACCTTGCTTAGCCCAAGTTATTTCAATGGCATGAAGGTAGACTGGAATTGCAATAAAACAACTGGAAAGTCCTTTGAGTGCATTTGAAGTAGTCATTTTTCAATGTAGTTTCAAATATAAATCTACTTTTTCTTCTCATGAAGGTGTGAAAGTGAGCAGAGTACCAATAAAGACTTTGGAGACTCATAAGCCCTGTGTAATGCTTTTCCTCTGTTCTAGAACAGAATGTTTCAGCCTGATGACAAAGATGAGGGTGCCTGTCAAAGATGTATTGATAGCTAAGACAAATCACTACCTATAATTTTTTCTTTGGTGAATTGAATTGCAAAAAGATAAGTAGTCACCATTTGGAATTTAAAATGGAACACAATCTTTGAAAAATAAGACACTGAAGATAACACAAGCAGAAGAGCAGACGTTATGAAACATACTTAAGCTTCATAGTTGCTAATATGCACAATTATATCTTCTGGAAAAACATGAGTACTGCTCACATGATAGTTTTAAAATGAATGAAAAAAAAAATAAAATAAAATGAATGAGCACAGCGAAAGTCAATGAGAATGAGGCTGACAGGAAGGCCCAGCTGGAGATCTACCCTCAGGAAGTAGTTTAAAATATTGGCCATTTGGTACCATCTGTTGAATTCCATCACTAAAAACAATGCTATTCAGAACTCAATTTTTGTGAGCCAGGAATGAAGGATGTGTCTTACAGGGATCATTTAACAGAATTCATTGAACAGGAGGAAGACCATCAGAGGGACAGTGAAATCTCTCCTGACCACTCCACACCACATTAATCTGAAATAGACTGAGAAAATATAGGCATTAATTCATTCCTGCACACACATGATCCTCAAATTTACTAAGTAAAGGAGTCCATCATATTGTATGTAATAAGCAGGAAGGAGAAAATAGCCAAATAGACACATCATTTGTTCAGGGCCGTATGCAAGTCCTTACAGAAGTTTGTATAATAGCACTGCAGTAGTGAGAGAAATCCTATTATTCTGGACTATTTTAGTTTATATTCTAGATTCATCTTTAAAATGGTCATCACCACAATTAGTCACCTCTTTATTTAACTTACCAATAGTCTTTTTATGTAATAAAAATTTTCATAAATTTATTTACAAATTTATGCAATTTTTATAAATTTATGATATAGCCATTGATTAGAAAATATGAAATTTATAAATTTATGAAATAGCCATTGATTAGAAAATATGAAATTTATAAATAAATTTATTAAATAGCCATTGATTAGAAAACAAACAGCAAACAAAATATAGGAGTCAACGGTTTTTTTTTTTTTTAGAAATTTGAAATTGACTAGTTTTTATTGGAGAGTTTCACACATTTTCATTGGTGGTGTGGTTTCTCCTTTTATTTCTTATGAAAGTATATGTATGAGCCCAGTAGTCAAACACATATTAAGTTCAGTGCCTTAAACAGTGTGTGTGGCACATGGAAAATATTCAATAAATATTTGGAGACAGAAAAAGTGAACATCATGAGCCCAAGCTTTGTCTTGATATGCAAATAGAGGATTATAAAGTAAAAGATATTATTTATTTTTAGGGGAAATAACGGGACTATGATGATGTTATCTACGTATATTTGCCTGGAGGAGGATGAAAATTATTTTCATGATACTTTTGATTTTTCAAAGACACCACAAACTTAAAATTAACTTACACTATTAAAGAGTTCACTTCTGTTATGTATGCATGACTTTATTTATAATCAGGACTAGCAAAAATTATGTGTCATGTGTAAAACATTAGTGGATATTGACTAGCTGATCATTGTGTTCCTCTTAGTAGGTAAAACTCAATGTAAGTTAAACTGATAAATCAATGTTCTGATGTTAAGATTAGAAGTACTCATAAAATACTCTTTTAACGCTGAGAATATAAATTACAAAGCATAGCAATGTCTCTGATTCCAATGCTGATTATATGACCAACAGAAAATTCTCCATCATTAAGAGAAGAAAACTATTGTGGAAGATTTTCTTTCTTCAAAAGTTGTATTTCAAAGTTTTGATTTGATTAGCATTTAATGGTTTTCAAAGAAAGTTGAAAAAAATTAGGACCCTGATGATATTATCAAGAATATATATAAGTGTGTGCATGTATGTAAATATCTACCTATGGCTTACTTCATCAGTGCTTCCTTTCATCATAGTAAGTGGTCTAAAATTTAGCATAATAGAGAAAAATAGTTTAACTTAGCATAAGCAACAACAATTTTATTAAAATCCTATCTTCATATATGATGCTGAAATAGAGCATAGAACAGCTTTCCCAAAGAGAAGCAAGGATAGGAGTGAAGGATAATATCTTAAAGCTCTGAAAAGTACCCACTATAGAGTGAGGAAAGATCAGTCATGAGTTGTTGGGACTGAGCTGAAAGTTGATTGTTCATGGAAGAGAGCAACGATGCATTGAATTTGCATTACCGAATGATTATATAGCAGGTATCAAATTCAGAAGTGGTTTATAAATGGTATCTAGTGATAACGAAGTCAGTTGAATGTTTGATAGAGTTACAATTTCTAAAGTCCAAAGAAGTCACATGGGTTAAACACATATTAAAATAATCTCATAATGAAGATTATCTACGAAAATAAATTATTCAAGAAAGAGTTAAGTAGAAATAATGGCGGAAAGGTGAAAGAATAAAGTCCCAACATAGGGGCATTTATGGTCCAAAAATTATATGATAAATGGCACCTTTCTTTTTTTTAGCAACTGGAGTTCTATTTCAAGGCAAAGAGTAAAAAAAAATAAATAAAAACCAGGTGAACTATTCCTTGAATTAACAAATGTCTTTTTCTTCTCCTTTTCAATTTTTATTTTTTAATTTTCTTAATGTTTATTTTTGAGAGAGAGAGAGAAAGAGAGAGAGACAGAGCACAAGCAGGAGACAGGCAGAGAGATGGAGACAAAGAATCCAAAACAGCCTCCAGGCTTTCAGCACAGAGCCCAACACAAGGCTCCAACTCACCAATCATGAGCTCATGACTTGAGCTGAAGTCAGATGCTTAACAGACTAAGCCACCCAGGTGCCCCTCAATTTTATGTTTTTAATGCAATACTTTATTTTGCTTTGAGGCAAAATAATGTCTAATAGAGCTATCAGCATGTTCATAACAAATCATTTAATGGCTGAATTATGATTTTTGAAAATTAACTTTCCATTTGCGTGTTGGGCATTTCTTTCTGTTTCTCCCTTTTTTTTTTTCTACAACCTATCATTGAGTGTATTATATGTACTACCTGATTCTGAGGTTAACATTCACATATTAAGAATACAGAAATTGAGATTTTAGCAATTTAGGTAATTTGTTCAATGTCACATACATAGTAAGTGGTGAAATTAAGTCTTGTGATCATCTGTAATTATGCTTGGTCCTTTTCTCCTCTTTGTATTGCCTTCCTGTACTTTCTATTGTCCTTAAAAAGTGGTATGTTCTTTCCAAATAAACAAGTTAATAGTAATGAACTGACATGTGACTAAGAATCATAACCTAGCGTCATGTTTAGTTACTAAATTTAATTTTGATTTCATTCTCTCCACATCTTTCTCCCCTCCTCCTACCTGAAACAAGTCCACTATGTTTTCCACAGAAAACAGAATGAGATTTGACGGTAACAAAGAGCAAAAATTGCAATACAGGAGAAAAATAGTTATGACAGCCTTTCCAGACAGAAGCATGGTAGACAGAGAATTCTGGGAATCGAATTATATGAACTTTCAAGAATCTTTAATGCTCACTAATAGAAGCCATTTAATGGTGAAGAAGCATATTATAATACTACTTGTATAACTGAAGGCAGAAAAATATTTTTGAAAAATACAACAGATAACAGGCTTGTCATGCCCTATATGGAGCTTTCATTCTGATGGGAAAGAAAACTCTGAAAAACAATTGCCAATGTGAGAATATTTAAATATTATGAGGGAAGCTAACAAGTCCGGATAGCTAGCCTTTCTTGAGAAAGTGATGTTAGAGACCTCAGTGATGAGTATAACTCAGCTTACTCAAGAGTTACATTCAAGAAACAAAGAAGCTAAAGCTTACCTAGAGCATAAGGAAAAATAAAAACTCATAATAAAAGTAGTATTTATGTTTTTAAACATCATGCTCTTCAACATAATCATTTTTAAGAAGTTGCTAAATCAATATGCCAAAAGAATTTATAAGCACAATTCAAGAAAACTTCACAATACTTTTTTCTTTAGGAATATAATCAGATAGTGAAACTGAATTTTCTTTCTCAACTATTCGTTTGACATTGATTTATATGTTCTAAGAGAAAAGGTTTTATAGAAAGCCAATAAGCCATATTTTTTGATTAAGTATATCCATATTCAGGATTCATCTGAAAAAAAGTACACAGAAGTATATGAAACTTATTAATTTATGAGAATATTGATTATAAAACCCTATTGGTTGATATCTTCTCAACCCTTGTTGAAAACCAATTTAATCCTTAAAGCACTGATTTAGAAACTTCTGGTTAAACATGAAGAACACATATTTCCATCACGTTTTAGGAGATAGGCATAAACTAATAGGGTCATTCTATAGAGAAAGCTTTTCTAATATATAAGTTCAAATTATTTTTTTATTTTTCTAATCAATTTTAGTTTTCTCTCTAAATCAGAAGGGAATACACTGGCATTCCTTCCTACTTCTGTATTCTATTGTCACTTGTCTCTTCTAAGTCAATGTTAACACACTTAGTCAATGTGTGTTAACACACTTGTCTCTTCTAAGTCAATGTTAACACACCTAACAAACTATAATCAAGACCATGTTTGGCAGTAAATAAAGTTCCCTTCTTTATAGAGGATATGTTTCTAGATGACTTGGCAGAATGTCGGACCTGTGGTTGATTCAATAAAATGCAGGGAAATTTGTCTGCATCTGAGTGGTCTATAATGTGTTACCACAGGAAGTGTCATCCAAAGAAATACACTTGTAAGAATGAAATCAGTGATAATAATTATTCCTGGCAAGTGTTGTAGACTGGAATTGTACTAGGTGAACTGGATAGATGGTCATCTTGATCATAATAAATCAGGAATCCAAACATCATAATAACATGTTTGAGACTGCATTATTAGTATCTCAGTAATGACCACTCTTTACATTTGGAGCCCCACTCCCCCTCCATACCACCAGTCCCTGATCTTAGGAGCAATCACTGTTGGGTAGGAGCCATTGTAGTTTCAGTATCACTATGAATGAAATGAGTGGCTTGATCTAGCAAATAATATGTGATTCATCAATTAGTGGCTATTTATAGAATACATTGAGGTAGTATACTTGTTTGCAATGTTTATAGCAAAAATAAGATGTGGGCATGTCTATAAGAAATTAGAAATTCAAAAAAGAATATGAAAATAGAATAATTCTATGGAAAAAATTTAGAATCACTTTAGATCTGCATCCTTATTGGAAGACAGAGGTATAGACCCTCCCATTGAAGAAATAATTTCTTGCGGAATTAAGGATTCCTCAAGATTCAAAATAAGTTAATGCTTTGAAATTATTCCCTAGGGAAAGTCTCAGGGTCTTAGGGCAGGATCAGATTTACATTGATCAGCCTTGCAAGAAAGACATCCCAAAGAAAAAACATGTTTTGGGAGACAAAAAGACAGATTTTAGGTTATCAAGTGAAGATTAAAAGTACAAGAAAACCTTCAAAGATCTGGAGGATAATGCATAGCTCCCAAGTAGGTGAAACAGAGCCAAAAGGGATAAAAATGTGAGCATCTAGTTGTACCTCCAAATCTGGCTTATACAATAAGTGTTAGGTTCACCAGCTGTTCTGCAAAATCCTTAAATTAATCTGGGATTTGTCCCTCTTTTATGTTAGATTGAGATCTCTTCTTGTGGCATCTATACCTATTTTATAGCTTCATTTTCTCAAAGGAGAATGATTTTATTTCATTGAAGCTGCTGGATTTCTTTTGAGCTTTACAATGAGGCACAATGTAACTTCTGAAAACCAGTAAACAATATCTACCCCACTGTCAATAAACAAACACTTGGCACAATTCAGTCAGGTACCTCTGATGATAAATCGAACATCTTTGGTGCCCCAAACGACTTGCTTTCAGAGTATAGATCACAAGCTACTAGTTCAATACCATTCAGAGACTCACAATATTTTAGAGCTGATAGGGGACTTACAGCTCAATTTTGGACATGTTTATGGAATACTAGCTATGATCCTGGGCTTGTAATGTCAGAGCTCAAGGATATCAAAAATGTGTAGTATTTAAAATATTATAATATTGGGCAGACAATAATTAAAGATGATTACATTCTGATTACTTGAAAGGGAAGAAAACAGTGATAATCACAAGTTACCTATTGAGTACTTTCTAGTGCCAGACATAACGCTAAACTCGACATGCATTTTCCCATTTGAAGCTCAGAGCATTCCCTACCCACCAGTGTAGTAAATATTTACATGCATACATATTACACTGTAAGCTAAATGAGAGCAGAGACTTAGCATAGTCAGTTCTTATTTATCACCTAGGAGTGTGCCTGTCACAAGTTAGGCATTCAACATAGATTCAGTGAATGAATAAATGAGTGATTAATGAAAGACCAATCCTACAAATACATGCTCTTTTATCCTTAATTATAAGCAAATAAATTGAGGATCCAAAAGATTAAGTACCTGGAATAAAGAGTGAAGACTAGAAGCCAAGTCATTTGAGTCCAGAGCAGGGGCCATCATTTGGTTACAGGTGCATCAGCATGGCATAACGCAGTAAAAGCAAAAATAGAAAATGTCAGATAGGTAAATTGGATTAGGTTTGAGGTTCTGATATAGGAGGAAAATAATTTTCTCATTATTTATAAGATATAACAAATCATAATTTCAAATGAATTTAAAAGACTTCTGAATTTTCATTTTTATGAGACCCAGCCACCTACATAGTATTAAGTAGGGATAACTAAACTCTTTATCACTAAGGAGGACAGAGTTGACAAGCAACAAAACTAATATATAAAATCAATAAATTACAACCTTGAGATTCTAATCCACAACTTTTTTTTTTTTTTTATTTTGCCACACGTTTATATACTGGGTAAAGTTTGCCAAGCCCAAAGAGAATACATCAGTTCAAAGAGTCTTCCTCAAATAATAACTCAAGTATCTGCAGTCTCTGTCATGTGTCTGTGTTGTTATGGACTAACGTGCCCTCCAGGTTCAGAAACTTGATATAACACATCGTTCAATCCGGTAAAGATTGTTTTCCTGTGATTGCTGACACTTGAAAGTCACTAAATGTTGTTTTATGCTGTCAGTTAGCTTCATTAGCCAGCGGACTCTAATGAGGTGGAGACAAGATAAATAAATGCACTGGTGCTCACTCCTTGAAACAGAAAGGAAATTTTAGGAGGGTGAAGGTATTAGGGTTTTAATAGGTTACATCACAAGAAAGTCACACGTGCACAACATAATAGCTATTTCTGTAAGGTGGATATACAAAATGCCACTGTCTT
Organism: Cryptoprocta ferox; assembly: GCA_028646485.1. Classification (NCBI taxonomy): domain Eukaryota; kingdom Metazoa; phylum Chordata; class Mammalia; order Carnivora; family Eupleridae; genus Cryptoprocta; species Cryptoprocta ferox. Next base: position 105,617,189 of record CM053576.1, on the reverse strand, counting down.
CAGCTCAGTGGAATACAGGTGATGTAATGTATTCCAGGCTACCAGGCCCGTTCTTCCATTCACGACTAAATTCACCAATCCCCTACCTGGCTTCTGACAAGAGTTCTAGGCCAGAGGTTTAGAGATTATGAGAACTGCTATGTCAAAAGGTCATCTTCTCAAACTGTCAGCTTTGTTACTGTTCCTGTTCTGATCATGGTTATCTGTCACTGTGGTTGAAGTAGATCTCAGAGACTGAAATCCTGAACTATCTCTGTGGTGAAAATCCCTGGCATGTTCGGGATTTTGTTAATCTTCTGTCATTTTGAATAGAAAGAATCCCCTGTGATAATTTACTGAGATATTAAGAACTGAGCAATCTCGTGATCCAAGCCCAATGTGTATGAACTGCAGAAATTAAAAAAAAAAGGGGGGGGGCCTTTATTTTTTATGGGACCCTATTCAAATTTATCTATGTTACTGAAAGTCTAGTAGCCGAGTCGCTAATAGTAAGACAGTGGTGTTTCTCAGGTTGGATTGTTTTTAAGGGTACCTTTTTATTTGGAAATGCTTTTTGATGTTGCTTAAAATCTGTTGCCTCCTCCCTAGGTTTCCCCTTATAATCTGTTCTTTAGATTTTAAACATTTCTTTATTCATAGTCCCCAAAGAATTATATACCCTAGAAATTCACCTCACACTTAAATATATTATCTCTTAACCTTGACATTTTTTTGGTGTCACATGAACTAGACAAACTTCCTAAACATGTTTAATGATGAAATTCAAGATCTTAGCTCCCCTTCCCCCCCAAAAAAGTGACATAATCAAACTATGAGACAACCTTCTTGCTAAAGGCACAGTTTTTCCTAGATATTTAAGAGATGCATAAGAAGCATACTATTACCCCACAGATATTGACATTATAACCCGGCATCCATCTTGCTTCTCAAAATTTAAAAGCTCTGTTCTAACAGTCCTTTGTCCATTCTTAAAGCTCACTGGAGTCCCTAAGTTTGAATAGTTTTGATTGAAAACTGCTGATTCACTTCTATCTTCCTTCAAATGAAGCCACTGTGAATTATGACTGGTTTTTATAAGCTTTATAAGCTTCACCTACATGACAGAGTAAAATATGTTAAAACTGTAAGTCCTAGCTACCTCATAATGTTAAAGATAAAATGAAATTAAGCATGTTGGAACATATGCCATTTTCCTTAGCCTCAACTGTAACCACAATCTCCACTGATCAGGGAATTTCATCACAGGAAAGATCCCTATATTTAGTTGTTGTTGTTGTTTGTTTTTTAACATTTATTTCCTTTTGAGATATAGATCGCGAGCAGGGGAGGGGCAGAGAGAGAAGACCTAGAATCCCAAGCAGGCTCCAGGCTATGAACTGTAAGCATAGGGCCCAATGCAGGGCTCACACCCACGAACCATGAGTTCATGACCTAAGCTGAAGTCCGACGCTTAACCGACTGAGCCATCCAGGCCTCCAGATCCTTATCTTTACTTCTAATTCAAGGGTTCCATGATCATTCTAGCGAAGGCAGAGTAAGAGAATAAAGGTGATCAAGAAGTTTATGACCATGTTTAGGATCCAGAAAAAAGTAAATCAGAGACAAGAACCAAGGAAGTCACGAAAGGCTAAATCCAATGGCAGTTGAATTCTGGATAAAGCAAGAATATGAGCAAAGTAAGCAGAATTTATTATTAATATGTTCTTATCATTGTTCATAAAAACATTATATTATTATAAACTATACACCAGTAGTCAACTTAGGTTAATTTGTAGCCTCTCAGAGATGAACAAAAGAATGGAAATTTAAATAAAATAAAATAATGACCAATTACAAGCAGATCCAGACACAAATAAAGCCTGACAATGTTGTGGACAACAATCATCAAAGGTAATACTTTGTCACCCTGATCTCTCTACATGAAGAGTTAGATACCAGGGTTCCTCAGACACAGGCAGGCTAAACTACCTAATCAAAACAATCACTGCATCATATTCCCAAGTGGCACCTTTAAACTGATGAGTGTCATGCTCATTTTAACAACCATCTATAATTGAATAGGACCATTTTGATGTTGAGAAAGATGACCTAGATAAATAAGATTATTTCACTCCCCAATTTATTTGCAGATTAAAAGACAACAAACCTACTCTCAGCACTTACAGGTCTTTATACAAAGTAAAGCAGTGTTTATTAGATAACAAGATGTCAAGCGTAGCTGAAATCTTTTCATCTTGGACAATGGACTGCTTTTGCACTTATTTGTATTCCCCTCTTTTAGTGTTCTTTTAATAGAATGCTACTCATCATCATCTTTAAAAAGCTTAATTTTCTAGGGGCACCTCGTTGGCTTATTTGGTTGAGCATCCAACTCTTGATTTTGGCTCAGGTCATGATCTCAGTTTGTGGGATAGAGCCTCACATCGGGCTCTGCACTGAGCATGGACCCTACCTAACATTCTCTCTCCCCCCACTCCCACCTCTGCCTCTACCCTTCTTCCAGCACCACCGTCAAATAAATAACGTTTTTAAAAAATTTAAAAAGCACATATTTTTTGAGAATATATCATTCACTCCAAAAACCAAACTCATTGCAGTTTTAGGGCACTTAACTGGATCAGTCAGTAGAGCATGCAACTTCTGATCTCCAGGCTGTAAGTTCAAGCCCCACGTTGGGTGTAGAAATTAATTAAAAAATAAAAACCTTAAAAAATATCCACTTCATTTCCTTCCTTAAGAAGGCATCTTTAAGAATTTGTAGGCTATGGAAATTAGTAGCAAATAATTGGCACCTTCAAAGATCATTTAAATGAAGGTATTTCTCCCAAACAGGATCCTGTCCTCCCAAGACGTTGAAGGGAAGATGCCAGTGTAGGCTCCAAGGAATGCATTGAGGAGGCTAAGAAGTAATACTACTTGGACAATATAAGATTTAAGGTAAACTATGTAAATAGGTCCCAGTACAAGTTGCATCTGTCATACGCTCATTAGCAGTTGCTTCATGGTAAGAGGTTAAGAGAAAGACTTTCCTCTTTCCATATTTTAGTATCCTGCTCAATTTTAGAGTCCCATCAGTCCAGCATTGTAATTTAGGACAATTCAAATCTTTTTTTACAGATTTATTGAGGTAAATTTTACATACTGTAATATTTACCAACTGAAAGTATTGAACTAAATGGCATTTTGCAATTTTCATGTTGTATATAACTCAGCAATCCAGGTTTAAGGTTTTTTTTGTTATCCTCTAAAATTCCCTGGAGATTGATTGTTGTCAATTTCTACTGCTACTTCCCTTCCAGGTAGAGGCAACTGCTGATGTATTGTCAAGATAAGTTTACCTCTTTCGTCAAGTCATATTAGGCAAATCATACATTATATAGTCTTTTGAAAATGGATTCTTTATTTAGTACATGGCTTTTGAGGTACATTTATATTAAATTATGGATCAAATTCTTCTTACTTTGTGTTGTTGAATAGTAGCTCAGGGTAGACATCTACCCATTCATTAGCTGAGGGGTGTTTGTCTTCTTTCTAGTTTTTGACTTATGAATAATGCTGATTACAGTCACATGCAGACTTCATGTGGTTATATGACTTAACA
>CM053576.1:105576228-105613088 GCA_028646485.1 Cryptoprocta ferox | reverse complement strand
TCACAGAGAAGTGCCTGTGGTCACTTCATAGTGGGAAAGATGTCAGAATGAACACTGAAATCTGCCCAAGCAGTTAGAAATCTATGAGAAATGGGTCAGTCCACTTTGATTAGTTCTGGATTAGCTTTTTACTTCTGACTAGCATGACACTTTACGTGGAGTGGGTACTGAAAATAGTCACTGGAGAAAATGAATAAAAAGACATAAAAGTGAAAAAAAAAAAACTTCATTGAACAGACCACCAGATGGCCACCAGAGATATATGACCACCGTGTGTGTGTGTGTGTGTGTGTGTGTGTTATTTAAAGAATATTCAAACCTTTTCAGAATATAGATAACACTTCTGAATTCATTCTGTAAGTTCACTATTGCTAAAAGCAAAATAGAATACATATTGAATACTGTAGTTGTAAGCCTGTTAAGCAGAGGCCATGTGCTTCTGTATACTGACCATTTCTTGTTACTATCCCAATTTTTAAAAAATGTATTCCTTTCCATAGAATTGGTATAGTGTCTATTAATTCATTAATAGAGTCTATATGATGGAATTATTTAAAGGAAATAAAGGAGTAATATTGTTTCATTCTAAGAGTTTTTTTTTTTTTTAAAGCTAAATGTTGATTGGGCTAGATTCCTGAAAATTTCAAGTGGAGAAATATCAGACTAATTCCACTACAATGGCAGAGGAGTAGTCTAAAAAATCAGGTATTTATATTTATTTGTATTATATATAAATACATAAAATTTATTTAAATTACGAGAGTGGTGACTTGAATTCCTTCTGTAGAGGGCTGAGCCTAAGAAGATACCAATTACTACAAACTGGAGATTCAGTACACACAGTATTAATTACAGAGCCAAAAAAATCATGGTTATAATCAAGTATGTAACAGCTCTTACTTCTACAGAATTGTTTTCATTTTTACATTCTTTTCAACTATTCACATTTCTTCCACTCCAATTCTAAAGCATGTATCAATTATTTATGAAATAGGCAATTACATTTATTACTGGGAAAATGACTGATATTGACTAACTTAAGAGAAATGGAACCATGATAAAGTAAATTAAATGGATTACTATCAAGTCAGTTGTTATGTGATCCTTTTTTTAAACACAATTTTTATATGAATGAGTTAATGAAATCTAGCTGATGTCCTTTTTCAAAGAGACCAAGGGAAAATGTAGCTATCAGCACTTATGGATACTAATTTGATGGTTTCCATAAAGTCACAAACCATGTCCCCAGAACAGTAAAGTTTATGACACAGAAATGAGCCTGATATCAGTAACTTGTAACAGATCTCGTTGTAAGATAGTAATAATTTGTTAGTGGGTAAAAAGGTATTTCCCAGTTACAAGTTAAAAAAATATACTGTCATGTATTAAACATAGCATTGTTAAATGCCAATTTTTATTTTGTTCTATGACTCAATAGGCAGCATCCCAATATTCAAGCTTTATTTCCAGGTAGCACTGTAACTTCATTTCTGGAACTTCCACCTTAACAAAAAAACAAAAACACGAAGTATAATTTTTTTTTTTTTTTTTGGAAAATTACCCCCCTAATAGGCTACTGCTGCCTTTTTTTTTTTTTTTAAGCTTTGAGTTTTTCTAACTCCTAGGGTGGCTTGAACAAAATTTATCTAATGTATTATAATATCCCTTGACTTTTTCAAAGTTGCAATAGACCTCACATTTTCCTCTGTTACTCTCAACTACTTTCACATCGTTACTGAAAAAGCAAATTTTCAAATAAAGATATAATCACAGTTCATGCCTCCATCAAATCTTGATTTTTTTCAAACATTCCTGATTTTTCAATGCTGACTGAGTAAAATTTACAGTCTCCAAGGTTGAAATTCAAAGCATTACACATATGATATTGTTTAACTTAGGTAACTTATCATTCACTCTCCATGAGATCTTTGCTTTCACAGAGTGGAAGTTCAGTCTTTGCTATCAGAAGATTAGTACCTTATTTGAGGTTAAATTACGGCTACACTAAAGACTACTCTGAACTTACCATACCAATATTAAAAGCAAGACTTGAAATGATCACATTTATTTGAAAATAATATAACTGTATGCTAGACTCAAATCCAAAACTATGCAGAGAAATACAAAACAAATAGAAACTCATAAATCTCAATATCAGACATCCAAATCAATATAACCAAGTATTCATAGAAAGAGGAAAATTTAATCCATAAATGAATCCAATAAGGAAATAAATGGGAAACATATTAGGAAGAAATAAACTGACTATTCACAGATGACCTGAATGCCTGTATGAAAATCCAAAAGAAGTGCTCCCCCCCCCCAAAAAAAAAAAAAACATTCCTGGAACTAATTCACAACTATAGCAACATGGTAGGACACAAAGTTAATATTAAAAAAAGTTATTCATGTTCCTATATGCCAGCAATGAATATGTGGAATTTGAAATTAAAATCACATTACTACAGGGGCCCCTGGGTGGCTCAGTTGGTTAAGCATCCAATTCTTGATTTTGGCTCAGGTCATGGTCTCAGGATTCTTGAGATCAAGCCCTGCTTCAGGCTTTATGCTGACAGTGCAAATCCTATTTGAGATTCTCCCTCTCCTCTCTCTCTCTGCCCCTCCCCCATCACACACTCTCTCTCAAAGTAAAAAATGACGTTTTACTATTTGTTTATTCCTGAGAGAGACATAGAGGGGGAAGGGTACAGAATTCAAAGTGGAGTCCAGGCTCCTAGCTGTCAGCATAGAGTCTGATGGAGGGCTGGAACCCATGAATCGTGAGATCATGATCTGAGCCAAAGTCTACTGAGCCACCCAGGTGTCCCCATAAACTTTTTTTTTCAAAAGCCCATTACTATTTATATTAGACCTCCAAAAGTGAGATAGATATAAATCTGGACAAATTATGTACAAATTCTACATGAGTAAACTCAAACTCTAATGAACAAACAAAAAACTAAATAAATGGATAGTCCATATTTATGGTATGAACATCAATATTGTCGAGATGTCTGTTTTTCCCAACTTGATCTATACATTAAACACAAGGCCAATCAAAATTCCGATAAGTGAAAATATTACCAGGGAGTAGAAATCAAGTCTAAATATCCCCTGTACCTGAAGTGAAATGCCCTCAATTTATCTGTGGAGATTTCAGCATTGCTGAAGAAAAATGACTGCCATGTGTCTTCCCTTCTTCCCATTTCCTAAGTAGGCTTCACACCCAGTGTAGAGCCTAACATGGAGCTAGAACTCACTACCCTGAGATCAAGACCTGAGCTGAAATCAAGAGTTGGATGCTTAACTGACTGAGCCACCCAGGTGGTCCACTCCTTCCCCTTTCTGAATGAGAGTATTTTTGTGGTTATAGAGTTCCTGTTCCAATATTGTACAATGAATATGTGAATTAATTTATCTTGTTATTTCTAGCTCTCCAAATGAAGAGGATAGCTTTATTTTTGTTTAAAAGAATACTACAGGTCCAAAACAGTGTCCTTAGGTTAAGTCCTCAAGTCAATAAATCAAGACTTAATACCAAACTGCAATTTCACCTCCCCACCCCAAAATGTAAACTATATCTAGTCAACATAGCAACTTCCTACTGATAGAACCCCTTCTCTGTTACCCCTAGGAGGGTAATCTTGCCAAAAACAATTATTCTTCCCTAATCATTTCTTTTTCCAATCCCTCTCTACCTTCGAAAATATTTCCTTTTCTGCAGCCCTTTGGAATTCTCCTCTACTTGCCACATAGGATTATTGCCCAGTTCATGAATTGATTATTAAAAACCAATTAGATCTTTAATATTTCCTTGGTTGAATTTTTGTTTTTTTAATACTCCCTAATTTAGCAACTACTGTTTTATCACAAGAGACCCTACGTTTCAGTAGCATTTGATTCCTGTATGAGACTTTCAGCCTGGCTCCCTTGCGGAGGGAGTGAGGAGTCTCTCACCTGAAGGAAAAAGAGTAAGTCAATATTCGGTAACCATAGGAGTAGAAACTGATATTCATGAATGGTCTTAGCAAAATAGGTCTTGATCTTTGAATTCTGCTATGGTGAAGACCAATGCTGTAAAAGGCTGCCCTGGTCCATCTGAACCCATAGTGAGCAGGGGGCAAGAAGAGCTTTGGATGACTTATGGTTAGGCAATGGCAAGAAATATAACTTTGTTATTTTAAACCTAGGACATTTTAAGGGTTATCACTGTTCAAAAGTTTAGGTTATCTAAACTTATAAAATCCTAACACATTTGAGTTGAAATCAGGAATAAGTTACAATTGATTTTCTATTATTGTTAGGGTGGCAGGGAACTGTCAGTCTACACGTAAAAATTTTTCTTTTCCCTAATGTTTTTCTAGGACCTGTGAAAAAAAAGTATTCATCACCAGTATTTCCAACGCTTTATGTTTTAGTATCACAGCAGAGTCTATTAATTTTTCCGTGATTCCGTAGCTACATTCTCTGCTTTAAAAGCCTGGTAGGTTTCTTTACTCATCCTCCACTCATGTTTTCTCTGTACCAGTTTCTGCTTATTCTTTTACCTGACGTGCTTTCCAATCTCCATTTCCAAGCTAATGCTTCTCTTAGGTTTTCCCCCCTAAGGCCTGAATTAAGTTCACTCCTTTCATTAAGATTTTCCTGGTATGTTCAGCCTATGAGTGGCCTATTATTTGAATGGTTATTAATGCAAAATTTAAGTGATACCTTAACTATGGTTATAATTTTTAGTGATCTTTTTCTTTCCTCTTTCTCTTCTACTTTCCCTTCTTCCTATTCCTTGTCCTCCTATTCCTCCTCATCTACTCTTTTTTAGTATTGTGTGTTGTGCTTTTCTTTAGTATGTATTGTGTGTGTTTGTCCTTTATTATGGAAAATTAGCTCTACTAGTTCATGGACACGCACCATGCATTAGACTTCTCATTAAAATTAAATTTATTTCTATCTATATTAAACACTATTCATATTGATTGAAACCTATAGCAAGCACTTCTTTTGGTGCACTGATGGGATGCATCTGAAATGATCTATTCCTATACTAGCAGGATCAATGGTTATTTGACTCTGGTTTAAAATGCCAGTAACAAATCAAAGAACATTTTGCCAAGATTTCACCATTATATAAATTGAATGTAAAAGATTAACACGTTAAATTTTTGTTACATAAAACTCTAAAGCAGCACCTGGGTGGCTCAGTCAGTTAAGCATGCAACCCTTGATCTTGGCTAAGGTCATGATCTCACGGTTCTTGAGTTCAAGCCCTATATTGGGCTCTGTGCTGATGGCATGGAGGCTGTTTGAGATTCTGTCTCTCCTTTTCTCTGCCCCTCACCTACTTGTGCTATTTCTCTTAGAATAAAAACTTTACTTACTTGGATATTAAATGCATACCTTTATAATTTTACTTTTACTAGAAGGAAAATTGTTAAAAGTCAAATGTGTACAGTGTGCAAGTAAGGCCTTATGTTGAATGACTTTTCTCTACATTATCTCCACTAATCTCAAAACCAACCTTCTAGGGGGAGCTATCATCTCCACTTTACACTTGCAGATATGGCTCTGACATGCATCTAATTCCAATCTAGGTATACTGTTGTTTTTTATTAACAACCCAGGATGTTAATGTTGACATTCTTACTCATTTAACTATTCTTGTTATCCACATCTGTCAATATTCAAAGAGATTATATGGAAATGTTGTCATGGCTAGATAGTGTTTACTGTAGACTTATTTACATACTTACTGACATATATACTTATTTATATATATTTTACGTATGTATGTTTATATAATACTGTTTTCTGCAATATGTATGTTGTAATGTATATATATAAAATAATGTAATGATGTGAACATGTTTGTGTATTTCACATTGGTGTCTCAACTGTGGACTCCACCCATAGGTTAACTCTGCCCAGAGTAGATTGGTAGATTGGACATAATGTAGTGGGTCTATTTTATCTACTTTAGAAATATTATAATGATAAGGACATAGTATAATACAAATTAACTTGGCTGTTCTCACAGTATTTAGACCAGGGTTTGACAAGCTGTTGTTCATAGGCCAAACTGCATGTACTATTTTTCTATTGCTACCTGTGGAAGAATGGTTTTTATATTTTTAAAGAAATTTTTAAATGAATATGTTAAAGAGACTATATGAGGCTCCCATAGTCTAAAATACTTACTATGTGGCCTTTGCAGGAAAAAAATGCCAAGCTATAGTTTAGACACATATAAAGATAGAAGAAAATTGAATATGTATTTGAATTAATTATTCTTACTGTGAATCAACATCAATGGTTTAAATTCAAAGACTCATATTCCTCTGTTCATCGTTTAATTGCATAGTTCCATAGCTTCCTACAGATTGTTTTATGCATGTGACACTATCATGTAATAGAAGCAATCCTTAGTTTTGATTTTTTAAATGTTAATTGCAAATATTAATTTTAATTAACTACACAGAAAAGCCTGTATTAAAATAAGACAGCTAAAGAAAAAGGGGGAGTGCCTGGGTGGCTTAGTGGGCTAAGTGTCTGACTCTTAATTTCGGCTAAGGTCATGATCTTGTGGTTTGTGAAATTGAGTCCTGTCTCGGGCTCCATGCTGACAGCAAGGGGCCTGCTTGGGATTCTCCCTCTCTGTGCCCCTCCTCTGCTTTCTTGGTCTCTCCAAATAAACAAACCAACTTAAAAAAATAAAATGAAATAAGACAAGATGGCTCTCTGTCCTTTCTACGCAAAAGTCAGAAGTATTCAATAAAGACCAAAACAGTTTTAGGGTGAACGAGTATACCTTTTGTAATCTGTATAAGAAAAAAAAAATAAAAAATGCTTTCAATTGGATTGAATTGTATAATTATGAAGTTGATCTAGTTGGTTGTAATGAGAAATTTATAGTATTTGCTTTTACACAACTTAAAAGATACCCCCAAAAACCCATTTTTTCTTAAATGATGCAAGAGAAAATACTTCATGAGAAAAACACAGCTACAACAATGGGGAGTGCATCTGAAAAAGAACTAAATTATTAGTGGAGAACTACTTTCATAATCAAAATAGGTAATATCTAGAACATTCTAAGAAAGAAATTTGCTAGGCTTGATTGCAGTGACAATGATAAGATCAAAATGCTTGAAAATATATAATCTGGTAAGTAATTTAAATAGATTTTATGTGAACATTTTCTATGATAAAGCTGTTTTGCAATAAAAGTGAATCAGTTGTAAGTAGAGTAACTTTTGCTATTAAAAATAATGACAACGTCCATATCATAAACTGTTATGATCACACACCATAACAAATTTCACAAATGAGGATTTTTATTTATTTACTTAATGTAGTGCAAAGTTATCATGTTTTGTAAAATGATTATAATTACCTCATAAATAGTTGTGTTGTTGAATTTATGACTATATTTATAATTTAGGATTGCTACACTAAAACAGTCAACATTTTTTTCATAACATCAAACCATTAGATGAGTGAGTGAAAACATATTATACAAATCTGAACTATTCTAAACAGATAATGGGTAGGAATTCAAATAGTTACAATGTATTCAATTTCTTATTTAAAACTTACATTATCAACTTTTGTTTTATTATTTCAAGAATATCTTAAAAATATATGTGCTTATTGCCATGGTTTTAGAATTTGATCCTTTGAGAATTTTCCTGATATTCACTTGAAAAATCAACAAGACTGATTGATTACATCAACATGACATTAAGGGAAATTCATGGAATTTGATGGATACACAAGTATGAGATTTTAGATTTATCTTATTTGTGCATTACCAATCTGATAGGATTTTAGCTAATGATTTTTGCATCACAGTACAGAAGAAGAGAAAAAATCTGCCTAACATCTGCCGAGCTTTTTTCTTTTTTAAAAAAAATTATAACTTTTCATTTTGAAATAATTTAAGACTCAAAAGAAGTTACAAAAATAGGACAGAGTTCCTGTGTTCACTGTTCACCCAGTGTGATGTTTTCACTTTCAGCGTTCCGACACCAAATGTGTGGGTTTCTTTTCTCACACCAACAACAAATTCTCGGATGCTCTAACATTAACTGAGTGTCCTGCACTTCAATTCTGGCACTAACCACCCGGAGTTAGCATCACACCCCACAGGTGAAGGGCTCAGTGCCAAGACTGCCCTCACTTCAGAGAAGCAGCTGTTTTCGATTGGAGTTTCCAATAAATGTATGATGCTCTTTTGCAACCCTATTTCTTATCATGTCTTTTTTTTTTTTTTTTAAGTTTATTCATCCATTTTTTTTAGGGAGAGAGGGAGAGAGAGAGACAGAATATCCCAAGCAGGCTCCACACTCAGCATGGAGCTCAACATGAGACTTGAGCTGACAAACTGCAAAATCATGACCTGAGCCAAAATCAAGACTTTGCACTTAAATCAAATGAGCCGCCTAGGTGCCCCTTATAGTGTTAGAATGACAATCTGACTTGGAAGAAATCTTCTAGTATTCAAAAAATATAGATGTAATAGGGAAAATATTTCAGGCTTGGATCTTAAAGCTTTTCATATTCTCAAATACTCATCTTCTAGGTTTTTTTTTAAAGTTTTTATTAAGTTCTAATGAGTTAACATACAGTATATTAGTTTAAGGTGTACAACATAGCAATCCAACACTTCCACATAACACCTGGGGCTTATTACAACAAGGACACTCTTTAATCCATCCCCCTACCTCCCTTCTCTATCAGTTTGTTCTCCATTGTTAAGAATCTGTTTCTTGGGGCACCTGGGTGGCTCAGTCGCTTAAGCGTCCGGTTTCGGCTCAGGTCATGATCTCACGGTTCGTGAGTTTGAGCCACGCGTCGGGCTCTGTGTTGACAGCTAGCTCAGAGCCTGGAGCCTGCTTCAGATTCTGTGTCTTCCTCTCTCTCTGACCCTCCCCTGCTCGTGCTGTCTCTGTCTCTCAGAAAAAAAAAAAAAAAATTAAATAATTAAAAAATCTGTTTTTTGGTTTTCCTCTAGCTCACTCTTTTTTTTTTTCATTTGTTTTGTTTCTTAAATTGTACATGAATAAAATCATGAGGTATTTGTGTTTCTCTGACTGATTTAGCTTAAGGTAATACTCTCTAGCTCCATCCATGTCCTTGCAAATGGAAAGATTTTATTTTTATGGCTAAATAATATTTCCTATGTATATATACTACCTCTTTTTTATCCATTCATCAGTCCATGGACACTTGGGCTATTTCCAAAATTAGCTATTGCAGATAATGCTGGTATAAATCTTGGGGTGCATGTAATCCTATTCAGTTTGTTTTCCCACTAACAGTGCTAAAGAGTTCCCCCTTCTCTGCATCTTTGCCAACACCTGTTGTTTCTTATGTTGATGATTTTAGCCATTCTGACAGGTGTGAGGTGGTATCTCATTGTAGCTTTGATTTATATTTCCCTGATGAGTGATGTTGAGCATCTTCTCCTTTGACTGTTAGTCATCTGAATGTCTTCTTTGGAAAAATCTCTATTCATGCCTTCTGCCCATTTTTTAATTAGATTATTCAGTTTTGGGGTTTTGAGTTGTATAAGTTCTTTATATATTTTAGATACTAACCCTTTATTAGATATGTCATTTGCCTCATCTTCTAGATCTCAATCCCATGTTTACTTTCTCTGCTCTCCCCTTCTGCTCTCTGCCACTCCTCTTCCTGTGCCTGGCAAGTATTTAATAATTTGCTACCTAAAAATAGGAAGTCATGTTAATGATATATTAACAATATTAGCTTTTATTCCCATGGTGGATTGACAGTCTTTCTCTTATCTTTCCATATCAGCTTATTGTCAGAGTTTGAATGATGAGGACATTTTCTATCTAAACTTATTTTTGTGCCTTCACCATTTCATTGTTTATCTTTGTCATAATATTCAGGTTTAGTTTTACTGTTATAAGAATAAACAGGTTGAGGCACCTGTGTGGCACAGTCAGTTAAATGTCTGACTCAGTTTTGGCTTAGGTTATGACCTCACAGTCATGAATTTCAGCCCCTGCTTGGGATTCTCTGTCCTTCTCTCTCTGCCCCACCCCCATCCGCATGCACTCTCTCTCAAAATAAACAAACTTAAAAAAAAAAAAAGGATAGGGGTGCCTGGGTGGCTCAGTCGGTTAAGCATCCAACTTCGGCTCATGTCATGATCTCGTGGTTCGTGGGTTTGAGCCCCATGTCAGGCTCTGTGCTGACAGCTAGCTCAGAGCCTGGAGCCTGCTTCAGATTCTGTGTCTCCCTCTCTCTCTGACCCTCCCCTGTTCACACTGTCTCTCTCTCTCTCAAAAATAAGACATTAAAAAAATGACTCATGTATAAAAAAAGGATAAAAAGGTCATTTCATAGCAATAAAGGGGTCAATTATTCAAGAAGTCATAAAAATCTTAAACTTCCATGTACCTAAACATGATATTTAAACTAGAGCAAAAGGTGATAAAAGTGAATAGGCAAATTCATAAATACAGTTGGATATCAACATCCTTCCCATAATAGTTGACAGAACAAGTTTACTTAAAAATAGGGAGCAAAAGGACTCACTACTATAAAACTGGATCTAATGGACATCAATGAAATACCTCCCATCCAGTAAGAGCACAATACTCACTTGTTTCAGTGTAGAGGCACACTGACCAAAATACATTATGATCTGAAATAATTAAAAGAAGATTAAAGTCACAGTCACCAATATCAGGAGTGAAAGAAAGGACATGAGAGATCCCACAGACATTTAAAAAGGATAACAAGGAAATATTATGAATAACTTTATGCCAATAAACTTGGCAACTTAGATGAAATTTGGAAATCCTTGAAAGTTGCACACTACCAAAGCTCAAAGAAAATTAGTTAACTTGAAAAAATATATATGTATAGATTTTAGAATTGAATTTATAATTAAAAAACTTCCAAACAGACCAGTTTAGTTCATTAGTGAATTTTACAAATATTTAAGAAAGAAGTAATACCAATTTCACATAAAATATTCCAGGAAACAGAAGAGAGAACATTTTTACTGGTTTTTATTAGGCTGATATTCTCCAGATACTACAACTAAACAAATACAAATTAAGAGGAAAATAACTCTAGACCAAGTATACCTCAGGAATATAAATCCAAGGACTCTTAGGAAAATATTAACAAACTCAGTATACTAAAAATATATATTAGCCAAGTGTTCCATATATATCAAGTGTGCAAGGTTAATTTTGTTATGTGAAAATAAGTACATGTATTTCTACATGGTAACATGGTAAAGTTTAAAAAAAAAAGATCTACAAGAAATGAAATATTGGTATACCTCAGAGATATTGTGGGTTTTATTCTATATCACCAAAATAAAGCAAATATTGCAGTCCAACAATTCAAATTTCTTGGTTTCCCAATGCAAATAAGTTACATGTGTACTATACAGTAGTCTGTTTAATGTGCAATAGCATTATGTCTAAAAAACTGAATATACCTAAATTAAAAATATTTCATTGCTAAAAAATGGTAACCATCATCTGAGCTTTCAGTGAGTCATCATCTTTTTGCTGATAGAGGGCCTTGCCTGAATGCTGATGGCTGTGGAATGGTCCAAGTGGTGGTTGCTGAAGGTGGTCGTGACAATGCCAATTTCTTAAAAGAAAACAACAATGAATTTGGCTGCATTGATTGACCCTTGCTTTCATGAACAATTTCTCTGTAGTGTGCAACGCTGTTTGACAGCATTTTACTCACAATAAAGCTTCTTTTGAAATTGGAGTCAATCCTCTCAAACTCTACTAATGCTTTATCAACTCAATTTATGTAATATTCTAAATCCTGTGTTATTTTCACAATCTTCACAGCATCTTCACCAGGAGTAGATTCTATCTCACGAAACTTTTTTTTTCTCACTCGTAAGAAACAACTTTTCATCCATTAAAGTTTTATCATGAGATTACAGCAATTCTATCCCATCTTCAGGCTCCACTTCTAATTCTAGTTCTCTTGTTATTTCCACATCTGCAGCAACTTCCCCTCAAGTCTTAAAGCCAATGTCACCCATGAGGGTTGGAATCAGCCTCTTCCAAATTCCTATTAATGTTGGTATTTTGAGCTCTTTCCATATATATGAATATTCTTAATCGCATCTAGAATGATGAATCCTTCCCAGAAGCTTTTCAATTTACTGTGCCCAGATCCATCAGAGGAATCACAGTCTATGAGAGCTAGACTACAAAATGTATTTCATAAATAATGAGACTTAAAAGTTGAAATTACTCCTTGATCTATGAGCTACAGAATTGATGTCATGTTAGCAGGTATGAAGACAACATGGATGTCGTCCAGCTCCATCAGAGCTCTTGCGTGCCCAGGTGCATTTTTACAACAGGAATATTTTGAAAGGAATCTTTTTACTGAGCAGTAGGTCTCAAGAGTGGATTTCAACAAGAGTGGGCTTAAATTATTCAGTAAACCATGTTGTAAGTAGATATGCTGCTATCTAGGCTCTGTTCCTCCATTTCTAAAGCAGAGAGTAGATTTGGCATAATTTTTAAGGGTCCTAGAATTTTGGGCATGGTAAATGAGCATTGGCTTCAACTTGAAGTTGCCAGCTGCATTAGCTCCCAATAGGAGAGTCAGCCTGTCCTCTGAAGCCAGGAATTGAATGCTCCTCTCTAGGTACCCAAGTCCTTGATGGCATGTGCTTCTAAAATGGACTGTTTCATCTACATTGAAAACCTACTGTTTTGCGTGGCCACCCCATTCATGCTCTTAGCTAGACCTCCTGGATAACTTGTTGATTCATCTTGGACTTTTAGGTCATAGCAACAACTTCTTTCCTTAAACCTCATGAACCACAATCTTTGCTAGCTTCAATTTTTTTTTTACAGTTCCTCACCTCTCTCAGCCTTCATATAATTGAAGATCATTAAGGCCTTGCTCTGGGTTAGGATTTGGCATGAGAGAAGGTTGTGGCTGGTTTCATCTATCTATCCAGACTGCTAAACTTTCTCGAGATCAACAATAAGGCTACTTTGCTTTCTTATTTGTGTGTTCACTAGAGTAGCATTTTTAATTTCCTTCAAAAAGTTTTCCTTTGCTTTCACAATGTAGCTAACTGTATGGTGCAGGAGGGCTAGCTTTTGGTCCATCTTGGCTTTTGACATTCCTTTTTCACTAATTTTAAGCATTTCTAGCTTTGATTTACCGAGATAGAGGATTCTTCCTTTCACATGAATACTTAAAGGGCATTGTAGGATTATTAATTAGCTTGATTTCAATATGGCTGGGCCTCTGGGAATAGGGAAGCAAGAGGACAGGGAGAGAAACAGGTGAACAGTCCATTGGTGAAGCAGTCAGAATACATTCAACATTTATGAAGTCGGCTATCCTATATGGGTGTGGTGTGTGGTGCTCCAAAACAATTACAATCCTAACATCAAAGATCACTGACCACAGATCACAACAAATGAAAAAGTATGAACTATTTCAAGAATTACCAAAATGTGACAGACACAAAGTGAGCAAATGCTGTTAGAAAACGTGCCAATAGACTTGTTTGACACAAGGCTGCCATAAATGTTCCATTCATGAAAAATGCAGTATCTCCAAAGTACAGTAAAATGAGGCATACCTGCATGCATCTTATTTGTCCAATCCTTGAACTGAAATTTTAACTCCCCCTCCTCTTCTGCCTTCTTTAGGATGAAGGATTTTTAAAATAATCATTCCATTTTATCTTATGATTAGCTTATACATCATCACTCTGTTTTACAGGACTTGCTCACAGCTTTGCAATACATACCTTCACTCAAATGCTATTCCATCACACCACTCATACTGGCATACCTTATAACATACTTCCTTTGTCCCTTTCCATCCTTTAAACTACACTTGCCATATAAAGAACTTATGTGTATCTTAAACATACCATTAACATATTGTTGCTCTGTTTTATTCAATTCCATTTTAAGTAGAATTTCATGAAAAAGTCTTCTATTTTCCTTTATTCTCCATTTTTTTTTCATAAAGCTCCAAGTTCCCATCTATTATTCCTATCTGCTTGAAGAACTTTTCAATATTTTTAGCTTTTCTCTGAATTTTTACTGCATTTTTTTTCAGTTATCAAAAAAAATTTAATCTCTACATCCAACATGGGCTTGAAACCACAACTCCAAAGTCAAGAGTCACACATACCACCAACTGAGCCAGCCAGGCGCCCCTGCATTTTTTTTTTTTAAATAAAAGACCTTTATACATAATATAAAATTCTAACTGTTTGCGTCAGTGTTTTAAAAATGTTTCTCTAGGGGTACCTGTGTGGCTCAGTCAGTGGAGCATCTAACTTTTGATTGACTCAGGTGGTGATCCCAGGGTTATGGGATCAAACCCCACATCAGGTGTGGAAACTGCGTAAGATTCTCTCTCTAAAAATAAATAAAAATATTTCTCCATTTTTTCTCTGGCTTGTATTCTTTAATAATAAGTCTGAATTCCTTCTTATAGAATATATCTTTCTCCTAAATACTTTTAAGATTTTTCTCTTTAACATTCATTTTCAGAGATTTGGTGACAATGAATATTGGTGTTATTAGTATATCTAAACTTCCATTATTTCTATCTTGTTAATTTCCAGTTCAGACGTTGTACTTTTCAACACTACAAAATTAATTTGCTTCTTTGTATGTCACCTAGTTATCACATCACTATGTTTTTTTTTTCCCCTTTAAATCTTAAATATAGTTAAAATAGCTCTTCTAGCTTCTGGTCTTCCATGTTCGACTTCATCTTTCTCAATTCTGTAGCAGTTTCTATTGATGGATTTTTCTTCTGTTATGGGTGATTTTAGATTTACATTGTTAAGTGTCTTAATTTTCTTACTTTAATGAATTGCACTATGTTCTGGTTGACAAGTTACCTTTGGTTCAGTCTGATTCATTCAGAACTGGTTCTAAAGAGGAAATTTACTGTAGTATTTTTTCTATAAATGGTTTAGTCACAGAATTAAGGAAACTTTTGGGGTAGGCAGTAATGCCCTAGTTGTTCACCAAGGATTATATATTTTGTTGTCGAAAACTCAAATGATTCCTAATCTGTGGCCATATTCAGTAAAGATTGAAGAGATCACTTATTCAGATTTTGAGTCTTTCCCCTATGTTTTGGGAACTGTCTAGCAACATCCATCTATCACAGACTCACTGACTGTTCCTCACCTCCCTGATTTAGCAAGATCATCATATTTTGCTTTTAATCATGCTCCCTGCTTAGCACCTATATGCCTTCAGTGATCAAGTCATGGCTTTTGTAGGTTCTTATTTATTGATCATCTATTGAAAATGTAAATGCAAAGCTGTCCTTCACAATTTGAAGACTATTGCTTCATATATTTCGTACTGTTTTTTTTTTTTTTTCTGGTGATGTAAAGAAGTCCAGTCAGTGTTATTACCTCATGGAATTTTATATTGGAGGAGTAAAATGCAAATTATTTTTTTCTATCAATGTAGTGTTTTTTTCCACTGATCTACATGGTAGAACACTGCCCAATAGAACACATGAGGAATTTCAGTCTCGAGTAGGGCAGATGCAACCAAGAGCATAATTGAGAAGAGAGGCTGAGAAATATGAACTATATAAATGTTTAATTCTATTTCTTTTGTGATCTAGAACCCATGTCTAATACCTTCTATTTCTGAGCTCTACTCATCACCAACATGTACTTATGGAGATCAGTTATTTAGATGATAATCATGGATGTAGTGTATGTTTCACACATTCCTTTATAATTAAAAATTATGAACGTTCAATAGGAATGACTTAATTTTTTATCAGTGATGTTTGCATGAAAGGAAACATGTCATTGTACACATACCACAATGATGTTTCAAATACCTATTTTATAAGTGTGCTTAGCAATACAGAGCACTCACATGATAAAACATGATTTGTTTCCAAATTAATGCTAATGGATATTATTCTTTTTATAAAAATTTTTAATGTTTATTTATTTTTGAGAGACAGAGACAGAGTGTGAGCCAGGGAGGGGCAGGGAGGGGCAGGGAGAGAGGGAGACATGGTATGTGAAACAAGGTCCAGGCTCTGAGCTGTTAGAGCCCAACATGGGCTTGAACTCATGAACCAGAAGATCATTACCTGAGCCGAAGTTAGATGTTTGACCAACTGAGCCATTCAGGCACCCACAGATGTCATTATACTTAACAGTTTAATAGAACTAACCTAAATTTACTCACTTAGCAATTAAATCTCGTATCAGCTGTTTGAATACTATTTTCTAATTTTACTTTATTTTAAATGTAATGTGAATTATGAAAACAATGGAATGCAGAAAATACCTTAAAATAGAAATGCTTCCCACAAAGGTCACAACCACTAACATTTCAGTGCACTGTATTTTGCCATTTCCTTTACCAAAATTGTCAATGTACTACATATATTTTTGGGGAACCTACACTTGGAACCAAATCAATCATAAATATATCCCATGACACTAAGTATCTATATCTAAGGTATACTTTCATAGTAAACATAATCCATTCAATGAGATTTTATTCCATTTAATAAAATTGTTAGATACTTGGGTTTTTGCCATGTTCTTATTTCACTAATGAAATATCAGTCTCTTTCAATAGATGAAATGAGACTTTTACTCTTTTACCTGTAAATATTTATTTAAAAATTTTTTATTTTTAATGTTTACAAACATTTATTTACAATGTTTATTTAAAATTTGTTTTTGAGAGAGAGAGCAAGCAGGGAAGGGGTAGAGAGAAAGGGAGACAGAATTCGAAACAGGTTCCTTGCTGTCAGTACAGTGCTCGTGGCAGGGGTGGGGTGGAGGGATGGGCACTCAACTTCATGAACCCTGAGATCATAATCTGACCTGGAAGTCAGACACAACCAACTGAGCCACCCAGATGCCCTGACTTTTACTCTTTGGGGTACTACCTTTTACTAGGTACAATCTTACTTAATATGTACTCAATAAATCATTACTTAGAAAACAAAAATATTGAGAGGAAAGTATCTACTATCCACACATCAAAGCTAAATAATGTCATGTACATAGTTTTAGCTTTGAAATATATTTATATATACATAGTGTGTTAGTTTTATGGCTTTATGTACGACACAAATTTCCTACAATTAGTTTGACTGAAGTTGATGGTAAATAATAGTAAGATTATTACAACCATATATTGAGTGCCTACTGTGTGTCATGGAATGTTTTACCATTATGAAAACAGAATACAACAAAGTACATTCTCATTTATCTATCAAAGACCTTATATTTCAAAATCTATTAATAAAGGATAATAATTACTCTTATTGCCCTTATTACTCACTTCTATAGATTCAGACTGAAAGTAAGTTCCTGTCTAGGAAAGAGTAAGAAGATTATAACTTTGCCCTTTAATGAACTACAGTAAACAGAAAATCAACTTTTTTTAACCTGAGGGGGAATGGAATTGCCTAATTTTTAAAATGATAAACAACATTTCTTGAATGCTATGTAATTTATTCAAGCATAACACTAAATTATGGCTGTCTTTCAAAGGCCAGCTTGTAGTTGTGAATTTTTAAGTGTCAAGTGGTATGATCTGCACAAATACTTTCCCTTTGAACTGATTAATTCATGAAAAATTTAAAAAGAAGAACTACACAAATTATATTCATGTATTAATGTATATGACCTTCAAAGTTGAGGGGATGGGGAATGACATGCTACATTGGCAAGTTCCAGGAAATTGTGCTGTACTGTGTTAGAATTAACAGAAAACCTTGTACCTTAGTTAATGTTCTAGTAGTGAATGAGAACAAAATGGTTCCTAACAATATTTACATGTTTAATGAAGTGATATAAAAGAATGATATATTATGAGGTCTAAGTGAACATTTAATTTTCAACTGATTTACTAATTCTCTAAGTATCTGGATATAAACTCATTTTCTAAAACAGCTAACATTTATTGAACACTTCCTAACATATGGCCAGTCTTCCATATGCACTATAGAATTTCATCCTCAAACATTAATATGAAGTGTGATTTTTAATTTCTATTTCATAGAAGACACCGAGGCTTAGAAAGTGGATGTGTTCTAAACAGAATAAGCATTTGTATCCCTCTTTTCTGAGATTCCAATAGTTTCTATTTTTCCTTAAAGTTTAATCCTTCGCCAACAAGAAAATGAGAAAGATGTTAAACCTCTGATTCTCAACATTTTCTGGAGAAGAGGGTCAAGATGGAGGAATGGGTGACCATGGTCACGAATGGGTGACCATGTGGAAGGAAGCTACAGTTCTGAAATGCACTGGAGTAGGGCACACAGATGAGAATACTGACCTGCATGGTGGAAGGCGTGAGGACCTTAAATAGCAAGGATGACAGGTGCTACCAAGAGCAAAGTTGAGAGGAAAGGCTGAGAAAGAGGAGGTAAACTGAAGGGTCTATTTGAATTGTCTTTCCACTTACCATGCTTAAATCATGATAACAAGAATATTTCTTTCCAAAGCTCAGATCAAAAAGTGAATTTTTCTTGTTAGAAAAATAGAAAACTTGGGTGCCTGTGTGGCTCAGTCAGTTGAGCATCTGACTTCAGCTCAGATCATTAGCTCACAGTTAGTGAGTTTGAGGCCCTTGTTGGGGCTCTGTGCTGACAGCTCAGAACCTAGAGCCTGCTTCAGATTCTGTGTCTCCCTCTCTCTCTGCCCCTCCTCTGCTTATGCTCTGTTTCTCTCTCAAAAATAAACTTTAAAAAAATTTAAAAAAGAGAAACAGAAAACATAACTATCTTAACCTAATTCAATTGTCTTGAGAATTTGAGTGTGTATTGTTTGTAGTAGATTGAATGGTGACCCCCAAAGATAGGTCTACTCAGAATCTCTGAATTTGCCCTTATTTGGAAAAAGGACCTTTGCAGATTTAATTAGGCTAATTATCTTGAGATGAAGTTATCCTGGATATTCTGGCTGGGCCCCAAATCCAAGAAGTGTTTTTATAAAAAGAGAAGACACAGTTACAGATGGGAATGCCATGTGAAGATGGAGACCACATCAGTGGTAATTTATTACAGCAGCCCAAGAAAATAATGCACTATTGCATCAAAGAAAACCCCTCTAACTCTTGGGAACTTGAATCATAAAAGTCTAATAACCAGATCCTTGCTATAAAACAAACTTGTCTACACAGAGATATCTCAGACAAGTCCCTCTGCTTCAGTCTAAAATATGAGTGGGTTTTTAACGATTAATCAGCTTTTTGAAAAAAGTTTTGTCGCAGAGAATATCTGAGATTAAAAACAGGATGCAAACTCCTACTGGCAAAACCCCCCACTTATTTCTGGTAAATGAATCTAACTTCAATAACAACAACCTAACCACTATCTTTGAGGCGCCTGGGTGGCTCAGGCGGTTAAGTGTCTGACTCCAGCTCAGGTTAGTGGGTTCCAGCCCTGTGTTGGGCTCTGTGCTGACAGGTCACCGGGAGCCTGTTTTGGATTCTGTGTCTCCCTCTCTCCCTCTCTGCCCCTCCCCCACTTATGTTCTCTCCCTCTCTCCCTCCCTCCCTCCCTCTCTCAAAAATAAAGCTAAAAAATTTAGAAAGAAATGTAACCACTATCTTCAAGGGTATCCAAGTTGAAATTAGATTTTAAGTCTATAGGAAATAAGAATTTTCTAAAGAAAGAAAATTCAGAAAACGATAGTGCTTTTAAGCAATGTAAAAAAATAATAGAGAAATTAAAATACTGACTAGATGAAGGAAAAGGTTAATAATATATGAAGTGAGAATTCTCTAAATATTCAAAGACAGAAGCCATGTCATCAGTAGTATGTAATGGTCAACATGCAATTAAAAAGGGAACAAAATCACAGTCTAGAAGATATATTAAATATTAAATGGATAGTCTACTGGATGTTGAAATGTAAGAATTAGAAAAAAAAAACATCTTATAGTATAAGTGAAATTCAATAGTGCAAATCATAAAAAGAAGGCCTGAAACACTTCCAAAGAAAAACATAGGTGTTATGCAAAAAGAATAGGAATCAGAGGCAGTCCAGATGTCCCACTGGCAATTCTAAGCATTGGAAGATAACAGAGTAAAATCTTCAAGTTTTAGAGGATAAATATGATTCATGAAAACGAATTACATTACCACAAAATGTTGAATTAACTATTAGGGCAAAATAAAACATTTCTTCACATGCTATGCTTCTTTAAGTTTTTCTCCCACAATTCCCTTTTTAACGTAACTTGAGAATACATTTTGTTAATGGAAAAGTGAACTGGAAAGAGGAATGAATAAATAGTATGCAAAAAACATTTGATGCAATCAAGAGAAACCTGAAAAGAATTCCCAGATTCAACAATGCTACAGGCCAACAGAGAAATCAGTCTAATAAAAATGGGGGAATGAAAGGCTCCAATAGGGTGTTATTGAGCCAAGACAAGTATTTGATACATATCCGAGAATAAACTCCATTTATTTATGATTTTTTAAAATATTAGTGGATTTGACTAGCTAAACTTTAAATCTTTTCTATTAGAATTTGAAATAATTTTAGATTCACAAAACGTTACAAGGATAGTACAGAAAGATCCCATGCACCTATCACCTTGTTTCCAGTGATGATTACGTCTTCTATAACTATAGCACAAGGTCAAAAACTGGAAAATTGGTACAATTTGTCACATAGGTAGATTTAACGTAAGCATCACAATCAAAATACAGAATTATTTTATTTCCCTAATGTTACCTCACACCAACTTCCCCATACCCTTTCACTATTCCTAAGCCCAGGCAACTAAGAATTTGTTCTCAATACCTATTTTGCTATCTCAAGAATGTTATATAAATTGAATCATTTGTTATATAACCTTTTTTCACTCACCATAATATCCTTGAGATGTTTTTATATTTATCAATAGTTCATTCTCTATTGTTGAGTACTATTGTTATGGTATGGATATATCAGAGGTGGTTTAATCATTCTTCTACTGTAAACATTTCAGTTGCTACCAGTTTTTACCTGTTACTAATAAAGCTTCTGTTAAAAATTATGTAGAGATTTTGTGTGAACATTAAGTTTTATTTCTCTGAAATAAATGCCCAGGGTAAATGCTGGGTCATATGGTAAATATAGGATTAGCATTTTATCAAAGTGTCAAGCTCTTTTCCAGAAATTCTGTACCATTTTACATTCCAATCAGTCATATAAAAGTGTTCCAATTTCTTTGCATCCTTGTTGGCATTTGGTATTATCGCTATTTTTTATCTTTACCCTTTTGATAGGTATGCAGTGAATCTCATTGTGGTCTTAATTTGCATTTCCCTGATAGCTAGAGACATTCAATCTTTTTACATGCTTACTTGGTATCTGTATATCTATTCAGTCAAATGTCTGTCTCTGTCTTTTGTCCACTTGATAATTGGAATATTCATTTTCTTACTGCTGAAATTTTGAGCATTCTTACATATTCAAGAATAAGTCCTCTGTCAAACCTGTGGTCACCAAAAACTTTCTTCTAGTCTACAGTTTATCTTTTCAGTTTCTTTAAATCTTTTGCACATAAGTTGCTAACTTTGAGAAAGTCTAATTTGTAAAATATTCCTTTTATGTCTCATGCTTTTAGCACCATGGCAAGATCTCTTCATGAAGAGTGAGGACCCAAAGATCATTTCCTAGGTTTTCTTATTAAGAATCCATACTTTTACAATTTACTTTTAAATCTATGATCCATTTTGAAGTAAAAATGGGTAATGTCTTGGGTCATGGTCAAGGTTTACTTGTTTTGGCTATTAATGTCCATTTGTTTCAGCACCATTTACTGAAAAGACTATCTGTCCTCCATTTTCATTGCTTTTGAATCTTTGTCAAACATCAGTTGGGAATATTTATTCTGTTCCTTATCTATGGGTCTCTCCACCAATTCTGCACAGTATTACTGTCTTTACATAAATTTTGAAAGTGGTAGGGTGATTCTTCTATTATTATTTTCCAAAATCACTTAACTGTTTGAGTTCATTGGCTTTCTGGTTCATTTGCTTTCATATAAATTTATAATTTGCCTTCTTAGGATGCAATTTTTAGTCCAATTCGTGTTTAGATAACAACTTCAAAATATTACTTTAAGTGCATTTTTATAGATCTACTGATGGGGATCTGCATATATCTGTTCACATATTTTAATTTTCAGAAACTTGAGTCAATCAAGCCATTAGGAAAAGTACTTGAAATAGTTATTTAAAAAGTGCCCTATATAGTAACCATTGTAACTGAAATGTACATGATCCAATTACCATGTAGAGTAAGTTGAATATTTTCCTAAAATAAGCATATTTAAATACATTTTATATTGAAGCACTGCTTCCTGCAAAAACATCCTTCAGAGTGGTCTGAAAAATGCTGCAAACAGATGCATATCACACAAGGGAGGAAAAATTACATTAATGAAGTTGGGTTATTATTAGGTGGATTAACAGAAAGAACTTGGAAGAAATTTGGCTTTGACCCCCAAACCAAAAGGAGAGCTTGCAAAGCAGAAACCCAGCTGTCCAAACTATTTCCAGGAAAGTAAGAACTGTTTCAACTATTATTGTTAAACCTCATGACACGAAAAAGTATCACCACTAATATTAAAAATAGCTAATAATAAAATCTCAGAGCTTTCCCAATTCTAGGTAAGTAAATAAAATGCAGATGAATGAAAATTAGTTCCACTGAGGTTGTCTGTAGGAGAAAAGCTAAATGGTCTTTACAATGAACTAGAGGAGGAAAAACTCTGCTCAGGGTGGGAAGAGACATGCTTTACAGAAGAGCACAGACACATGGTGACATTGGGTCAAATTACATCTGGCAGGGAATGCTGTCACGAAGCCATCTGTGAGGGAGTAGCTTCGATCTCACTAAATGAAAGGTGTCTCTGGGTGACTGGAAGTAATATTTGGAAGCAGAAGCAGTCATCACCTGTGTAGTTAACAGAAAGATAAATTTTAAAAGCCTCTAATTAATAATCCTGTAATATGAATGGACAAGCTCTAGTTCAGGTTGATGTGTTGATTTCTTAAAATCATCATTTCTTAAAGTAAGCCAAACCAAAACAAAACTAATACTAAACAGCTTGAGAATCTGAAGGCCTGAACTTCAGACTGAATCTAACATTGTCCACGGTTTTTGTTACTTATCCTTTGCGGTTAATTTTCTTATCTCTAAAATGATGAATGGCTGAAGACTTCTGGTTTGAGAGTCCATAGTCTAATGTTTACTAATTCATGAGTTATAATAGGCAGATTTATTTAAATCACTAATTCCAAAATCAGGAAAAAATTAGCTGCTATGATGTGTTTAACTGTACTTTTACTCAGAAATTTTCACTTAGGTTATGCAAATCTTGCAAAGAATTTTTCTAAGTTTTACATCTAAAATTGCAGAAAGCAAAATCAAAGCCAGTGTGATGGATATATACTGTACTTATAGTGATAGGCTCTGGAGTCATTGGAAAACAACTCCAACCCAGGAGGATAAAAATTGATGGTTCCAGCAACGGATGATTAATAGATACATGTAGAGAGTCCTATCAAAGTAGTTTGTGGGAAAGTAGAAAGGTGGGACATTTGAAACTCAGCTACATGATTATCTAGATCGGCACTGAGCAGTGTTTACATTTTAGTGCAAAAATAGGAGCATATTTAAAGACCCATCCACCAAAAAAACAAGACAACATGGTTAAGTGAACACTGAATACTCAGTTTGCAAGTGTCTTGAAACCAACAACAGAAATATTAGGCCCGGCAAGTAGTCATAATGTCAAAAGTTCAAGTGCATGAGACTCAAAGTTCATGGTGAGATTGCACAAAATCAAGTATATATTTCATTGAACCTCAAAGGCCTATAACATATTGGACATGGATCCAGCATTTCCTATGTATATATACACACACAATTTGTATTTGTTCATATATATGTATGTATGTATGTGTGTGTGTATATATATATATATATAAAAGAGAAGCAATATTCTAATATTAAAAATAGATTTAATTAAACTGGTTTAAAAATAATCCCTAGGGATTACTGCTTTTAAGAAGACAAAGTTGACATACTTTTTCTTATTCCTTTCACTAAGTGGAACTAAAAATTTTAAACGTTCTACATAAAACAACCATAAAACTCTGAAAGGTGGAAAAAAGAGGGTGCGCTGGCTAGTGGCCTCTGGACACAAGTAATGGCAATAGAACACAGATGAGCTCCCTATGTTCTCTTTTCACCTCAGCTCACTTTCAGCTGGAGTTCCAGCTGAAAACACTGGCAATAGGCACTAAAAAAAAAAAAAAAAAAAAAAAAAAGTCTCCCCTCCCCTCCCCCAAAACACCTACTTTTCTAGTCAAAGTAACAGGAAAGGGGTAGAAAAATTTTCAAGGTAGAATATTTTAGAGAATAACCACTCTACTCCAGCAAACACCACAAAAAAATTATTGTAGACCCATCACCAGCTACACCAACAAAAAGCAAGTAGTGATCCTAGATTTCTACCTTTACAAGGTTATAACCAGACACCCTAAGCCCATGGGCAAAATGGTGTTAGAGTGTGCTGAACAGGGAGCCAGGAGTATCATCCTTGCTAAGCCCCCTCCCCTCTGATGGTACAAGTGGAAACCAGATAAGGAGTTGGAGCCCTCATGTGCAGTGACAAGCAGCACCCATCTCAGGTCTCAGAGGGTCTGAGGAGAATCTGGAATGCTAGCCTACAGCTGGTAGTAATGAGGTAATCTCTCCTTCCTCTGCCAGACCAGTGTCAAAGGAAGCAAGCTAAGACAGAAAACTCTAAAATTTAGTCTCTTCAGACAACATTCCAGGTTTTGGTAGAAAATTACTCAGAAGAGGGAGAGCTCAGACAAATCAAAATCAAATCAAATCAAATAAATTTTTAAAAAACTTAAAAAGGGCAAACATGTTAGAAATATTACACAAAAATTTTAGAGCAGTCATTCAAAAAATATCTTTCACAATTTTAAGTATGCTTGAACAAATGAGAAGAATAAAGTCTTATCAAAGAAACAGAAGACATAAAGATCTTAATGGATATTTTAGAACTGAAATACACAGCTACTGAATCGAAATCTCAATGGACATGCTCAATAGCAGAATGGAGGGGACAGAAACGAATCCATGAACCCAATAATTAAAAAGTTGAAAGTACCCAATCAGAACAGCAGACAAAAAAAAAACAAAAACAAAACAGCCTCAAGGGCATGAAGAACCATAACAAAGAAATGTAATATTCATGTCATGAGGATCTCATAAGGAAAGGAGAAAGAAGGTGAGGCTGCAAAGTACCAAAAGAAACAATCCCAAAACATCCTAAATATGGTAAAAGATAAAATAAACAGATTTTAAAAGCTGAGTAAAGCTTTAGAATAACTCCTAAGATGTCTACATCAAGACATATACTCAAACTTCTGAAACCTAAAGAAAAATAATGAAATCTTGAAAGCAGTGAGAGAGAAACTATACCTAAGAGCCGAAAACATTTTTGAATGACTGGATTTCCATTCAGAAGCCAGGAGGGTCCTAAGGAAGTAGGACATCTCAAAGGCTGAGAGGAGAGAGAAAACAAACAAAAGCTGTCATCTCAGAAGCCTATATCCTGAAAAAATAGACTCCAGGAATGAAGGGAAACTAAAACATTCTTAATTGAAGGAAAACTAAGCAAATTATCAACCACAGACCTACTCTGAAAGAATGTCTAAAAATAGTTCTCTTAAAGACAAAGGAAATAATAAAAGAATGAAAAGAATAAAGATGAAACATGATAAGAAGTATGGGATTATAATACTTTTTTCCTTCGAGTTTTCTAACACATAACTTGTTCGTGAACTTGTTCATCTACCAACAATTGATGCTTACAGTCAACATGATTCAAGCAATACTTGATTTTTTATTTTGTTTTAGAAATAAGCTAATTCTAAAACTTCTATGAGAAAATAATAGATCTGCAATAGCCAGAACAATTTTGAAAAGAATAAAATTCGAAGACTTGAACTACCTGGTTTGAAGAAGTTACCAAAAGGAGAAAGTAAAGAGTTTTGTAGTGTGAGGGCACCTGGGTGGCTCAGTCAGTAAGGCGTCTGGCTTCGGCTCAGGTCATGATCTCATGGTTCGTGGGTTCGAGCCCCACGTCGGGCTCTGTGCTGACAGCTAGCTCAGAGCCTGGAGCCTGCTTCAGATTCTGTGTCTCCCTCTCTCTCTGACCCTCCCCTGCTCTTGCTGTCTCTCTCAAAAATGAATAAAAAACATAAAAAATTTTTAAAAAGTTTTTTTACTGTGAATATATGTTCAACTTATCAAGTTTCTTTTATAGCTCATGCTTTTCATGTACTAAGGAAAGTTTCGCTCTTTGAAAGAAACCCTTAAGAAAATGAAAACATACTAAGTATTTTTTAAACACATATAGGATAAATAATTGTTACTCAGAACATCTCAAATAGGAAGAAGAGAAAACTCAAATTTTAAAACAAGCCAAACATTCATACAGATATGTTCCGAAAGGAGAGGCATGGATGGCAAATAATCACGTGAAAACATACTCACAATCATTAGTCATTAGGAAATTCAAATTAAAGTCACAAAGAGATAGCATTACAGAGCAATAACCAACTGTCAGTGAGGAATTACCAAGCAACTGGAAAGATCATACAAGACTGTTGGGAATGCAAACTGGTACAACCACTTTGGAAAACAGTTTCTTACAAAGTTAGCATACAATTAACATAATACCCAGCAATCCCTCTCCAAGACAAATGAAAACTTACACCCACACTGAAAGCTTTCTGCAAGTGTTCATAATCACTTTATTCAGAATTACCAAAAATAGAAACAACAGAAATATCCATTGACTGATTAATGAATAAACAGCTATGGTGTGTTTTTATAATGAGTAGTTCTCAACACTAAAAAGAAAGGGCTACCAACTGGGGGAACAACATACATGAATCAATGAAGCATTATGCCGGTTGATAAAATGCAGACTCAAAAGGCTCTGTGCTATAGGACATTTCAGGTACGTGACATTCTGGAAAAGGTGAAATGGTAACAACTGAAAAGAGATCAGCAGTCATCAGTGCTCAGAAGTGGAGGAAGGGGGACTACAAAGAAGCACAGTAATTTTTTTTAAATGTTTATTTATTTTGAGAGAGAGAGAATGTGCATGTGCTGTGAGTGTATGTGTGAGCAGGAGAGGGGCAGAAAGAGGGAGAGAGAGAGAGAGAGAGAGAGAGACGGAGAACCTCAAGCAGGCTCCACAGTGTCAGTGCAGAACCCAACAGGGGGCTTGATCCTACAAACCACGAGATTATGACCTGAGCTGAAATCAAGAGTCAGCTTAACCAACTGAGCCACCCAGTTGCCCCAAAACATAGGATGGAAATTTCTTAAGTGAAGGAAATATTTTATATCTTGATTGTAGAAATGGTTATACAACTGTGTGTATACAGTTATACAGTTGTACATATCCTGTATGCATAATATATACACCTCTATTTATATTGTTATATACTATATTATAGTAATATATATTTTATAGTTATATATGTGTCTATATATGAAACTGTATTAAGCAACTGTATTATATATATACACATTAATATATATGTCTATGTGTGGCTGTATACACACACATATATATATAACCTGTGGATGGCTTCACTTCTCAAATGTTCCTTTCTCCTACACACATTTAAATTTCTGTTTTTGGTTGTGCCTTGAAAACTAATTTGATACATTTTAATTCATGAGTCTGAGATAGCCTTAAAATTATTAATATTAATGCTAACTTTTGTTCTGGAATTAATTTTTTGTCACCTATTTAAGTTCTTCTATCATACCCCATATAAAAAATGTTTCCCATTTGAGATTTAATGAGTTTTCAGATGTTCAAATTGTTATCTAACTCATAGAAAGCAGAAAGTATCTGTTTTAGTGTATAATGTATGGGTCTTAGAAAATATTTTGTCACATGCCTAAGTCCATATATCACATTCTAAGTTTTTAAATCAAGCAAAGATTTAGATCCAAGGGAAGAAACTTGTCATCATCACATAGTATAAAATATAGTTATCTTGTACCTTTTGATACATCATGAAAAAATGGGCTGATGATCTTAATACAAAGTTCACTGGTTTTTGCTGTTTACAAGTTATGATAGCGTTTGTGTTCATATGAAATTATTTCATTTGGGAATATGATTTAATATAAAAATTTCTGGGAATTATAAATTAAAAGAAATTTCCAACAATTAATAACTGTAATCTGTTTTCGTACAGAATAAAAATACACAGTGCTATGTCTTTTTCTTATTTTTTATGTTAAAATGCCAAAGATATTTTAATGAATACTTAATGAATGATAGATATCTTCATCTTATGAACTCTTACTTTTAATTATTTTTTTACTGTTTAGTGCTATTGCTATACAGTAGTAGTATTAAAGCTTTAATCCAATAGACTGATAATTTTAATTTATAAACTATAATCTCAAACATCAAGTTATTCAATAATTTCTGTGAAGCATAGAATGCTATACATTGATCTCTGCTTCCTCACATCAAAACAACCTTCTTCTAAGTAGCTAATCAATGGTAAAGTCCATCTGTTTCCAATTTTGCCATTATGCTTAACCAAAACTATTCCTTAAGGAAATTACTACTGCTGTAATGGTAGGTATTACCAGCTTTCGATCAGTATTTTTATAGAGCCTCTAGATCATTTTTTTTTCACTTAGAGTTCTTTTTTATGGGAAGGATTTTCACACTTAGTGAATAATAGAATAAGTCACGTTTCCAGCTAATTAGTTAGATAATAATTACACTAATTTGAATAAATGAGTAAGAATATAGTACTCTCAGTTAAAATACAATTCTCTTACCTTACCAATCTCTATACTCAGCAAAGAGGCAATATTTGCATTTGAACTTTCTGGATAAAGGATTGCTACATAATTATATTTTAATATATTCTGATTAATTTTGAGAAGCTTCAATATTAAAACTCAAGTAGAAGAATTCAAAGTTCTCAGAGGTGTGGAATTTCATTTTGACCCTAGTTCCATCTGTGATTGCAGATAACCCTATTCACATCACATAATGAGACTGAATATTTTTAAAACCTAAAATAATGTTAGTACTTATTCCAATAATTCAATGAATAATTTCTTCCAAGTCATCTTAATTCTTATAAAGTCACTTTCACAGATCACCCTTGGAATATATAGATACACACCTTAAAGAGGTTTCAGCCCTCCTTGTATGTAGATACATTGGCAAATATAGCATTCAAGGATATGGTATTAACTGTTAAACATAATCCCAACAAGTTATTACTGATATACAATTGGATAAAAAACCAGAGTTAGGTAGAGATCAGGCCATACTCATCTTAAATAAAATGCAGCATGCTAGAAGTACTCAGGGTAATTGAGAAAGTTCAGTCCAATCTGTATTAGATTATGCCCCCAAGCTAACAGTGCAGCTGTCGAGATCACTCATTAAGAAGACCATTAGCCAACTGGACTAATTGGTTTGACTGTTTTTTTCCTCTCTTTGCTTGGCTACGTATAAATGCTTGATTTCCTCTCACAACTGGTCCTTTTCATTGTGTTTCCCAGTCTAACACTAATTTTACATTACTAACAGTGTAAATAGAGAAAATTACATATATAACCCTGCAAAAATTACTAAGCCAGAATTTATCAACCTTTTAAAATATTCATAAATAATCAAATGAGTACATTGAAACTTGACTAATTCTCTGTCTTAGCCTAATGTTTTGCATTATTTAACTGATGGCTGCTGCTCAAATTACCAGCTGGCCCATCAACACAAAATACGAATAGACCTGAAAGCAGAAGAGTAATCTATCATTTTGATTTACAAAGAGCTTCTAGAAAAAGGACAAAGGAATCTAAGAACGGACACTGGCATCTTTTGAATCTGGCAAATGGGAGTCTTTTCAGACAGTATGTTTGTTTTGCTTTGTAGAGGAAATACTACTTTGAACAATGGATAATAAACTTATGGAACCCACTGCAACCAGCTATGTCCTGGTAGGATACATAATGGGTTCCAGAAATATTTGGGCTACATTATAAAAGGCAGAGACATAAATACCTACTAAATGGAAATAGAGTATCCTAGCTACTAAGGCCTCTGGTCTTGCCTTTCAGAACCCCTGTTAACAAGTGGACTTTGTACCAGGTAAGCAAGGGGTAAAATCTAATCTATCAATTTCAATGTCTTTGTGAATGTCATTATCACTCTCCTTTCCAAAGACTAGCAGTTTATTGGCTCTTAAGAATTTGTTCCAATGACTGCTCCCAGCATACTGAGCTACACTCTTGTTTCTAATGGCTCCCGATTCAGGTCATACTATTCTACATTATGGATTCTTCAGAGAACTTCTTTTGGCACCTGATTAACTTCACTCATTGTGTAGAATGAATACACTAATAAAGAGAAACCTCATGTCACTGAGCTTTGGGCAGTGCTTTGCACCCTTCTAATATTAGTGCAACAGGAAATACAGCTTGCCAAGTGTGGGGCATATTTTCACAATAAAATTAACAAATCAAAGCACCAATAAACCCATGAATATTAATTTGCCAAAGAGTGTGAAAGGTCACCCCTTAATATCAGCCTTGACACTTTCTGGAAAACAAATAATATATTTTGTTAGTTTTTTTAAACCCCATAAGTTTCTAAACATTTGTTAGTTCTTCTAGATATTAATATCTATGACATAAGCCTTGTCTGCATGGTAGTCATTATCAACTTGGGAAAATTAAACATAAGATAGTTTTAAAGCTAACAAAGTGACTTTAATTTTAAGTCGGATGAAAGAGCCTATGCTTTCTTCAGGGTTTTATAAGACAATGTAATCACTGACTGAAGACATGATGGACAAGGAAAGGTCTGAGATGGGCTTAGAGCAGAGTGTTAGAAGTATCTATTAATATGCAGAATCTAGAGAACACTCAGGATTATGAAGAGTGGTATGAGTAAAAAGCTAAGTTAAACATAAATGTTGAATTTAAGCCTCATGGTTCAGTTTTCAGTATGTTTGCCTTAGATCCATTCCTACCTTTTCTTTGCTCTTCTGTGTGTAGCAGGGATATGATGGACTCTATGTACTGGTTTCCATTCAAGTTAAGCCAATGGGAGGCACTGGAGCAAAATAGCAGGATGAAAGAGAGAAACCAAGGAAACTATCTCTGCTGCAGGTGGTTTTTCTGCCAGTGACCCCAGGGCTCCAGATTCCAGTAAACCATATCTCCATATGTCCCATGAGAGGATAATTAAAGCTGGCTTTCTACTAATCTCTTCATTCTCCATTAACTTATCAACTCTGGTTTCACCTATATAAAAATTTCTTGATTTTAATTCCATCTTATGTTAATACACAGAACGTTTCTGAAAATATTATTTAACCAATCCTAGCTAGACCCCAATGAACATATCTGAAGTAGGGAGTTGGAACTTCCTATTCTGATGCCACTATATGACTGTAGAGTAAGACTGTTTTCACTCCTCCATTAAGAAAAAAAAATTTAAACTACTTTGTAGGATGAGTTTTCTAAAACAGATTAGCTGAGGCATAGCTTAAACACTATAAAATTCACTAATTTTAGATGTATAGATAAATAATTTTTCATGTTCAGAGTATGTAACCAACACCACAATCGAATTTTTAGAACAATTTTGTCACTTCACAAATAAACTTCATGACTATTTCAGTCGCCCCCATTCCTAGCCCTAGTTCCCCCAGGAAACCACTAATTCACTTCCCATTTCTATCATTTTGCCTTTTAAGATCATGACATGCAAAGCAATCATACAATATTTGGTCTTTTGTGTCTGGTTCCTTTCATTTACCATAATATATTCAAGGTTCAAATATGTTGTAGCATGTCTCTATACTTGATTCCTTTTTATTGCTAAATAATATTCTACTGTGTGGCCCTACCACATTTTTATTTTATTCTCATGGGCATTTGGGTTGTTCTCATGTTTTAGCTATTATAGATAATGCTACTATGGACATATGCCCACAAATCTTTTTGTGGACCTCTATTAGTATTTCTCTTGGGCATATCCAAAAATTTAATTGTGGGGTCCAATGGCAAATCTACACTCAACATTTTAAGAGTGCTCTAGTGAGAGCTAGATACTTTGGTAAACTCCAACATATCAGAGTAGGTCATTTCCCATGTACCTCTAGAATCGTGCTAATTTAATAACATCCGTGGTGTACTGAGTTATACCTTCCATAATGAAGGCCGTATTGCATGTTTTAACATTGAGGAAGAAGTAAAATACTCGCTGGAACTCTCTGCATTGTATTTGGAATAAATTCTACATTAGGGACACATGTTCCCGACTCATTTACAAATGTCCCAAAAGGTTCCCAGCTCTGAATGGGCCTCAGGGAAAAAAAGGCTTTCCACAGGGTCCAGACTCAGTGATAAAGTGGCTCTACCCATTTGTCTTCTACAGGCTACTGGAATCAATAAGCCTGCTATATCCTGAGGCAGATAGGGCAGTTTCAGGCACCATCTGACCTGTAAATCCCAAGGCAAGTTCTGAGAATTTTGTATCAAACTGATATTCTCTTTGGCCGTAACTACTCATTTTGAGTTTTGTTTTTTTTTTTTTTGCTTTGCCAATGGGTTTTGATAGATCCTAAGACAACCCCTAACAGACAAATTAGGAGAAGACTCCCATTTTACACTGGTTAACAACTATTACTTTTATTTATTGTTTAAATGTTTATTTTTGAGAGACAGAGAGTGCACACAGGTGTTGTGGGGGTGGGGGATGGGAGGGGATGCAGGGTTCAAATCCACTAACTATGAGATCATGACCTGAGCTGAAGTCAGAGATTTAACCCACGAAGCACCCAGGTGCCCCACAACTATTATTATTTTTTGAGATGACGCTTGGCTTTCTATAAGCTGTGATGAAATCTAACTTCTTCAAGATGGACACTATGAAAACTTTGACTCAAAAATACATCATAGTTAAGGGCCATAAATTTAGTCATCCCCTGCAATACTTCATCAATAAATAAAAATGGCTGGCATTCATAATGAATGATTTTATTCTGCATTGCAGTTTTTCTTTAAAAATGAAAGTTTGATGTTATAATAACTAATACTTTGGGGAAAACCAAAAGCTAACTAATTTTCTACAGAACTTGAAAAAAACACACAAACTTTTAAAATGCCTAATTGCATACAGCTTGTTGAACATTAAAACAGAATGTGAATGAATCTCTGGTTGGCTTTGTGCGTTTTTGGTACCTCCCTTAGTTTTAACAATGTATTTATAAAATAAAAATAGACTCATGCTTTAAAACTATAGCTGTGTCAGTCACATCCATTAAGTTCTGCAAGACAAGAGTTTTTATTTTAATAATGCTTCATCATCTTCACATGCCAGATGTGCTGCTGTTTCAAAGTGTTTCCAAAGAAATAAGCCATGAGTTTATAAATTATTTTATACAGATGAAAACAGCTTCTGTTTACAATAATCTCCCCTTCTAGCATTAAGTGAAAAGAAGTAACATTCATTAAAACAGCAAGGGTTAGCCTTTTGATAAAAAGGATATTCTCTTCTAACAAATCTGCCTAAATAACTGCCAGAAGACTCCTTTTAACACTGTGGAAATAGAGGTGACTTCCGGAATGGTTTGAAGCAACGAACAACTCGTACTAGAGAGTTCGCAGCTGGAGCAATCCCAACAGGGAACGGTAAGCTTGCTTAAGAGGACACAAAAGCAACTGGTGGAAAGAGGATATTGACTTTAAATGCCATAGTAACTTCTTATTTAAGTATTCTGAAAATAACAATGTTTTGAAGATAGTTCTCCCTGGCTTCCCAAGATAGTCAAATCGTAATATATACAACTCCACATAGATAGATATGCTATTTAAAGGAGAAGGGAGAAGAAAAAGCTGAGAAAGCAACAGATGTATTGTGTATATGGATAGTGTCATGTATACTGACATGAATTTAGTTTGAGGTAAGTCAGTAGACTAAGAAATACATTCTTTTATTGAAGATATCACAGTACACATCCCATTTGGCACCACACAACTAGAGTAGCACCATGGTAGCCTGATTACATGAATCACCCCAGTTACAATGTAACCTTGTCCTTCTATTCTGACAGTGGGCATGCCATGTACCTGGTTTTGGCCAATAGGATGCTGGCAAAAATGATGCAGAGGCTTGTGAAAACACCTGCATGTTTCTGTTCATTCATGTTCTCTATCACCAAAATTCCATGCCCAAGTGCATTTTCTGGATGATGATGAAGAACAAAGGGCATCAGTCATCTCAGATGAGAGCATACTAGATCAGCTGAACCAGAAAAGTCATCCAGTTGATCTCAAAGTAAAATGGTGACATGAATGCACCCTATTAATGAATGGTTATTGTTTTAATCAATAAAATTTTGGCATGGTTTCTTATGCCCTACCCTGGTGGCAATGCAGATCAGATATTAAGTGAAAAGCATTAAGTGGAAGAGAAACAAGAGGACATAATTATTTAACCAAGATAAAGACTCTCAGGCATCGATCTTTCTTTTCAATTAAGGACAATTTTATGTCCAAATTCTGTAAGAAGTCTGTTCCTATCACTCAAAAGAATAATTAAGACACCTATTACAAGATAATAGTTCTCAATAGGACATGCACACAATGAACTTAATTATTAAAAAGTAAACAGAGTTTTGGATTGCCTCCATACCTCTCAAGTCCTTCCTCTTGCAACTTTTAGTTGCATCTTAGACCTATCCTAAGTGGCAAACTTAAGAAGATCCTGAAAATTCCTGTAGTTGATTGAATAACATCCCTCAAACAGATGTCTAAGTTCTAACCCCTTGAACACACAAATTTGACTTAATTTAGAAAAAGCATCTTGGCAGATGTAAATAAATTAAGGATATCCAGGTAAGATCATCCTGGGTTTGGATAAGCCTTAAATTTAATAGTCAGTGTCCTTAGAGGAAATACAGAGAGAAGGCCATGTGAAGATCGAACTGAAATTACACTTAGGTTGTCACAAGCCAAGGAATACCAGAAGCTAAAAGCATGGAAGGATTCTCCCCCAGAATCCTTGGAAAGAACGTGAACCTGCCAACACCTCCCTTTTTGACATCTAACTTCCAGAACTCTGAGAATAAAATTCTACTGTGTTAAGCCACCCAACTTGTGCCAATTTGTTGCGACTGTCCTAGGAAAGGAATATAGGTGGAAAGATGAAAAATGACCACACAGAGACTTTGGAGCTTGAGGGAAAATACAGTGGTGAGTTTCCTGGGTTTTCTTATTGCCTCACAGATAGGAAGCTACAGAAAAGTGTTCAGCTAAGAACTGAAAACAGGTATAGAGAAAACAAGCAAACAACGAAAAGACTACTCCCAAGCCAAAAGGACCTGGAAAGAGCAGCCTCACAGAACAGAAAGGCTTTTTGACAACATGTGCCCTACCGCAGTGAAGCAGCAGTAGAAACACCTGACCCCCTCACCCTTGCAGTTTCAGTAGAGGTAAGTGATTTTCTACTGACTAGCCTGGTAGAAGCAGGCTACAGTGCTCAAGTTTCCCTACCAGGATGGTGTTGGTGGGGCCAAGTCAGGAGCTGAATTTTCAAGGTTGGTGGGAACAGGAAGCAGTGTCTCCATTCCTGTGATCCAGTTTGCTTGTCCAGGTAGTATTAGTAGGAATCGGCAGAAGTCAGAATGCCTATCACCTTCCAGTAGCATCAAAAGTGAAGAAGGGAGGGGCACCTGGGTGGCTCAGTCAGTTAAACATCTGACTCTTGGTTTTGGCTCAAGTCATGATCTCATGGTTCCTGGGATCATGCCCTATGTCAGGTTCTGTGCTGACAGTGCAGAGCCTGCTTGGGATGCTCTCTCTGCCCCTCCCCTGCCTCTTCTCTCTCTTTTTCAATCTCTCTCTCTCTCTCTCTCAATAATTAGTCTGAACTTCACTACCCCCAGAACTTCCCCCATGTCACCAAAGCCTAACAGAGAGTGGAAATTCCACCCCCACGAGCATCAATAGGGTGAAATGAAGTGATAGGAGAGGAGCACACCTCCTGTTGTGAGCAAGGACTGGAAGAAAGCTGAGCTTACCCTCCACTCAGTGGCAGTGAGGCAGGGCTACTTGATGCTTTGCTTTTCCAGGATTGTTAATGGGGCTGGGCAGAGAGCTGCATTTCCACCCTACTCATATTCAGTAAGACAGTGTCAATCAGCACCCCACTTTTATCATGGCAGTTTTAGTGGGGTCTAACAGGAAAATGAACACCCCCCTCTACTTGTACCTGCACACAACAACCAAACAAGATTACTTAGATGCTAAAAATAAGATTCAATGGGATTCAAAGTCTTATCACATGATACCAAAATATCCACTGCACCATCAATAGTCATTCATCATACCCCCAAACCGGGAAATTCACAACATGAACGAGAAAAAGACAATCAATAGATGCCAACAATGAGATGACAGACATGTTGGGATTATTTGGTAAGGATTTTAAAACAGACTTCCTAAGAATGCTTCAATGTACAATCATGAACATACTTTAAAAATGGGGTTGATTTCTGTACGTTGATTTTGTACCCTGCGACTTTGCTGAATTCATGGATCAGTTCTAGTAGGCTTCTGGTGGAGTCGATCGGGTTTTCCATGTAGAGTATCATGTCATCTGCGAAAAGTGAAAGTTTGACTTCTTCTTTCCCAATTCTGATGCCTTTTATTTCCTTTTGTTGTCTGATTGCTGATGCTAGGACCTCCA
>CM053576.1:105547875-105568730 GCA_028646485.1 Cryptoprocta ferox | reverse complement strand
AAACCGAGGATATAAAAAAAATTACCAGTGTGAAATTAAAGAATTTAAAATGCACTGAAATAATCAATCTTTGGAAGGTTCAAAAATATATTGGAGACAACAGAGAAAAGAATCTGTTAATCCAATGACAGATCATGTGGAAACAAGCATTTAAAACATAGTATTATCACTTAAAAAAAAAGATTGGAAGAATATTGTTCAAATGTCCAACAATTGCAAACAATCTACAAATTCAGTGTAATCCCAATTGAGATACCAACAGCATTTCCAGTTCACAACGAGAACAAATAGTACTACAATTTGTGTGGAACCACAAGACTCAGAGAGACCAAAGAAATCTTGCAAAATAACAAAGTTGGAGCTATTACAATTCCAGATTTCAAGATATAAAACAAAGCAGTAGTAATCACAACAGTATGGTACTGGCACCAAAATAGACACATAGATCAATGGAACAGAAAATACAGTCCTGAAATAAACCCACGCTGATATGGTCCATTAATCTAGGACAAAGGAGTCAAGAATATACAACAGGGAAAGGTCCATCTTCTTGAATAAATGTTGTTGGGAAAACAGGACAGCTACATGTAAAAGGCTGAAACTGGATCATTTTCTTACACCGTACCCAAAAATAAACTCAAAGTGTATTAATGACCCAAACCTGAGACCTGAAACCATAAACCTCCCCTAAGAAAACAAAGGCAATTATCTCTTAGACATCAGCCTTCGGAACATTTTTTAAGATAGGTTTCCTTGAAGCAAGGACAACAAAAGCTATCATTAGCCATCAGGACTACATCAAAATAAAAAGCTGTTGCACAGTGAAGTAAACCATCAACGAAACAAAAAGGCAACCTACCGAATGGGAAAAGCTATCTGCAAATGATATATCCAATAAGGGGTTAATATCCAAAATCCATGAAGAATGTACACAACTCAACACCCAAAACAAATGGTGATTTAAAAATGGGCAGAGAATCTGAATAGACATTTTTCCAAAGAAGACCTACAGATGGCCAACAGACACATGAAAAAATGTTCATCACTTATTATTAGGGAAATGCAAATCAAAACTACAAGCTATCACTTTCTACTTGTCAGAATAGCTAGAATCAAAAAGAAAAAACAAGACTGACAAGGATTTGGAGAAAAAGGAACCCTCATGCACAGTCGGTGGGAGTGTAAACCAGTGAGTCCATTGTGGAAAAAAGTATGGAGACTCCTCAAAAATTAAAAAAAAAAATTAAAATACCACAGGATCTAGTAATTCCACTATTGGGTGTTTATCCAAAGAAAGTGAAAATGCTAATTCAAAAAGGTATGTGCATCCCTATGTTTATTGCAACATTCTTCACCACAGCCAAGATACAGAAGCAACCCAAGTGTCCATTGACAGATGAACAAAGAAGTGGTGTATCTTTGGTCCAGCTTTGGCCTAGGTCATGATCTCACTGTTCCTGAGTTCGAGTCCCACGTCGGGCTCTGTGCTAACAGCTCAGAGCCTGGAGCCTGCTTCTGATTCTCTGTCTCCCTCTCTCTCTCTCTCTCCCTGACCCTCTCCCATTCCTTCTCTCTCAAAAACAAATAAATAAATGGTAAAAAAATAAAATATTAAAAAATTCTAAGTAAAATTCTAAAAACAAAGTGGGAAGAATTGCTCAATCTTATGTATTTGCTGTGTATCTACAGTAATCAAGTCAGTATGGTTTTGGTGGAAGAATAGACACATAGATCATGGAACAGGACAGAGAACCCAGCTATAGACTAACATAAACATGTTATGTTATGTTTTAAAACAGTACAAAAGCAATTCAAATGGAAAATAACTCTTTCCAATAAATAGTGATGGAACAGCTGTATATAAATAGACAAAATCGTAAAGAACTACAACCTAAACTTAACATACACAAAATAAGTTCAAAACAAATCATGGTTTTCAGTGTAAACCGTAATAATAAAACATAGAGATGATACTATCGGCAAACATCTTTAGCATTAAGCTAAATGAAGAGTTCTTAGGACATGATCCATAAATAATAATAAACCGGACTTCACCAAAATTAAACTCTTCTGCTGTAAAAGACCCCAGTTTAAAGAAGAAAAAGACAGCTACAGACTGGTAGAAAATATTTGCAAAGCACATATCTGACAAAGGCTAGTATCTAGAATGTGTAAATAACTCAAAATGCAACAGTAAAAGCAAGCAATTCAATTATAAAATGGAGACACACATAAGCATACACTTCACCAAAAAGCAAATAAATATGACAGATTCTTGCACATTACAACATATTCGAAATCATTAGCCATTAGGAAAATGAAATTAAAAACTGTAATAAAATATCACGTGTATCAGTACAGCTAGAATAAAAAATAGTGATAATACGTAATGGGAAGGGATGCAGAGAAACTGGCTCTGTCATACACTGTTGATGACAATGTAAATTATTAGAGACATTTTGGAAAATAGCTTGGCATTTTCCTGTAAAACTAAACATGCACTCACTACATGACCCAGCAATTGCTCTCTTGGGCATTTATCCCAAAGAAATATACATATATTTGCACAAATATCTCCACAGGAATGTTCATAGCAACTTTATTTAGAATAGCAAAATATGGGAAATTTCCCACAGGTCTTTCAACTGGTAAATAGTTAAGAAGTACCCTGCTACCATCTATTTGGCTCCTCGGCAATAAAAAAGATGAACTGTTTATACATGCAACAACTCGCATAGACTTCAAGAGCATGCTTTACTAAAATCCATCTTCCAAAGTTTCATATTGTAGGATTCCGTTTATAAAGCATTTTCAAAATGGCAAAACTAAAGAGATGGAGAATACATTAGTGGTTGCCAGGGGCAGGGAAGAGAGTGTGGGGGACATATGCATACCCAAGGAAATACCACAAGGGAGTTCTTTGGTGGTAATGGAATGATCCTGCATCTTAATTTTGGTAGTAGTTACTCAAATCTCTGTATTGAATAAAATTGCACAGAACTACATACACGCACGTGCATGCACACACACACACACACACACAAATTATGCAGTTATAAAGTGGTAAAAGCCAAATAAAGTCTACAGATGAGTTAATAGCTATATACCAATGTGAGTATCCTGGTTTTGATATTGAAGTTATAGTACTGGCCACTATTGATGTAGGTTGGATTAAAGATACAGGAGACTCTGTACAATATTTGTCTATAATTTTTGCAAAATAAAGTTTAAA
The DNA here is from genome assembly GCA_028646485.1 of Cryptoprocta ferox. Lineage (NCBI taxonomy): Eukaryota > Metazoa > Chordata > Mammalia > Carnivora > Eupleridae > Cryptoprocta > Cryptoprocta ferox. The sequence goes on along the minus strand of CM053576.1, from coordinate 105,565,498 downwards.
AAAGAACTTTGAATGTTGGAGCTTAACCTGATTTTTTTAAAGTGTAGAAAATATTAAACAGTAATATAAAATTCTACTGATAGCTTAGTTATGTTATTTTGATACTAAATCAGATTAAAAGAATTCTGAACTTTATACCTGTTAAAGAGGTTATTAAATTGCCAGAATTATGCTACACTGTGAAAAGTTTAAGTTCACCAGAATAAATCATTCGAAGACTTTGCCCGACAGGGACAATTATACCCCCTTTTAATTAAACAAAAATATACAAGAAGATTTAGCATCAAGTGGTCTTAATAAATAATAAGAATTTTATTTATAGGTTTTTGTCATCTCATCACCATTATGGTTATACACATACTTATATGACTCTTTTTTTTTTTTTTTTTTTTTTTTAGTCAGGATTAGTCCAATACATGGCATGGTCAATTTGATAGAAATTGAACTCCTTGAAAAGAAACTTGAATGGGAAAACTCAATAGTTAATAAGAAATATTTTAAGAATCTTAGTAAGATGTTAAGATGTAAGTTACAAAAGATGAGTACAAATTCACACCATAGCCTTTTATCTGTTCTAAGGTGGAGCTTGTGTATATTTTAAGCTAGTGCAGGCCTACACTGTCCAAGAGTATTATTAGTATTAACTTCCATTTCTTTCCTTCCCCACAACTAAAGAGTCTGAAGATCCTGTTTCCTCTTATTTCAAGATTCATTTAGCTGCCGTCCTAATATAAGCCACAACCAGCTCTCCCCAAAAGTACTGCCATGACTTTCTAGGTGGTTTCCCTCCTTTGCCCCTATACTGTTCTCAACAGAGAATAAGGATATTTAAAAATTGAGTCCGATCTTGTCATTCCTCTGCTCATAACCCTCCAATGATTTACTTTCTCACTCAGAGTAAGTCAGGCCACCTCACCTCAAACAACTCTCTTGATCATTCCATTGCTCTGCATCAGCCTCTACACTGTTCTTTAGGCCAAGAATGCTCCTGACTCTGGACATCTGCATTTGCTATGTGTTCTGTTTGGAACCTACTTCCTACATGTAAATGCATGGCTCTCCCCTTTACCTCCTTTCAGCATCTGTTCAAAAGTCAACTTATTTTTGAGGCTTTCCCAGTTTATCCTATTTTTTTTAACATCCATAACATTTAACACAATTGAACACATCTTACTAGGTTACTTATTGAATCTCCCATATTCTAGAATATTAGCTCCATAAGGCAGTAAGTTTTATATTGGTCTAGAAAGGAGGTAGTCACCATGAAATCTACTCTTCCAGGAAGGACTTCACCCAGCACAATTTTCCTTTAAATGTCTTTTATTCTCTCTTCCACCCACACTCATTACAGAACCCTGGGATATACTGCAGACAAAACAAACACCAAGATCTCAGATTGAGTAATTCTAAATGTAACAAAACGATTAGAACTCATTTGAAGAAACATAGCCAATATAAGAGTTTCAAAATTTGCTTAAATTTAACAAAGTGAATTTAATAAAATGTTCTATGTACTGGCATAAGAAAGAAATTCATGTTTGTTTAGGACTTAATTATATATGTACTATATAATATTACATTTTAGATACACGGAAATCAATAAGGTTTGAAAATATTATAAAGATGTAGAATAGACTCAGAGATATTATAATATGTAGTTATGTTAAGAATCAGGACTGGAATTTGAGCCCCTCCCCCCCCCCCGTTATTCTGTATCAGTTGCTTGCATTTTGCATTATTCTTTGCTATTCATTAACAATGACTTTTGGAAATTGGGGGTGGTGGTGACAATTCCATAATGCATTATAATAAAGAATATAATCGTATTACTGTTCATAACTGAAAAATTAGAAAAGCAAATAAAGCTGCTCAGGCTCAATAATCAAAATAATTCAAAATTTAAGACACTCGATACATTTTTAATGATTATAATCAGTGTTGGCAAGTATGTAGTAAAAAGATAGCCTCTTTTGCTGCTAGGAGTTATAACAAGGACTCTCTCTTTGGAGGATAAATTGGCAATGTATATCAAGGGTATTTTAAATGTTAATTTTTTTTTTTTTGACTCAGTCAATCAACTAACTGCTGGGAATTTGTCCTAAGGAAAAGCACAGAGTTCTCTATCAAAGTCTTCAGTACATTTAAAAAATAAAAACAAAAATATCAGTGGTATCTTTAAAGCAAATGAAAAAAATTACCATCATTGAAATTCCACACAAATTGTATTCAGCCTCAAAGTCGTGATATCAAGGAATTTTAATGACATAATGCTTTTGATATCGTAAGATGTAATAAAAGACTATGAAATTATAACATCTCATTTTTATCATTAACCCTGTTCCTTGCTATGTGTGATTGGAAATGGAAAACTTATTTCTACAGTCTCTTTGTGTTGATGGCATTTATCTCTGTTTTGCACCTAAGCAGTGAGGACTTTACTTAGTACAGGGGTAAGGGGAAGTGGAGATTGATCGCCTTTGTCTTTGTCCCTGAGAGCCCATAAGACTGAAGAGTAGTTTCTGCGCCCCAGGATAAGCAACTCTCCCAGAATAAAGATCACAGTCAAGTATCCAAGTTCTTTACCAAAAATATGGTTGACCTCAAAACAGCAGTCGAGTATGGAACTGAAGCTGTAACTACACTTAAAAGCTTAAGGCTATCCTTCTGATTCACTCTGTTTTCCTAATGTCCCTCACCCTTTCCCATGGAGCCCCAGCTCAGAAGTCTCGATAAGAATTCTCGCATCCTTTATTTGAAATTAGAATGTTGTGTAAGCTATATACATGTAAGTATATATATAAAAATATATTTAGCTGTAAATATATATATAGCTAGAGATTTTGTTCTTTGGTAACATCACAGTCTAATTTCAAATGAGAAATTGCGTATATTTTTTATTATATATCAGCATTTTAACTTTTTCCCGTGAGGATTAAAACAATAATTTTAGTAGTATGATTGTGCTAAGAGCATCAGACTCTGAACTAAGCTTTTAACAAAAGCCACTTAAATAGTTATACATGGCCATAACTTTGCCATCCAACAGAGATTGGGCCAGCTCCAATTGGTTTCTCCTATACTCTATAATGTATACAAAGTGTAATTGTGGGGACGATGAACAATTAATCTCATGGAGACATATACTCAATAGTAACTCTACCTCTCTGAAATAAGTTTATTAGAGAATTAAACATTGTTTTCTGTGTCTAATCTTTTGCTATTCATCTCATAGTCTATTTTGTATTCTTTTCTGTATTTTATATTTTTTGGTGAATGTACACTTAAATTTTTTATAATGAGGAACATAAGCATATGCAACATTTATGAAATTTCAGTAGTAATGCTTGAAACAATTACTAAAAATTTACTTATTGTCTTCACACAATGACTTCCCAAATATCTATTGGCTCTACTGATGGTGTGATGTACTATCAGTAACATGGTTTGGGAAGTGAAATATGCATTATAATCTCAGTCCAACAACTTGAAATCTGTTTCATCATCGACACTTGACCGAGTATTTCTGCACCTTAAAAGCCCATAGTAATATCTACCTTTCATGATTTGGACGAAGTATAAATATATTGATATGAGGAAATGTATTGCACCATGTTTAATTTATATTAGATGGCTATTAAAAAATTTATACACTTCACCGTGTTTTTGTTTGAAAAGTAAGGATTCAGAGTCCTTTTTTGCTTATGCTTAGCATGAAATTTCAAATTTTTGTAGGCAAACTGCTTGAATTTTAACATCTTCTGTTCTGTCCCAGCCAACCCCCTATCATCCACTTCTTTCCAAAAATTGATTTTATTGTGGCACAGATGTGAATGAGCAGTTGTGAAGTATGTCCTAAATTCCCGGCAACCTGCAGGGCTCAGGCTGTTAGAGTATTTTAAAGCAAGTATTTTTTTCTTTTATCATAAATTCCTTGAAACATAATAAGTCTGATTTCTGGCCTAACTGGTGAGCCAGGAAATTGAATTATTGTTCTGAATGTCATTGTGGCCGAGAGTCATTGAACATATTGTACCCAAATATGAAATAGTGTAAAAATCTAGTTGAAATTCTGTTGGTTCCAATACTTTAGAAGTAGATATACCTCCCTGAATGAGCGGGTCCTCATTATTTGAACAGTTTGTGTGTGTGTGTGTGTGTGTGTGTGTGTGTGTGTTTCAAGTCTGAGCAAATTTAAGATAGAAATGGAATTGGAAGTCAGACAATCCTTACAAGTTGAAAGCATGGCTCCCATTTTTAGAAGAGAGCAATCCAATCAAGTAAGTCCCTGTGAACAAGATGGAAAAACATTTCAAGTAACTTACTAATAACAATCAGCATGTGTTCACAAATATAAAATGTTTATTAACTAACGATCACTGATAAAAAGAATCTGAACTAGTGAGGTGGAGGCCAGCTAGAAAGAGGAGATAGGATTCCAAAACTGTCCTTTCTAGAAGCTGAGAAAAGAACTGGCAAAATGTAATACAAAGGCACCCAGGACAATCATCAGGCTCTCTTGAAAACTATTCAGACTACTGGGACTGAACTTGGTTTTGTTTGATAAAGCTGAATGTAGTTTGTCTCACAATGGAGAACCACTGTAGGATTTTTAAGATGATTTTCCTAAAATAACTATTTCTAAGTAGATCTGCATACATACTGGAATTGGTAGATATGGAAAGGTAGAAGATTGAAATATAAAGAGATTTAATTAAAAGAGATAGGGAGACAACCAAGTGTTAGATGCATAATTGCAGATTTGCAAAGATGTGTATTTGTAAAAGCCCTCTCTTAGAAACGATCACTTGGGGGAAAATATAAAAATGAAAATCTTAGTAATATTTGGTCATTTGAAGCTGAAAGCATGTTTTGAATGAAGAAACATGTATTGGTGTAGGTTTTCATTATACAGATATGGAAAAAATTTGATAGTAATTCAATAGGTAAATTTATCAAAGCATCACATAAGTATTTATCCTATTATGCATTGCTATGCCTGAAATTTTTACAGTACTTTGCAGAGTTTTAATTCAAAAGTACGAAAAATAAAATCAGAATTCTACCACCTATAAATAGTTTACAAAACTAGGGGCTCCCGGGTGGCTCAGTTGGTGAAGCGTCTGATTCTAGATTTTACCTCAGGTCATGATCTCACCATTTGAGCCCAACATCAGGCTCTGCGCTGACAGCATGGAGCCTGCTTGGGATTCTCATGCTCTTTCTCTCTCCTTTCTCTCTCTCTCTCTCTCTCTCTCTCCTTTCTCTCTGCTCCTCCCTCCCTCTTTCTCAAAATAAATAAACTTAAAAAAAAACAGCTTACAAAAATATCTCACATCATTCATATATGCATATTGACACTAATTGAGAAAATCTACATTTAAACATCCTTTCAGATCTAACATGACATCAAACATCTTCTATGCCATTATTTTATAGTACTTAATATGTTATATTTCAGGGATATACCATAATTCACTTATTCCAGCTTTCTACAATAAAAACTCAACAAATATTTACCTTTAAATTTTTAAAAATTTTTATTCCCAATTAAAAGAAATCACCACCTCTCAGGTTTTGAGTCCTTTTGAATTTCAAGATTTAAATTGCCAAATGTCCTACTAAACATTGTACAGATTCACACATCCACCAGTATTGACAGGAGTATGTACTCTCTACCACACACTAATGCTAGATATTGTGTTTTTTAAAAACTCTTCAGGGGGCACCTGGGTGGCTCAGTCGGTTGAGTGACCCACTTCGGCTCAGGTCATGATCTCACAGTTCGTGGGTTCAAGCCCCACGTCGGCCTCTGTGCTGGCAGCTCAGAGCCTGCAGCCTGCTTCAGCTTCTGTGTGTCCCTCTCTCTCTCTCTGCCCCTCCCCTGCTCATGATCTGTCTCTGTCTCTCAAAAATAAATAAAAATGTTAAAACAAAAAAGTGAGCATCTTATTAAAAAAAACTTCAGTTATATGGGATTTTTCTCTCAGCATCACCTTATTTGGCAATTCTCTGCTTATTAGACTGGGCACCTATTTTTCATATGTTTATTAACCATGTATTTATAATAGGTCAGCTTATGGAATGTAATGTGTTAACCCACTTAGGAAATGTAATGGATAATTTGTTGCTAAACGCTCCTGGTTGCTAAGATCCGACCAAGGCCCAGCCCCCAAACAAAAAATTTCGTTGAGTCACTCCCTAACTATGATTGGTCATCTTAAAGGATAAAGAACTTTAACTTGATAGGTTCCCGCCAAAACTAGAGTCTGTGTATTACAGTGTAATTGGCTATCCTGGAATACTGTGAATGTCTATACAATCTCACTGCAACCTTTGGTTCCGGGCCATTCTCTGCTCCCTAAGACCAGGGATCAGGTTTGGACTGGCCGTAAATAAAATCTTGCCTTGCTCCAATTTGGCGTTTGGTGGTCTTTTCGACATCATCCTGCAACAGTATTAAGGCTAGCATTCAGTGCAAAGAGATCAAAGAGCATTCTGTTAACTACACAGGTCAGGGTCTGGTAGGTTGGAATCACAGAGCTGGCCAGGTCTGTATTGGCACAATCTTTTGTGGAGATCCCTCTAGAATGAGGTGAGAGTTGCTCCTAATGGCTTGGAGAGCCTGAGTCTGCAACCTGGCATTCATGGTCTTTAGTAAAGGTAAGTGAAGCAGAGTCTGGGGAACCAAGCAAACACTGACAAAAGACCAAAAATGCATTTGTGTTTACATTTATTCTAATCACTTGATCAGTTGACCAGTCCCTAAGTATGGATTTTTGGTATTTATGCAAACTGTAAACTACTCTAATGATGACTACGCCACATTCTGACACTTGAGCAGAACGTGTACAAATTAATGGTTCATAGTTAAAGTTCATAGAGAATTATACCCTCTGAAAAAAGGAAAATCTTATAGCAAAGTTACTTGTTAAGTTATAACCCAGTGTTTATAAAATTTGTCATCAATTTGGTGGGGTAAGATGGTTAGTCTGTAATATCCATTTGTTTCCACGGAGATGAATATTCTTCACAAAACACTCATAAAAGCCTGATTAAAATAACAAAATATTAGACTTTGAAGCCACTTAAAAATAGGTTTAAATCTGGATGACGCCACTCATCTATCATATGACATAGCAAAAATTCTTGGGCAAATTACTCACTATTTTTGAGAATCCATTTTCTTATCTACAAAATTAAAGATAAATAGTTGATTTTCAGGGCTCTTGCTAGATTAAGCAATCACATTCTCTTATGGGATATAGTAGAAATTTAATAGATTTTAGCTACCATTAATGTAAATGCCTTTCAAGAGATTCAACATTTACTGAAAAGTATCAAAACCATATTTTTTTCTGATGAAATAGTGTTTTGTACTAATTCATACACGTACTAATTCCCATGGTAGAAATCCTGGTCGTTTAACATAAAAAGCCAGTTCAAGGTTACTCTTTATTGCCTGTGTAAATTATTGGCTTACAAGAAGGTATGAACATTGAAGAACAAAGTTTTAACATTATAATAAATGAAATGATCCAACTGCGTATGTATTTTTCACATATTAAAATCTTACTTATGTTGTAATTACCTAGTAGTCCTTACACATAGATACTTCACTAAAATGCCTAGGTTTTCTCTGATGAAGTTTAAAAAAATATGAATTCTAAATAACACTTACTATAAAGTGCTTCAGCTTATCTTAAAAATACACAAAAGAGGAGTTATTTGTGAGTATATAGGTATACCACATTACATATATGGCCTTCAGAATTTATAGCCTTTTATAAATAAGAGCACTAATACCAATCCAGTCCTATGTTCATATTTTTGGGAAAATAGCCAAAAGGACTGGTAATAGCTAAAAAAATTTTTTTAATTAAAAAAACACAGGCATTAGCCATTATTCATGCACACACAAAATCCTGTATTGAATTACATGCACTCATATTTCATTACTGTTACACCGTGTTAGAAATTTAAATTGATCACGATGCCTTTCAGCTGCTCTTGATGACAACCAAACAGCCTGGGCATTTCTCTCCCTTGAGTAAAAGAAGGTGACACTCATTTGCATTAAAAAATAACATTACCTCTAAGATTTTATATTGCTTTTAACTCTCTCCAACTCTTGGGTGGTTATGAAATTATGCCTCCTTTAAAACTTTAATTTCAGACTATAAGGAGAAGTGATTATAGAGTGGCCAAAGGCTGATACAGCAAGTGGCTCTCAGAACTTAGTCTTTTATAAATTTTTTTTATTAAATTAGTTACAGAATGTATCAAGGAAACTCCTTTCTTCCTCCTTACTGGATAAGAGCTGTCTTCATGAAGAATATTTAAATTTTTGCTTTTGCTTCAATTCGTACTATAGACAACTATGATTGGTATTTAACCATGGTAAAAGAGGTTTACTTGATTACAATAGTTAGAATATGTAGATTAAAATGTAAGATTTTACAAAGTAAGAGTATCTATAAATGTCCCTGTCTCTGGGTATTTAATAATAGGAAGCCTGTATTCTAATGTTTTAATTATTTTTGAGAGAGAGAGACAGAGAGAGAGAGAGAGAGAATGTGAGCAGGGGAGGGGGCAGAGAGAGAGGGAAACAGAATTCCAAGCAGGCTCTAAGCTATCAGCACAGAACCGGATATGGGGCTTGAACCCACAGTGAGATCCTGACCTCACCTCACCTCAAGTCAGACACTCAGCCTACTGAGCCACCCAGGTGCCCCAAGGAAGCACCGTATTCAAACAGATAAAGAGATACATTATAGAAATAGTAATAATTAAAATTAATGAATATTATTATGTTCGATATTTGATTTGGCCAAGAATGTTGTTTCTTCTGATAAAAAGTCTTAATTGTTTCTCTTAAGGCATTCCCTAGACACTTTTCTCACCTTTCTCCCTATGTTCTTTGCCTCAATCAGACTTCACATAAGATCCCTATCTTTGTCACAGTTTCCAAATCTACACATTCACCTGCCCTAGACATGTCCTCTTTATCATGTTTCAAAATTGTCTCCTTATTTTCCTCCTACTGAATTGTATTTATGACTTCCTGTCTCTTAATATTGCTTTGGTCATTGTTTTCGATAGGTTATGTTATGAACAGCCCTGCAAAAGATTTATATAAAGAGATTGTTTAAAATAATGAACAGCAATCCCTATTTTGCATTGTGGGGTAAGATTCTCTGTGGCAGCAACTGTGGAAATCTGCTTTGTTAAACCATATTAAAGTGCTACAGTACTTATCATTTGTTAACAATAAGTTAAACAAATGCCTAATTTATCTTTGTGCACAGGAAACTTTGAAAATCATTACACAAGTTTGTAAATTAATCAACAGAAACTGGTTACAGGTCAGCCTCATCTATTAGGATATCAAAATCGAAACTGTGAAAGAAAACATTTATATATATATATATATATATATATACACACACACATATATATATACATATATATATAAATATCTAGATAGGTGTTAGAAATACATAGAAATATTTATGTATACAGACGGAGTCCTATCTGTCTATATATATATTTCCAACCCTGAGCTAGATTACTTAATATGCCATCTTATAAGGCTTGGAACCAAGCCTTGGCACCGAATATACCATCTTATTAGGTTTGGAACTTAGGTAGGCTTAGCTAGACTGTAAGATTTCAAGAATAACAAATTTTACGTTTCCCAATGAGTGCCCACGCAGAAATTGCACACTTCCTCACGGAATTCAAAACTTCTAAAATGTGACTAATATCTGTATAATTTCATGAAGAATAATTTGAAGCTCCTATATGGGAATTAGATAAAAGTATTCTATATCTGGAAAATATTGAGAAAAATATTCTGTTGTTGGCCTCTCAAGAAAGTCTTAGCAGTATTTCCGGAAATTACTAAGATTAATTGCAAGATATGAGCTATATGATATTTAAAACCCAATGATTTAGTCATGTCACTTAAATTGCCACTAATTATAACAAAATATGAACTACATAATGTTTAGTACTACCCTTTTATCTATGATAAGAAGTTTCGTTGAAGCCTAGCATCCTATTTCCTATTGGTTAAAAAAACTTGAACATGTGTTTTCTTTACTATCTTGTATAAAGGATTGAAAAAATTATTTCCAGTTTTCCTCTGGCAAACAGTATCAAAGAGAACATGAAAAGCACACAGAAACCTCTACCACGGGCTGTTTGTTTACAGTAGCCTCGACATACTCCATTTTGATGAAAACATGCTTTCCACGAAAGACTCTTCTGCCTTTCCCATCTCTTCAGGTATCTTGCTTGCCAAATATTATACTAGTACAACTGAAGAAAGGGGAAAAACAATCTTCCTTTATCTACAAAATATGTTCTTTTCAGCCTCTCATTTGGCCTAAGCTATGAACCTTGCACCTTTCATAGCAATAAAATACTTTATCTAGAAGGCAAAATTATTTTGTTAAATAATTTAAGACTTAAATTTTCTCTGTATGAAGTTCAGGTATCTGTACTGCATGCCATACTATTATTTGTGTTGCTCAAGCAATGGATATGTAATGAATGTGTCATGTGTATTATGCACTGTATTAAAGCAGCACATCATATAAATTGAGGGCTAAATGAATCCTTAATCTCATTCAGCCCTATTTATATGGGAAATGAGAAACATCATACCACAGGTAATCTTGATCTCAAAGCCTTCTGGAGCTCTTCAGCTGGGTGCTGAAATGGGAGAAATTGGAGTCTGAATTGAGTAATAGCTGATCCAACTTTAGGGCTTCCCTTGAGAAGATTAGACAGGTAGACTTACACTGGGTAATGGCTCTCACCCTTTCGTTGATATAAAAAGAGGCCCATGGAAATGTCTAGGACAGGAAAGCAGATTTCTCAGATAGTAATAGTACTTGAGGACACAGATGTGGCAGCACCTTGGTTCTATATGACCAATTCTCTCTTGGAACAGGACTCTCAGTAGGGTCTGTGATCCCAGGGAAAGGGATCATAGTATAGTCATGAAGGAATAAAAACAGGACAACTCCAGTAAACCTCCTTCAGGCAGTGGACATATGAATCAAGAACATGAAGTTGACTTGACTTTATTGAGACTCTAATGAAGTACTCAGAAGTGAGAGAACTATGGAGGAGATAGGGACCTAATAAATAACCTTTACACTACACCTAATCCAGAGTCACTGGATATTTATCTTTATTAATTTGAGTCTGAAATTATTAGTAGGAATAAACCCTTGTAAAACTAGGGGATGGTTGAGATTATTAGAACAAAATTATCAGTGTCTACAAATGCTGAAGCTTGAAAAACCTAGAAACCAAGGAAACCAAAAGCGAAGTTGATTTCTCCAAGGTCACTAAGCTGGTCAGTGACAGAAAAGGGACAAAACCCAGATCCTTCAATACCAGGACAGTGGTTATTTTAAGTTTGTTTATTTATTTTGAGTGAGAGTGAGAGGGAGCATGAGTGGGGGAAGGCCAGAGAGAGAGGGGGAGAGAGAGAGAATCCCAACCAGGCTTCGCACTGTCAGTACAGGAGTATAGAGCCTGATGTAGGGCTCGAACTCACAAACTGTGAGATCATGATGGGAATTGAAGTCAGATGCTTAACTGACTGAGCCACCCAGGCACCCCCATGACAGTGATTTATTCAACTACTTCCCCTGTTCTCTTACTAAAACCTAAGAGAATCTTCAATTTATTGGGGTAGGAAATGAACACAAACATTAGATACAGAGGTAAGTGAAACAAAGGAATAGGACACATTATTTGTTATTACAAGAATTCAGTGAGAAAAGAAATAAATAGAGACATTACACAGACAACTATTTCAATGGCTGCCCTCTCTGCACCCTTTTCTATCTTTAATTTTTGGATAGGGCAATGTAGAATACACTCATGTCAGGTAAATTCATCCTACATATTTTTTTATTTCAGTTAAACTCAAGTTTCGTTTTTCTCAAAAATCTTTTTTTAACATATTTCTTTTCAAACCTTCTGACACTGGAAAATTACGGTGGCCAATATCTTAGGAAGATTAAAACAATAGAATGGGCATTTATGTGAATATAAATAATTATGTGCAGTTTTATAAGCCAGGCTAAAATTACAAGTGTCATCAATCATTGTGTTTCAAAGCATAAAATGATAACCAGCTGGAATTAGGAAAAAATTTCCCCTGTGGTATAATATTGAACAATTGGACAGGTGCTTTATGAAAGGTAATTTTTTTCTGGCCTTCTGCTGAAGCATCTAGTCTAGGTCTTTATAAAATGCCAGTCTAATGGGTCATTGATCTTTTTAGCTAATGCAATTTGTAGGATTCTCGCTTTTCCAGAAGTAATCAATAAAAATCTTAAGCCTGCATTGAAAAAACAAAACCATACTGCTGATTTACTGGAGGATCTATTTAGGAAAGTGGTAGACTACATTGAAAAAGAAATGATACCATAGTCACCAAAAAAGCAATAAAAAATGATGTTATAGATGAATTGCACTTATCGTGATGACACTGGAAATATTTATGCCTCTATGTAGAACATCATTCAAGGAGAAATGAATGTAGTTCATGATATAGGTGTATAAATGTCCCTAAGTCAGAATTCCAGCATGTTTGACATAATTTGCACTTACTAAACATGAACACAAAAGGGCTTTTAAGTTTACATTTTAGAATCATTCTGAGATCCCGTCTCCTTTGATATTTTTTAAATTTATATGAGAAAGAGTGAAAGAGAGAGCGAGCGAGCGCAAGAGACAGAGAGAGCGCAAGAGAAAGCATGGGAGAAGCAAAGAGAGAGGGAGAGAGAGAATCCCAAGCAGGCTCTGTACTGTCAGCGCACAGCCTGACATGGGGCTCCAACTCACAAACAGTAAGATCATGACCTGAGCCGAAATCAAGAGTCAATGCCTAACTGGCTGAACCACCCAGACGCCCCTCTTTTTATATCCTTATTTGTCTGTACTTAGGTTGATTGTAGCCTTTCCAGCTTTTCTAATTTAAACCATGCTTGTAAGTTCTCCTTATATAATTATATAGAGTGGATAATTAATTTGATCATATGTTATCTATTTTTCAACACCATTTGAAATAGAGCACGGGAGCTTTTTCTCCAAATGTCATAATGGTATATCCATCTGAATGTTAGCATATTTTAATGTTCTGTTCCGCCTGCCAGAGATGTCCATAGCTATATAGGGCTCACTAAAGGACTGACTACTGTGGCCTCAGAATTCATGAACACTCAATACAAAGAAACATCCAGAAGGCTGGAGACTGGCAAGCCCCTCTAAAGAGCACCCCCTCTGCCCTTCTGATTGAGGACTCACAGTGTTGTCAGCTCCCATGTACTCAAGTTATTTCTCAGTATTTGTACCTGCAGAATTAGAAATACATACTCTCAGCTGTTTTCTGGGAACTGGACTCTGCTTCCTGGTGAATCCCTCCAAAAGCTGTTAGGACCCAGTGTGGGAAAGCCTACCCTGAATGACACCAAGGTCTGCCTAGACATAGCCAGTCTGCAGTCTTCCATTCTGCCCCTCTTGACTGACACCTAGAGAAGCTGATACATGCAGATTAGACACACATTTCTCAGATATCCCTCTGATACATGACACAATGGAGCCAGTCCCCATTTTGCAGTTAGTATTTGCCCCTCTGCCTTGTGTAGTTTTAGCCAAGTCAGCCATCTCCCCATTGCAGCATGCTAGGTTTCTGGGCTGTGATGTTTCTGGTAGGAGATGTAAAATAAACATAGAGCATGTATAGAGAGAAGCTGTTCTTGAGACAGCTACCTTATCTTAATTTGAGAGGTAATTTAGTCTCTGCAATTGTGAGGAGGTAAAAGTTTTGGTACAGAGTAGGGAATTGGATAATTTCAAATCCTTGTTTCAAATCTTTATGTGATGGTTTGTTTCTCCTGCAATATTCTTATAATCACAACTCACTGGTAGAATACAAACAAATTCATCAAAACTTTGTAAGGCAGGATACAGATATTATTGTTGAGAATTATCCATTAACATTGTTTTCATACACTAGTATGAATACTATAGAATTCATCATATATGTGTCATGATCCCCCTAGGTGTTGAGTGGTTTCGGTTATGTATTTTGACATTATGAGTATATAAATATGGTGATGTTCAGTGATTATGAATCTAGAATAGGGTCTATCCTCTCAAGCTGAGATACTGCCCCTTATCTTTAATTGCTTACGGGCCATTTCTGTTTGGATACATGTCCACCTCCAAAAACGCTCCCATGAGGCATATCCCAGACCAGTTCTCCTTCTAGTCACTGTTCCGCCTCTCTCGGTCACCAGACACAAAACACATGCATTTATCTGTGATTCATTATTTCCCCATTTTGATTTTAGTTTTTATTTGTGCCGCCCCCCCCCCCAAATCCTAACCCATGTCATCACGGATTACTCATGAAATACTGTGATGTTCTAATTGATCTTAATACTAAGCGTTGCCAAAATAGTATTCAAGTATGACCTTTGATCCTACTGAAAATGGAGAATGGGTACTGGGTGCCTGGATGGCTCAGCTGGTTAAGCGTCTGACTCTTGATTTCGGCCCGGGTCATGATCTCACAGTTTGTGGGATCGAGCCCCACATCAGGCTCTGTGCTGACAGCAAGGAGCTTGCTTGGGAGTCTCTCTCTCCTCCCTCACTTCTCCTCCCTTGCTTGTACGTGGATACATGCTCCTTATCAAAATAAACATTTAAAAAGAAAGAAAATGGAGAATGGATGGATATATAGAAACAACTTCCAGAAAGATATTCCAGAACAATATTGAATGATAAAGTATGTAGAGAAATTAAACCTCAAATCTAAGTACTGAAATTCAGAGTCTTCTATCACAATGGCATAAATTTAATAAAAACTATAATCTCCTGTGTTGGCAAGTGTACAGAACTGAATCTCCTACCATGCTTAGGGATGTTTGTGTGCACATGTGTGTATGTGTGTTTAATTATGAATATCCACCACTGTTCTGAGAAGCACTTTTTTAAATATAGGTAGGACTCTCAAATAATATACTTCTAAGAATTTTCCTTAAGAATAAAAATAAGAATTCTATTTAGAGAAGACTTTATTGTAGCATTTTATAAATCTACAACTACCAAGCATCCATCTGTAGGAATTTGGTTAATATCATTATGATTTGTGCTTATCACAAGATAATATGCAGCTATATTGTTTTCTTGTAGGAAAGAACACATGGACAGTTAAAGCAACTAAATTATAAGGCATACAAAGACACCGAGGAATGAAGGCAAATACTCCCTTTAATGAGACTTCTTTAAGAGATTTGTGTATCAAAATACACATATGCATAAGAAAGAGTTCTAAGTCTCTCATAAAGTAGGAGCTAATAAAGGGAAAAAGGGTGGGAGAGTATAGTTAGAAGACTGAGATTTTGCTCAAGAAATAAACAAGGAATGTTGAGCAATACTTACTCATACACAGTTTACTTTAATAAATGCAAATACTAAAAATGAAGTTATTCCTAAAATGTATCTCAGAGAGGTCTTCTTAGAAGTCAGTGGTGTGAGGATGAAAAGAATTTGAGACACTTGTTAGAAAGACAGCATTGCATCAAAGTTGTTTTTAAGTAAGTTCGGTGTTACTTAAATTCTAATGTGGTATCATCTTAAAATTGAATTAGACGTATTGCAATGAATAAGCAGTGACTATTCCTAATAGGCTCAACATAAGGTTGGTTCAAGAAAAAACTTCTACAAAAACACTAAGTTTATCGAAACAATAGAATATTGTATTTTGATAAATATGTTATGGGCCGCAGTAGTCCCACCCGTTATCCATGGAGGATATGTTCCAAGACCCCCAATGGATGCCTGAAACCACAGACAGTATTAAACCCTATATATACCATGTTTTTCCCATATGTACATACCCATGATAAACTTTATAAATTAGTCACAGTAAGAAGTAACTGAAAATAGATTGTTACAATATACCTAAGTTATGTGAAAGTAGTCTCTCTCTCTCAAAATCTTATTGTACTGTACTTATGATGATGGAAACCAAAATGCCTCATGATGAGATGAGCTGAGGGAATGATATAGGCACTATGATGTAGTATTAGGCTACTGATGACCTCTGAGGCTAGGTCAGGAGGAAAATCAGTTATGCCCTTCCCAACAATGGATAACTGAAACCACAGAAAGCAAAACCACAGAAAACAAGGAACTACTGTATTGCACTTTACATATTCTAAGATGATGTAAAGGCATTAATACATGGGAATCATCAACACTTTACAATGAAAATAATTGCTCATTACTCATATTAGCGCCAGCATATAAGCAACCTGAACAACCTTTAATTGGCCATTACATCATCATCATTGGAATTATTTAGTATTAATAAAACATTTCTCTTTGGAATGGTCATGTAGTTATTACAGTGTGATCATAAAAAACACCTGTTTCTTGAATTGGCTATAAAAATCTCTTAGCTCAGCAATTTAAAATATGCTGATGTTGCTTTTTCAGTAACATTTGCAATTTTCTGGGTGACTTCATAACAATTGCAAAAACAATATATTATGTGGGGGCTGCAGAAGCTGAAAAATAGGTTTTCCCCCCTTATTCTTACATCAATATAAGCAGATATATCTATTTGTTAGATGATTTCCTTCCAAAATGGTCCTGGTTCTCTTTTGTTTCTCACGGCTTATGTAAATACCCATGAAACATTCAAAATAATTTAAAAACACTCTATATTTTTAAAATCTAACAATACGAAACAAATTTGATATTGTCACAGGATTTCTTGATTTCTTCGATGGTATATTTAAAGAAAATATTTAGTGTTCTTTACATGTAGTCATACATAGCTGAAAGTTTGTCACATGTATCTAACCTAGCTTAGTATTATGAATCTTATAGGAGCACAGTGTCTTACTTCCTACCAAAAATTAAAACCTGCAGCACCTGGGTGGCTCAGTTGGTTAAGCTTCTGAGTCTCAATTTCAGCTCAGGTGCTATCACCATTAGGAGGTTGCTTACGATTCTCTCTCTCCCTCTCCCTCTGCCCCTACTCGCCCCCCCCCCCCAAAAATACATGAAGCCCTATTATTGCTACCCAACAAATCAAGTATTTTGTAATAGCAATGGTACTTTGGTGTTTTTAAGCACTCAAACTTCATTATTTTATTTTTCACCCAAACCTTTGGCAACTGGCATTTTATATTCTTTAACACTATGGAAAAGGAGGATCAGAGAGCTACAGTGACATACCAAAGTTAGGCAACCAGGAAATATCAGAGCATAAATATGATACTATGACTTTTGGAATCAATTCCAGCACATTTCTACCATTTAGTTTCTATAACTTTAGTCACCATTTTTGAATTATACATTCAAAATAGCCACTAAACATATATACATCTTTTCATTGTTACTATACGTAAAATGTCTGAATTGCCTACTCATTCAACCAATATTTTTCTGCCTTATAAAGTTTAAAAAATTGGAGCGCCTGGGTGGCTCAGTTGATTGAGCATCGAACTTCGGCTCAGGTCATGACCTCCCAGTAAGTGGGTTCAAGCCCCATGGCCGGCTCTGTGCTGACAGCTCAGAT
>CM053576.1:105530938-105547375 GCA_028646485.1 Cryptoprocta ferox | reverse complement strand
TGTTGAACAACCCTGTGTATCTGTATCATGGAATCTTGCTAAGCAACAAAAAGGGAAAAAAATATTGATATGTACAACAACCTGGATGTAATCTCAAAGGAATTATGCTGAATTAAAGAAAACATTTCCAAAAGATTGGGAAGAGATGGGGGTAGTTATAGTGACAGCATCAGGTAACCTGTGGTCATGAAATAGTTCAGTACCTTAACTGTGATGTTACACAAATCTCCGCATGAAAAAAAAAATCACATAAAACACACAAATGAGTGCATCAAAAATTGGTGAAATCTAAATAAACTCTAGGGATTGTACTAATGTCATTTGGTTCCTGGTTTTGCTATTGTAAATCAAATTGAATTTGAAAGCTAACCTGATAGCATTTCTAAAATTCAAAATGCCAACGTCCTTTGACTTAAATACCAGATCTAAAAATGTAGCCAAATAAATGTATTTATACCCATGAAGACTGTATCTACATCCATACTCCTTTTGGTCTCTATAATGAGTATATTTATAATATTTTTATTTTATTTCATTTTAAGATAGGTGCCCACACTCATGCAGGCACGCAAGTTGGGGAGAGGAGGAGAGAGAATCTTAAGGAGGCTCCATGCCCAGCACAGAGCACATCACAGGGCTCGATCTCCCCAACATGAGATTATGACCTGAGCCAAAAATCAAGAGTCAGACACTCAACCCACTGAGCCATGCAGGCACCAATTTTAGTTATGTTTTTATTTTTTTATTTTTTTATTTTTTGTGTTTATCTTTGTTTTTATGAATTTTTTAAGTTTTTTTTTTTTTTTTAGTTTTTAAAACTTAATACACTAAGAGTACAATAATAAAGAAACAATTACATCTCATGCATACTATGGGCTACCAGATCAGCATGTACAATTTGAGATCTACCCTTAAGCACAAACATCCAAAGATAATCATATGTTTAGGTGGGAAATAATATTGCAATACAATATATATATAGTAGTTGAACAAATTGTTGCTAGGAATTACATCAAGGGTAGGGAATGTCAATAGTTGGGAATTTCACATTTTAATCTGTGTAACTGTATTTTTCACTCTGAAAACAAATTCAATTACTTAAAAAAACTTTTTAATATAAAATACTGTAATATTCATTGGGGAAAACAGTAAGGATTGATTTGGGAAAGCGATCTGCCCTCCAGAGTAAGATGTATAATTATAACAATGTGTCCTTCCCTCTTTGGATTTATATTCATGCTAAAGTAATTTCTGTCCCTAGTCAAGTACTGTATAAAATTCCAGTTGAGGATTAACACAGTCAATTTTAACCAGCAGAGATATATTTTTCCCAAGTGACTGATAAGCCAAGTTTCTACTTAGGAAAACAAAAGTTAAAAAATGAGTTCATCTATATAGTCTTTTGTAAGTACACAGCTTCAAATTATTAATAGAAATATGAGTTAAAGTGATGCACTTGGTTTTATTATTGGCTCTCAGAAGGTACATCAACTACCAAGTCATTTTAAGTTTCATTTAGGTAAAGGAGATTGAGGCAAAAGAAGAAAAATACACATAGATGTTGAGGATGTTGTTGTAAATATTGATGTCTAACACACTAGATATTAATAAGGAGGAAAAGGAGAAGAATGGAGAGAAGGATTTTATGTACAGTCTGAAAAGAACTTACAGAAAAATTTATGTTTGCAACTTACAGAATATCACAATTCCCCCAAGTCTATAAAAGTATCAGTATATGTTATTCTTAGCATATTTCTGCATAAAATTGTGATCTACCTTTGTCAGCTTTGTCTTTAGCTCACATTTTTTCCTATTTTACATAAATTAGAGAATACCTCCATTTTCTCTTCACCAATGCACTCCATAAACAGAGACAAACTTATCAAGCAGATGATTTGCATCCAATTCCTACTCCTTGCCACATTTTTTTCTTAAATATAAATTATCGTCAAATTGGTTTCCATACAACACCCAGAGCTCATCCCAACAAGTGCCCTCCTCAGTCCCCATCACCTACTTTCCCCTCTCCCCCATCCATCAACCCTCGGTTTGTTCTCTGTATTTAAGAGTCTCTTATGATTTGCCTCCAACTTTTTCCCCCTTCCCTCCCCCATGGTCTTCTGTTAAGTTTCTCCACATCCATATGTGAGTGAAAATACATGGTATCTGTCTTTCTCTTACTTATTTCACTTAGCGTAACACCCTCGAGTTCCATCAATGTTGCTGCAAATGGCCAGACTTCATTCTTTCTCATTGCCAAGTAGTATACTGTTGTATATATGAACCACATCTTCTTTATCCATTCATCAGTTGATGGACATTTAGGCTCTTTCCATAATTTGGCTATTGTTGAAAGTGCTGCTATAAACATTGGGGTATGTGTGCCCCTATACATCAGCACTCATGTTTCTCTTCAGTAAATTCTTAGCCACATTTCTCATCCGTCCAAGAATTGTACCAGCATTGCCGGTCTTTGTGATTTTGTTCTTTAGTTTAACCCAGAGATGGTTAAACAACAACTTTAGTTTCCTAGGGCACCCGCGGGGCTCTGTCAGTGAAGCATCCAATTCTGGATTTTGGCTCATCATTTGTGGAATCGAGCCCCACATTGGGCTCGACACTGCTAGCATGGAGCATGCTTGGGATTCTCTTTCTCCCTTTCTCTCCAGTCCCCTATCAAAATAAATAAACTCTAGAAAAACACACAAAATAAACAGAAAACAAAACACAAAACACCCACAAGATTTTACTTTCTTAATGAAGAGGCTTGTGCTCCTTCTATTTGATTAATGATTAGCAAAGCGGCTGGCACATTCTAAACAGTGTATTTATAGACTAAATGCTAAAGTTGGAAAATGGTTCTCTATTTTTGATAATTATCTTCGTTTACGAGATCACATCTAGTCCATGTGAGAGTGAGCTTTAGAAGCATGAAACATCTCTTCTCATGAGGCCCAAAGCCTTAGACTCATCATTGATGTCTTTCTCTTACCCTTCACACAGCCCGGCAACAAATTCTAAAGACCTCTTTCAAAATATATTCAGTCCTTCCACTATGTGATCATAGCCGCTTACCAGTGGTGACAGCTGTCATTGCCACATGCCTTATACTAGTCTCCTAAACCAGTTTTTTTTTTTTTTTATGATTTATTTTTGAGACAGAGAAACAGAGTGTGAGCGGGGGAGGGGCAGAGAGAGAGGGTAACAGATTCAGAAGCTGGCTCCAGGCTCTGCACTGTCAGCACAGAGCCCAACACAGGGCTCGAACTCACCAACCATGAGATCATGACCCAAGTCGAAGTCCACTGTTTAACCTACTAAGCCACCAAGAGGTTCCTCCTAAACCAGGTTTCTATCTTTGTCCTCTCAAGGTCTCTTCCAGCACAGCAGTCTCAGAGGCTCTTTTTAAGCCTAGGAGGGGTCACATCACTCCTCTGCTCACAGCTCCCCAAGGCTTCCCTGTCGCCAGATTGAGGGCCAGGACCACAGCATGTAAACAGGACCTACAGGACTTGCATGCTGCCGTTCATCTCTGTGACTCGCACCACTCTCTTATGCTACACTCTTCAGTGTTCCCAAAACACACTAGGAAACATTTATACCCACCATTCCATTTCCCTGGCTCTCCCTTACTTGAGATATGGTAATGCCTAGTTTTTGCATTGCCTCAAGTCTTGATTCAAATGTTGTCTTCTCAGGTAAGCTTTCCTTGTCACCAGCTCTAAAATTTCTATACATTTCCCAACCTTCAAACCCCCTTTTACTTAATAGTAATGGATTACTACCATACTAATGTGGGGAGGAGGGGTGTATAGTATAATCTATTTCATTTATCGTCTCTTTCCCTCACTAGTCTGTAAACTTCAAGAGAGCGGTCAATTTTGTCTCTTTTGTTCATGGCTCATCCCTAGTTCTAGAACTCTTGCTGGCAATTAGAACCTGCTCAAGGTGTATTTTATGAATGAATTTGTACAAAGCATGCTATTCTACTGTGAAAAAAATAATTTAAATTCTTCTCAGGGATCTCTTCTTGGAGTATTTGTCCTCCTTCACAGAAGCAAAGGCAGCGGGATAGTAAGGAAGGCACCAAGCAGCCAAGTTTGCTGATAACTAATTCATTTCCCCTAAAAAAGCCAGAAAGTAAGCTCCTTTTGTCAGCCCAGGAGTTCTTCCACGTAGCATTGGCATCAGGTCAAATAGGTAGCTGCCACATTGTATTTATCTCTAGTTTGCACAAATAAACTCAAACTTTGGCAGAAGTCAAGAGACCTGTAATCTCATGGGTGCAGTACAATCTTTGCTTAACGTACGATACTATTCCATCCTTTTGTGACAGTATCTTTCTTCCTGGAAAACGGCACAAATCTATTCCAATTTTTTTTTTCCAGAATGTGTATGGCTAATTACTGTTTCCTTCATTTGCATGTTTTTTTTCCTGTTATATTTAGCTAGCTAGAGAAGAAGACCTGTAACCATGGCAACCTGGGGAGGGTACTCTATGTTTCAGTCTTCACTTTGCCCTCTACTCAGTTTGCGTGAACTCTAAATGTGTTCCTGGATTTTCTTATTTCCGTACATACAAGCTCTCCAGTCTTCTTTCATAATATCCTAGCTTCTCTTAATACTCTCACTTCCAAACTTATTAGTCAACATATTCTGTATTTATTAAATCCTAATACACGTCTGTCCGTCAACACAGTTCTACCCTATTCAAATTCTTTTTATTCAGTAGTCTAAGCCTTAGCTTCCTTATCTATAAAATCAGCATTTTAACAAAGGTAGTTTTTCCAGATTCCTTCAGTATCTGCAAGTCTATGATGTTTCTAAAATATGCACCCCAAAGATGCTAGCCAATTCACAAAATTACTGTGCTTTAATTTCCCGTTTTAATTGGAAGATATGAGAGAAATCATTGTTTCCCCTTGGTAAGAAGGATCCTATGAGTCTGAATTATGCATGCCTCCACTATACTGGACATACATTTTTCCCCCATATTCATGCCCATCCTGACTACGCCCTGTAGAGAAATTACAGGTAACAAATTGCCGATTAAACATTGTAGGATTCAGTCTACTACAGAACATTAATGCAGTAGCTGCAGTTTTCCAACCTCAGAATAAAGATTTTGTTTTTAAGTCCTGGCTAGACACATTGATACGTTGGGAATTCCTAATAGCTTGGACTGAGGACAGTTAAGCCAAGAGAGGTTCATTCCTTGTTGTAAACATTGTCATAATAGGAGTGAGGATGGATAGACAGTGACAGAGATAGTGGTGGTAGTTGTCCGGTAATGGAAGCCGATAGTGTTGCTGGTGGTGGTGACAGTTAATATTTATTAAGGGGATGTTCTAGATCAGGCATTTAGCTACGGGCTCTAAGTGCAGAATATTGCTTGATAACAAAATAATCCTATAATGCAGAAATAGCTAGTATCCCCATTCTATAGAAAGGTACACTGAAATGGAAAGTTTTAGTAAATTGTCAAGAGATAGCTGGTGAATGGGACTTTTTTGACTCAAAGTTTAACTGGCCTGACACCAAAACCCAGGCTTTTAATCACCGTAATGCCACAGCACAGAAGAACCTGTAATAGATGTGTATTTTAGGAAACATTACAAAGACTAGAAGCAAGTGCTATTCTGCTAAATAATGACACTCCTTTTTGCTTTCCTCTTTGAATAGAAAAAAATTCTTTCAGATGATTATAGAGCTGTTGCTACCAAAGTATCAGCTATTTTCTCCTATATTCATGGAGGAAAACAAAACTGCAGTAGCTATTTTGGTAATTTCAGCATCAGTATCATGTCATAATTACTGTATTCATATTTTCTTTGTAAAATTCTTAACACAGACTATACACAATTTCCTCCAAATCCTGTAGGTTTCTTAATTGAATGGTAGTTACATAATTCTGTGTAAAGCCAAACTCTTTGCATAGTAGTTTATTATCCTACATTACAGGTCAAATGCTTCATAATCTAAAGTCTCATATTTCATATATACATATATATACATCTATGTATCATATATACTTATATAGATATACAGACATGATATATGTATAGATATAGCTATACATAGTTATAATGTAGCTATATCTATATCTATATATATATATAAACACATACGATACACTTCAATGTTGTTTCTATATAGACATTTGCCACTTTCTTTAGTGTATCTCATGGAATTCTCTTTAGTTGGAGTGACCTTTAGGTTTACATAGCATTTTAGAACTGCCTCTGGTCAACTACTGAAACACCAACAGCTAATAGGAACATAATGTAGTATCACTCATGTTAGCATATTTGAAGGAAGAAACCATGATTTTATGCATGCATATAGATGCAGGCTCTATATATGTACCTTCTAGGCAAAGTAGATGCTCAGCCAATAAATATTTGAAAAAGATAATTTGGGTACAATCAGAAACAGACACACTCCCATCTTCCTCTACGGAAAAGGAAATAATTCAGTTTAACTTTTAATGCAATGAAACCAGAATATGTAGAATGACTAGAGAGTATAAATGTATAAGGAGTCTAATGTTCATGTTAAGTATGGATGGAAAGATGGTTGCCCAATTTCCTGTATTTTATTCAAGGGGCTCCTGGGTGGCTCAGTTGGTTAAGCGCCCGACTTTGGCTCAGGTCATGACCTCACGGTTTGTGGGTTCGAGCCCCACATCGGGCTCTGTGCTGACAGCTCGGAGCCTGGAGCCTGCTTCAGATTCTGTGTCTCCCTCTCTCTGCCCCTCCCCCACTCATGCTCTGTTTCTGTCTCAATAATAAACGTAAGAATTTAAAAATATATATTTTATTCAAAAGTTGCTTCATTTGAAGTACTATTAATTGACAAATTAATTTGTATTGAGTTATACCATTTTATATGATCAGTCAATATTGGAAATATAGTATTACAAATTTTAAATTATGTTCAAGAAAATACCGTATTCCATTTAAAAATATGTTTGAAGTACACGTAGTGTACTCTATACCCTATTCTAGGTGTAAGCATTCAGCAAATAGGTAAAATTCTTGCCCTCATGAAGGCTGAACATTGTAACAAAATAGTGTAATACAACTTGTGTTTTATAAAAAACTAATGGGATCCCAATGGTAAACCTATTGTAATAGTAGCTGCAGAGTGTGTGTGTGTGTGTGTGTGTGTGCGTGTGTGTGTACGTTTCCAGTGTGTTGCTTTCTCCTTTCCTGGTGCAATAAAAATGAAGCATGAATAGCTAATATGTGCAACTCACTAACCAGATATACTCTCTGGGAATCTGTTTACACCTGAGCATATAATAAAGGTGAAAAAAAATATTTAATTATTCATAGTTATCTATTAGAATTCCTGGAAACATGAGACGGTAACACAGAATAGACATTTACCAGCTTCCTTTCAACACTACTAATGAAGTTGTAAATGGAATTATCTATATGAGTTCTAAGAATTATGCACTATAAAAACTTCAAAATGGTTGATATAAATTTAAATAGCATGGATAAGATCAATAGTACACAAATAGTCATAAAGATAAATAGTTATAGGGTGCAAAAATGTAACCCTATTTTTAATTTTCATGTTAAGCAAAATATCCATTTTTTTAAATGATTATTGTGACAGTTCCCCTATTTTTATTGTACCTTGCTGGGATTTTTTTTCCCTTCCAAGATTTTATTTAAATCCAAGTTAGTTAGCATCTCCTATTTATATATACTTTAGAAGCATTGCTTTTCCTAGCTGTATAATACTCTACAACAGGAGGTTGCTAACATTTATTAGTCACTTCCTTATTGTTGAAAATATTAGTTGTTTTTGAAATTTTTATTATAGATTATAAGGCAATAGGAAGAGTTACAAATGATCAAATAATAAGTTCCCATTTTTTTCACCTATTGAGCAGTTTTTCTTTTTTTTAATGTTTATTTTTGAGAGAGAGACAGAGACAGAGCAAGTAGGGGAGGGGCAGAGAGAAATAGGGAGACACAGAATCTGAAATAGGCTTCATGCTCTGAGCTGTCAGCACAGAGCCCAACGAGGGGCTTGAACCCATAAACTATCATGAACCATGAGATCATGACCTGAACCAAAGTTGGATGCTTAACCAACTGAGCCAGCTAGGTGCCCCTCAGGCAAAGTTTTTCTTAAAAAAGTAGTAAGTATTGCTATTGAAGGCTTACTAGGAGTGAACACTGAAAATAGATTCTTGGAATACCAAATGAAAATAATTTGATCAGAAAGGAATTAGAAGCCAGAATTGTTAATAATCATAAAGACAACTGTGAAAGTTATCAAACTATTCAAAAGTGGCCCCCATGAGCCAGATAATTTCCTACTTAAAAATTTTAGGATACATGAAAAATTTTAACATAAAAGTTTACTACCTAAAAAATATGAAATTGTTTTATGCCCCAAAGCCTTATAAAAATGTGATAAACAGTTATGAATGTTTAGGTGTTGATTTCATAGCCAAGTGACTGAATGCTCAATATACAGTCGAAAACAAGATTTTGCTTTCCTCCCTCAGAATCTCTCTCAGCTCCATGGTTAGGTTTTTCACCTCAACTCTGCCTTTGTGTCACTCCAGGCAAGTATCAAACCAACATTGTTAGTTGCAAACAGTTGAAGGCACTCTAACTAGTTTAAGTTGTAGAAGGATTTATTCAAGTTTATTAGGTAGCTTACCAAAATGTTGAGACAGGCAGGCAAACAGGATTAAGTTTCAGTAGAAGTCTCATGAGATTGTTGCTTCTTCCAGGGCCACTGCCTGTCCTGAGTCAGACACCTGACTGTGCATGCTTGCTGCCCCACAAAGATGAAGGGCGCTCCACAAATAGCAGTAAAATGAAAGATCTGCATGGTCTCCTTCCTCATGCATCTCACTTCATTTAGAAGTGCCTCAGAGTGTCCATCTGATTGGAAGGGCCTAGCAGCAAGGAAGCCTGGTAATTTGAGTCCCACTATATGCCAACAGGACAAGACCTATAATAATGGTTATGTCACTAAATACAGTAACGCTTTCAAAATTATGAGCAGTCATAGAAAAAGACCAATATTGACAAGGCCTTAGCTTCCCGACCTGCAAAATAAACAGTAGAAACCCTACCTTAATGTTAAAATGTCAAGGGCGGGACACCTGGGTGGCTCAGTTGGTGCAGAGTCCAACTTCAGCTCAGGTCATGATCTCATCATTTGTCAATTAGAGACCTGCATAGGGCTCTGTTTTGACAGTTCAGAGCCTGGAACTTGCTTCAGATTCTGGGTCTTCCTCTTTCTGTCCCTTCCCCACTTGCACTGTCCGTGTCTTTCTCTCAGAAAAGGACATTAAAAAAATTTTTTTTTGTTTATGTCAAGGGAAATAATTGACAAAATTTGACAAGGTTAATGTCATACCAAACGGAAATGATAAGTTACTATGCCTAACTAAGTCTTTCAAAAGGAAGGAATAGAGATAGAGAAAAATAAGTTGTGGTCCATTTGTATCTTCAAAACACTTTCAGTGACAGTGATGATGTAGCTTCATTTAAAACTTTTTTGCAGAAATCTGGACACTTATTTTTAAGCTTAACTACTCAGGAGCATTGTGACTTTGACCATTCTATTTTAATTGAGCATTAACAACTTTGTATGTAAAATCAAAGTGTGTTTTCATATATATTTAAGAGAAATTTTGGCTCTATAATTCTAGAAGACCAGGTTACCCAACTGAAAAAAATATAAACCTTCCCTTCTATCAATTTGCTCAGAAGGGCACTCCTTGGGATGATTTATCATACACCCCTAGATGTCAGGATTCAGGCACCTGTAAGCAATGTAACACACTTGGTTATAATTTGGGGGTTTGGGTCAACTGTAGCTCATATTACACTCTTGTTTTTCTTTCTAAGAATAACCGCTGATAATGATTACTAACTCATTGGTTCTCAAACTTAGAATTACCTGAAGCTTAGAAAAATTCTTTTACCTGAGTCCATCCAACAGTGACTATAAATTAATGATAATTATTTTTAGCATAAGCATTGGTGTTTAAAAGTTCACCAGATGTAATAAATTTTGGGAAACCTTGAACCAACCTATCTGCTGATTGACGAATAATATGAAGTAATTGATACAAGGTCTTACAAATCCTTACCCTACTTCAGAATTGAAAATTCTCAAAATAAAGGTTAACCTTAGAATGTCTGAGTAACATTTTATTCCAACCTGTATTCATAGGTTTAAGATCAGGTTCCTAGACTATATAATCTCTAAGAATCCCATCCATTCAGAGTTAAAGAGATTAATTTATTTGCACAAAAACACACTGATAATGACAGGCCTGGGCAAAAAAACCCAGGTTTGGGATGCCAGTCCAGTCCTCGCCTCACTAGGTCACTTTTTCAGTGAGTGAAGTGTACCTGACAGTGAAACTTACTTGTGCAAAGCTACTTATGCCTGTCATTTTCATATAAACTTCACATTTCAAAGTTTTTATTACTTAACAGTACATTTGATTTTAAGTTATCAATCATTATCCCCTTACTGTGAACCTAATATAGTGAAACATTTCTCCAGAATCAATTATACATGTTCAAAAATATATTATGCCATTCAAATTTTTCTGTTTCTTTCAGACAACTGTGTAAATTACAATGATAAATTGGAATAGGTAATCCAATATCTTTATTCAGCATAAAGTATTATTTATCAAAGATAATTAGGCACAGCAGTATTTCCCACACAAAGTCTAATATGCATCATCACGTGCCTCACAGAGTGTGTTCTTCAGAACATTAATGTTTAAAAATGTTCTCCAAAGGAAGTTCCACAAGCAGTATATCCACCAGACATTGCATATTTTAGTTTCCGTCTTGAGATTCAACATGAATATAACCAAACACTCTGAAAAGCTCTGCAGT
Source organism: Cryptoprocta ferox (assembly GCA_028646485.1). Lineage (NCBI taxonomy): Eukaryota > Metazoa > Chordata > Mammalia > Carnivora > Eupleridae > Cryptoprocta > Cryptoprocta ferox. The sequence continues at coordinate 105,536,474 of CM053576.1, read as the reverse complement.
AAGGAATCTACTCTTCTATAAGGATTTCCAAATGAAGTTGATCACAGAACCCATTTTCCACGCATAACCAACTACGTTCAATGATCCCACCTGTCAAAGTCACATTAGCATTTTAATTCCCTGTGCTACCCACGTAGGGTCTTTACCTGAGAATAGACCTACAGTGTTATGGTTAGTCCTGTTAACACTGCACAGGGGATGAACATACATCATCTATCAACTTCAAAAACTTGCTTTCTGTCACTATTCATCTCCACCAATTGTTCCAATAATGCACAAATATTAATTGTACTTATAAGTACTTACATCTTCCCTCTACTGTAATCTCAGTAAGAGCAGGGGCTATTTATCTCTGGTCATCAACCTATTCTCAGAACCTTCCTTTGTTTCTATCATGTATTTGTAATTGCTATTTGCAGTATCCTTAGAGAAAGACGACTTAGGAATATAAATTGAGCCTCTTTCATTTTTATAATCCCACTAGCCTTTAACACAGTATCTGAACATAGCAGTTTCTTCATACATACTATTTTGTATGTATTATTCTTCACACATAGTAAATGTATATATGCTGCCCTAAATTAGAAGGTAATAAAAATACATAGGGGCCCATGTACCCCAATGTTCATAGCAGCACTTTCAACAGTAGCCAAATCATGGTAAGAGCCTAAATGTCCATCAACTGATGAGTGGATCAAGAAGATGTGGTTTATCTATACAATGGAATACTCCATGGCCATGAGAAAGAATGAAATCTGGCCATTTGTAGCAACATGGATGGACCTCAAGGGTGTCATGCTAAGCGAAATAAGTCAGGCGGAGAAGGACAGATACCATATGTTTGCACTCATAGGTCTAACAGGAGAAACCTAACAGAGGACCATGGGGAGGGGAAGGAGGAAAAAGTTAGGGAGAGGGAGAGAGACAAATCATGAGACACTCTTGAATACTGAGAACAAACTGAGGGCTGAAGGGGGAGGGGGAAAGGGGAAGGGAGTGATGGTCATGGTGGAGGACATTTGTGGGGAAAGGCACTGGGTGTTATATGGAAACCAACTTGACAATGAACTATAAATTTAAAAAAAAAAAGGTAATAAAATATTTAAGTGGGAAAAACACATTAAAAGGTCTACTACAGAATTATTATGCATGAACAAGAAACATTAGTAAACACATCTTTTCAACTTGCTCAAGGTCCATCCATTCTTTGGCCCCCTTGTCATGCTCCATTCCCTAGGGGACACTTTACCCTGTAGCCTCTACTCCACCCAAACCAAATAATCAACATCTCACGTTTTGATTGTTTTGTAGCCTATATTAGACCATTATTCTGTCCCGGTTATTGTACAGACAATGTGATGTTACAATAGTCCTGTGCTACCTTCTGGATACTTTCCTCAGATCTTTTTTTAATATTAATTATCTCTTCAGCTGTGTATAATCCAATGTTTAACTCCTGTTAGGTTTTAATTTCACTGAATATTTTCATTTCTAGAAATTTATTTGTTTATTTATTTATGTTGTCATCCTCTGGTTCCTCTTGGAGGTTATACTTCTTCAAAGTTCTGTACCCGTAGAATATAAGCTTTACGTGCTCCAGGCTCTGTGCTGACAGCTCGGAGCCTGGAGCCTGCTTCGGATTCTGTGTCTCCCCCTCTCTCTGACCCTCCCTGTTCATGTTCTGTCTGTCTCTAACTCTCAAGAATAAACAAACATTAAAAAAATTTTAAAGAAAAAAAGGGGGGGTAACCTGGGTGGCTCAGTTGGTTGGGCATCCAACTTCGGCTCAGGTCATGATCTCGTGATTTGTGGGTTCCAGCTCTGCATGAGGCTCTGTGCTGAGAGCTCAGAGTCTGGAGCCTGCTTGGGATTGTGTGTCTCCCCCTCTCTCTGTCCCTCCCTGCTCATGCTCTGTCTCTCGCTATCTCTCAAGAATAAACAAGCATTAAAAAAAATTTAAAAAAATATAAGCTTTATGTGATCTGGTCTGTCCAAGTTTCTTCAAAGAGGTAGCTTCTAATTACCACCCCAGTGTTTTCACCAAATACTGTAAGTCTTTCATTTCTTGTTTGGGGATTAATCACTAGGGTAAACTTGGATGCCATATGTATGAGAGGCCAAGTTTTAGAATTCCAGTTTCTCAGAAGGCACCCCCCCCCCATAAAAGCCTAATAAGAGGCCATCTCTTGCTATGTTCATGGGCTGGGGAGTAAAGATTTCACAGCCATTCACATGGAGAAGGCAACTCTTCCAGAGCCCCAGTTTCATGAGAGGCTGTCGTTCCAATTCTTTGATTAGTTATATAAGATATATTGAACTAAGTATAGTAAATAGTAACATTTATTTTATGGAGTTAATTGTCCAATGTTATGTAAAGTTAGTTCCTTGTAATATGAAAAACACTTCAATATGAAAAACACTTCATAAACTACAGAGCACTATATGTATATTAGGTAGCTTGTTGAGCCTCATAAAACTTTTAAGAAAATCTTAATGATGTCCTTTCTGCTCCATTAAAATACTTAGATGTTCGGGCACCTGGGAGGCTCAGTCATTAAGCATCTGAGTTGGACTCAGATCAGGATCTCTCTCTCTCTCTCTCCCCCCCCCCCCGCCCCGCTCTCTCTCCACCTGCTCTCTCTCCCCCTGCTCTCTTGTACCCTCTCTCAAAAAAAAAAAAAAAAACCTTCGATTTTCAAACATTATTTATATTCTATTAAAGGGTATATGAAATTTTATTTAACTCTTATTTTGGACACCTAAGATGTTCACATTTAATTTTTTTAATGATAAACATTTTAATTTAAAAAATGGATTTAACATATAAAAAAACTTATCTTCATTCTCTCAAGTCTAAATATCATGGCTACTGTAAGGGACTATTATAAGACTGCTGGGAATAGCCTGTAATTCACTGATTGCATTACGTTAGTAAAAGAGGTTTAGAAGTCATGAGAATAAAAGGCACAGCATAAGGAATATCGTCAATGACATTGTAATAGCGTTGTATAGTGACAGATGGTTGCTACACTTGTGGTGAGCACAGCGTAACCTATAAAGAAGTTGCATCACTAAACTGTACACCTGAAACTAATGTAACACTGTGCCAACTATACGGAAATAATTTTTTTCAAATATTGTTATCTTGTTCTTAATGCCCATATTATAAAACCAGTATTAGATAAAATTTCCAAAGCAACAGTTTAATCACATTGCCTATACAAGAGAAAATAAAACAAATATCCAAAACTTGAGTAACTCAGTCTTATTGCCACTAAAAAAAAATGGAATATTTTTTTTAAAAAATCCAATGCTTTTCTTCTAACATTCTTGATTCTAATTTTTCTCTTTTAATGTAATGATTATTCACATGAACTTTCATTTAGGTGGATCTCCTTGCCTGCTTCATATAAGTCACCCTCTTTCAATGAAACATCAAGATTAGTTCACAATAAGTAGTTAATGAAGTATTGTACATGTTGACATCATGGAATATGGTGTCAGAAACCTGAATTTATGTTCTAATTCACTAACTAATAGCTGTGACCTTGGGGTAAATTACCAAAGCACCTTCATTTGCCTCATTTACAGTAGAGGAGATCTAATTACTACTGAGTACCTAAGCAGGGCTGGCTGTGTGACAAGTGCTTTCAATACACGGACTTAATTAAATGTCACAACATCACCATTGAGTTCCATCCATATTGTGGCAGAGTTGAGATGAGAAACTAAGTGATTTTATGTCAAAACCGTATATTCACTGCTCAGTAATACAGTGACTGCAAAAATAGTATTAGTAATTCCAATATCTCAGTAGTTTAACTTGGGGGTAGAATCACTGAAGCTTTTATTTTCAATGTCAAAAATAAACAATTAAAAACCATGGAGTTCTATTTTGATAATATACATAATATACAAGGTTTAAGATCTTTATGAAAAATTCAATAGTGTAACTAATTTTATAATGTTTTGAAGTCAGGTTTACCAAGGCCCAACATACATAAAGCAAAATTCACATATTTTGTGTACACAAATATATGGGCTATAAGAAATATATGTACAGTTGACCTTTGAGCTATAGGAAATATATATAGTTGACTCTTGAACAACGTGGAGGTTAAAGGCATCAACTCCCTGGGCAGTCAAAAATCCATGTGTAACTTCCGACTCCCCAAAAACCTGAATACTAGCATGCTGAGACTGGAAGCCTTACGGACAACTAATAGTTGATTAACCATATTTTATATGTTACATTATAAACTTTATTCTTACAATAAAGCTGGACCCAAGCTTTAAAATGGATCCAATAAAATGGACCCAAGCAGTTCAAATCCATGTTGTTCTTGGTTAACTATGGCTTTTTAATCACTGTCATTATGAAGATGACGAGTGGTTCTATTCCCTCCCAACTTTCTTTAATCCCTTCCACCAATTCCAGCACTATGTTGAATGGAAATGGTGAGAATGGACATTCTTGCCTTGTTCCTGATCTTACAGGAAAATCTTTCAGTTTTCAATATTGAATATGATGGTAACTACAGGCTTTTCATGTGTGGTTTTTATTCTATTGAGGTCCATTTATCCTGTACCTAATTTATCCTATATCTAGCATTTTGTCAAATTCTTTTTCTCCATCTGTTGATACGATCATGTAATTTTTATCCCAGACAGAGTCAGGAACACATAGAAAATCTGAATAGACCAATAACAAGTAAGGAAACTTAGTCATTTAAAATATTCCAGCAAAGAAAAGCCAAGGAGATGGTTTCACTAGTAAATTCTACCAAGTATTTCAAGAATACCAATGTTTCCCAAACAGTTTCAAAAAACTGAAAAGGTACCACTTCCTAACTCATTTTATGAGGTGAGCATTTCCCTGATACCAAATTCCAACAAAGACACTGCAAGTGAAGAAAACTACAGGGTAATCTCCATGCTGAATGTAGATAGAAAATTTCTCAACACCTTAAACCAAATACATCATACAAACAGACATCTACAGAACATACAATCCAATAGAATATACATTCTTTTCAAACAGAACATCTGCTAGGATAGATCATATGTTAAGCCAGGAAAGAAAAAAAAAAAAAAGGCTCAAGAAATTCAAGAAGATAGCAACTATGTCAACGATCCTTTCTGACCACAATGGTATGAAACTAGAAATCAGTACCAGAAGGAAATCTGGAAAATTTGCCATTATAAGGAAATGAAACAACACGCTCCTGAACAACCATCAAAGAACGTATCAAAAGGCCACTATCTCGAGACAAATGAAAACGGAAACACAACATACCAAAATCTATGAAATACAACAAAAGCAACTCTAAGAGGAAAATGAAAATGCATTTCATTTTCAAACCCAAAAATATCTAGGGTTAAATGGAAGATGGTTATTAAAAAGGACACTTGTGATGAGCACTGGGTGATATACCTAAGTGATGGATCACTAAATCCTATACCCGAAACTAGTATTATGATGTAGGTTAACTAGTTTAAACAAAAAAAACCAGAGAGAGACAACGAGAGAGAGAGA
>CM053576.1:105435392-105530438 GCA_028646485.1 Cryptoprocta ferox | reverse complement strand
GGAGAAGGACAGATACCATATGTTTGCACTCATAGGTCTAACAGGAGAAACCCAACAGAGGACCATGGGGAGGGGAAGGAGGAAAAAGAGTTAGGGAGAGGGAGGGAGACAAAGCACGAGAGACTCTTGAATTCTGAAAACAAACTGAGGGCGGAAGGGGGAGGGGGAAAGGTGAAGGGGGGGGTGATGGTCATGGTGGAGATTTGTGGGGAAGAGCACTGGGTGCTATATGGAAACCAACCTGACAATAAACTATAAAGTTAAAAAAAAATGCAATTATTAGGAGTAGTCTAATCAAAGACTATGTCAGTTTAAAACATTCTTATGAATGCTATTTTCACAGGTTCAATGGTAACTTAAAAAGGCCAAATTAATCAAGAAGATAGAAGAAGCTGCAAACAGTTTTACAGACTGCAGGTCACAAAACCAGTCCTAGCTTCAGTTTGGTTTTACCCATTTCGCTGAGGTTATGGCTAAATTAGGATGCATTCACTATAGCTCCTTAAAGGAGACACACAAATGCAATTCCATAGGCAGAGTTTGGGGGTAGGAGGCATCTTTTCTCTTCCCAAGAACTTCATGTGTGCTTCTATTCAAAGTTGGATTGCTTCCTACTCTTAGTCAATCTCAAAACATACCCTCCCCTACCTTCCCCAACATGCATTTATTAGGAGTCCACTATGTGTCAGGTAATCTTTTCCCGTTTTGTTGAGATGTAATTGACCTCATTTGTAACTATGTGAGATGATAAATGTTAACATTTGTGGTAAAAATTTTACCACATTTATATCAAAGTATGTTGTACACTTTAAACTTATACATTTTACATGTCAGTTATACCTCAATTAAGGTCGACTATTCCCACTGTGGCTGCCTTATTGTAGTCATTAGAATCGTCTGGGTATTTCCAAATTTCTTCTGAGTACAATTCTCTCTGGTATATTAAGGATTTTTTTTTTCATCACTGATGAAATTCCAGTATTCCTGAGAAGGGGTCAGATTTTAAAGACGTCTCTTTCATTCAATTGGAGTGGGAAATACAAGCTTCCAGTTATGGAATAAGTCATGGGAATAAAATGTACAACACAGGGAACATATTCGATGATACTGTAATAGTGTATGGTGACAGATGGTAACTACACTTGTAATGAGCAAAGCATAAGGTACAGCATTCTCAAATCACTATGTTGTACACCTGAAACTAACATGTGTGTCAACTATAATTCAATATAAATTCAATTTAAAGGATAATTTGAAAAACTGTTACTTTACATATATGTGTAACTCCTATTCTTAAAATTTCAAAAACATGACCCTACTTAATATTGCAGGTCTATGAAACAGATAGGAGCAAAGATACTTTGTTTTACAGCAGAAAAAAATGAGTATGTAAGCTGTACCAGGTCACAAAATTAGTCAGTGGTAGAGCTGAAATTAGACTGCAGACAATTGGTTTCAGACTGTGTTTATGGGAATGACCACATAATCTTCCAAACTGGGACACTTTGAAGAACAAAGAAATCCTCCACCCAATAGTTAGGAAGGCATTATAATTTCAATTGGGACTGTTTGGATAAACAAGAATATACGGTCATCCTAAGTAAGGCCACCAGAGCAAATATGAAAAAGGCATTTTTCTTCCATTATCTCTCTTGTGTGAAGGCCACGTATTGCAGAGTCAAGCGCGAAAGCAGCTCATTTTACCTTAGTCCTTGCGGGGTCAAATCTACATCTAAAAGTTTAATGAAGCTCCTTACCAGAAAGTGAACACACGCATATGCAGGCATGTGCACTTACAAACATGCATGCATAAAATTTTTGTATTTCTAGGACTCCAGTTCATTCACTGTTCCTCGGAGGGGCTATTGACATCCCACACAGATTATGAATCCCTGATTTAGACAAAGTAATTCAGATTTAACAATCTTATCTATTCATTTGTTAACACTAAGACTTCTAACTTATGTCTAAGAGTATTTGACTTGCATTCTGCTCAACTTATATTTTGATTGAGGTTTTTCATGAAGAATTATCAGTGAAAATATATGATCAATTTTCTTCCTTCAAGCTGTATATCATTTTGCAAGTATGAAATGTGTATGGATAATAAGATTAGTAAAAGGACCACGGGCTTCTCCAATCATTACACTAATATTTGCTAATAAAAACTAAAACCTTTTATACCTCCAATGATACCTCTTATTCTAGTGGTAAAATTATTTTGGGATATTACAAGAGATATTTTTCAAAAAAAAAAAAAAACTGACCACCTACTAAACCAAATTGATTTGGTGTAGATCACCAACTTGAGATGTTGTCCTATTTTACTGTCCTATTGATTAAAAGTGATTGTACAGATGTAACTAAAGTAACACAAATAGTACTTAAATTGGCTGATGGGATGTTTGGGAGACCTAAACAGTGATCAGGAAGTATTAATATTGAAAGTGCAGATGAAGTTTCAAATTTGATTAAAAATGTCCATGTCTATGTGGAAAGGATCTATGTGGACAAATGGATGAAAATCATTGGACCATACGCAGAATCAGAACTCAGTTAAGATTAGAGATTATGATAAAATGGACTTTCTGTAATCCTACAAAACTGAAGGCCATGGTCTTGTTCAAGAGCACCAACTATTCTTTCTGCTCTAAAGGAGGAAATGGCTTGCTGATGCCAAGTTTGGTGCAAGAGGACCATGGATGCCCCTAAGCATTTCCTATCAAGGGTAAGGATGCATAGGTTGTTGGTGAGAGTTCTTCATTAACAGGAGTTATTTAATTACAGGTTTCAAAGGACAATGACACAGCCAGAACCTGTCTTGTGTTGATGCTTTCATAGGCAGCTGTCACCACTTCCTAGCATCTCCACAGATAGATGTGCCACAGAGAGGTGCTGCCTCTGTTCCTGTACGTGTGGCTATTTCATTTGCAGAAGTTTAAGTGTACACATTTCATCTTAAAGGGGAGCTTAAATATGTAGCTAGTTGGGGCGCCGGGGTGGCTCAGTCGGTTGAGCGCCCGACTTTGGCTCAGGTCATGATCTCACAGTTCGTGGGTTCGAGCCCTGCGTTGGGCTCTGTGCTGACAGCTCAGAGCCTGGAGCCTGCTTCAATTCTGTGTGTCCCTCTCTCTGCCCCTCCCCTGCTCCTGATCTGTATCTGTCTCTCAAAAATAAATAAATGTTAAAAAAATTAAAAATATATATATAGCTAGTTGCTTATGGTCTCTTCCTGTCAAGATATAATTGTAATAGTTCCATGTGTAAAAAAATAAAATCCTGCATTTCTTTAAAAAGCTCAGTGATCAAATTGTGAAATAGACAAATTCAAAGACCATTTCAGCATAAGATAAAAAGTGCTTTCAATTAAACTTAAAGCTGTTCAAGTTCTTAAATCATTTTTTATGTATGCTAAACATGTCTCTAAAAATCTCATATGCTCCATTGCGTTTTAAGGCTTTTATTTAAAAATCAACACACAAACAGTAAATATATATTCAATATAGATAAATCTTACCAGTTCTAATTAGGAGAATCAAAGTGCTCACTTTTAATCTACATACTACTACTTCCACTATTGCTAGAGATGTTTGAGAGCAATTATAATTCATACTTCCCTATGTATACCATTAGTCATCACTATAAAGTAAGGAAAGCACTTTATTTTTAATTTTTAATGTTTAGTTTTGAGAGTCAGAGCCAGAGCACTAGTGGCCAAGGGGAAGAGAGGGAGACACAAAATCCAAAGCAGGCTCCTGAGCTGTCAGCACAGAGCCTGACACAGGGCTCTAACCCATGAACTGAGAAATCATGACCTGAGCCAAAGTCGGACCCTTAGCGAAGCCATCCAGGTATCCCAAGGAAAGCACTTTAAAAATACATTAGAACTTGAGCATTTCCAAAAGTACTGGTGCATTTCACACAGCTACCTTGGAACCATGCTATCACTGTACAAAAGTTTCAGAAGTGCTCGTGGAGATTGCAGTTTTCTTTAGGTCTAAAATAGGAGTCTTTACTATTGAAGGATGAATTTAAATTCTGGCAATCATCAAAAGTCATTTAGAGCTAATTATGCTCAATGAGAATTGTGATCAAGCAAAGCCAAATTGCAGTATTGTTTAAAGAAAAGTTTTAAAAATAGCACACCATGAACCAAAGCAATTTGGTGGTAAAAATGCCAATCCATTAGACCTCAAACTAGACTAGGACTAAAAAGCTCAAAATAGGCTGAAAACTAACAGATCTCAATTCTGGCCGCACTTCAGAATTAGGCGAGTAACATTTAAAAAACCTTGGTTTATGAGCGTAATTCATTCCATACTTGTCATCCAAAGCACTTGTGTATCAAAGCGAATTTCAAGAACTTTGAAATTGGCTCGGTTGGGATCATGTGACATTCAGCATCCTCTACTACGCATCTTACAAAACATCACTTGCTTATCAAGTTCAAATTTATTAGACATGTTTGCACACATTGTGGAACACTCACAGAACAAGGTACTCGCAATCCAAGGTTTTACTGTATATGGCTACTAGGACCATTCTTCATGTTTAAATTTAATCCTAAGTGTCAGCATATTGTTTAGAATGGTTATTATGAATAAAGTTGACTCAGAGTAGCTATGTTTAACAAAAGATTTTTTGCTAGGTAATATCAATATTGGATATGAAATTGTAGGAGTTAAAGCTCTTAGCTCCATGGAGATGTTGCAGCACAGCTGTCAGTTACTATGTGGTTCAATTTCTTACAAAGAGGCCCCTGATTCCAACATTTCATCCTACTTGCTTTCCCACTTTGTAGAGGATGCCTACGTGATCATTAACATAACATTGCCTTAGTCCTTAAGATTGGGACTGGTTTAAGAAATGCTGTATCTTTGGGGATGGGACATGGTACTTTCATCTCTTATTAGAGTACACATTCACACACCCACACAACAAGCACCCATCTAAGCAAGTTATATCAAGCATCTGAAAAGCACTTTTGGTGGAAGAGCATAAATGGAGATTGAGAACCAATTAAAATGAGAATCTGAGGAGACGAAACTGATCGACAATTTCACGCCATCTAAGGGAGAAAAGTGTTATACGAACTTGTGGACTTCCACAACAAATAGGCCTCAAAGTGTTTTCCAGCTTTAGACTGAGTAAGTCATTTTTAAAATATTTAGTTAAAGATGTTGAAATATGATCAATACTAGAGAAAGTTCAACTTTTTTTTTTTTTTTTTTTTTTGAGAGAGCATGTGCAAGAGTGCAAGTCTGGAAGGGGCAGAGAAAAATGGGAGAATGAGAAACTTAAGCAGATTCCATGCCCAGTGCAGAGCCCTATGTGGGGCTCAATCTCAGGGCCTTGAGATCATGACCTGAAAATTCTCATATTCAAGATGACAGTTTGGAGTACACCTTTTACTTCTTTGTCAAAACTTAGTTTATTCCCCATGTACTCTATTAAATATTTCATATTTTCATATTTTTGTTAAACTTTCCCTTGCAAAAATAAGAACTTTTAAAATTCAATAGCTCTGTATTTTATTTTCACAGTGAAGAGGTTTTAAAACTTATAGGCCTGATACATTTAGGAACATTTGATTTACTGGAATATTATTAATCTAGGTTTCTAATTATGATTTGCAACATTCTGTATCTTAAGTTTCTATCTTATATGAAAATAAAAATATCCCCCCTTATTCCATTTCTGCCATCTAGGTCTCTTATACAAAGGAATTATCTTATGTCTACTTAAAATTACAAGAATAAAATACTTCAGGGGCACCTGGGTGGCTCAGTCGGTTAAGCATCCGACTTTGGCTCAGGTCATGATCTCACGGTTCGTGGGTTCGAGCCCTGCTTCGGGCTCTGTGCTGACAGCTCAGAGCCTGGAGCCTGCTTGGGATTCCTTTCTCCCTCCCTCCTTGGACGCTCCCTCTCTCTCTCTCTCTCTCTCTCTCTCTCTCTCTCTCTGCCCCTTCCCCTCCACCTCTCTTTCTCAAAAATAGCATTAAAAAAAATCTTAAAAGAAAAAATAAAATACTTCAATGCCACTTCCACTTCTATCCATAGCTGAAAATAGATGGTATCAAGCTTGCCTTCACTATAAGCAATCCATTACCTGGGAAAAGTTTACACAGCAATTGTTCTCATCATAGGACAATGGGTAGAAAGGCTGTGACAATCTGCTTTGTATGTATAGAACCTGGTCATTTTGATGTTTTAAAGAAAATTACTCCACTTCAAAGAAATTGAAGTGTCCTTTTCTTTCAAACGTTTGCATGTTAAAGAACTTGTAAATACATCTTTTCATTGGATTGTGTCCTCCTTTCTAGTTCCATCTTATTGGCCTGAAGAATGTTGGTTTCAGTATTGCTATGGTTATACTCAACTCTATAGGCATGTAACAGTTCTTTGAAATCATTGCTTGCAAATGAAAATTGCCTAATTACAAAATTAGAACATTCTGTTTAGTATATTTAGTGATTAGCTTACTAATGTCTTATATGTTACTTCTTATACAGGATTTAGTCTTTAATGATTTATTTAAATAAAAATAGAATACCATGGTCCCTGACATGGTCATGAAAAGTAATGGTATTTAATTGTTTTCATTTAAATAAAATATAAATAATTTGTTAACATTAAAAGGCAGTTTTTTGTGGGGCGCCTGGGTGGCTCAGTTGGTTAGCCATCCGACTTCGGTTCAGGTCATGATCTCACAGTTCATGGATTTAAGCCCCGCACTGGGCTCTGTGCTGACAGCTCAGAGCCTGGAGCCTCCTTCAGATTCTGTATGTCCCTCTTTCTGCCCACCCCCTACCCCACCTCCTGCTCTGTCTCTCTCAGAATTAAATAAACATTAAAAATTTTAAAAAATAGAAGGCAATTTTTCACTATTTTCAGGCTCATTCAAAATGAAAACACTATCAAATTGATGTGTACAGATTTCTCTTCTTTGAGCTTTTAAGTGTCTAATAAATAACATTTCAAGGCAAAACAAAAAGTCAAAGAGTAAGCTTTAATAACCAAAGTCTTAAATTTACAGGATTCTGTATCACTATATACAAACCTCAAGTCTGACACACATGATATACAACCACCATGAGCATTCTGGAAGGTGGAGCAATCACCTATTATCTCTGCATTTAAGACAGGAGACACTTGGGGCGCCTGGGTGGTTCAGTCGGTTAAGTGTCCGACTTCAGCCCCAGTCATGATCTCACTACTCCCTAGTTCGAGCCCTGCACTGGGCTCTGTGCTGACAGCATCGAGTCTGTTTCGGATTCTGTGTCTCCCTCTCTGTCTCTGCCCCTCCCCCACTTGTGTCCTGTCTCTCTTGTGAAAATGAATAAATATTAAAAAAATTTTTTAAAAAAGACAGGAGATACTTGTATATGCAAATATAGTTAATCTGAATATTGATATTCTAATATTTTCAAAGTTACCCAAAAAATGATAGTATATTTTTAGAATAAAGTTCATTTCCCTTAACGTTAATTCTTAGAAAATATTTGATTATCTCTCACATAACTGGACACTGATTAAGTAGCTAACATGATTAATGCTTTCAAGAGCGTATTCCATAATTTCCAAATACTCTAAGTATTATTTACAGCTCTACACTTAGAGATAATTTATGACTCGTGATTATATATACAGACACATTTATGTATGAACGCATTTGTTCCTTTCAGCTTAAACACCTCTATCTTCATATGTGTAAGTATGCATATGTGCTTGTGGGTATATACAATATATACACAATGATGATGCATAGGACATGGTATTTTCAGTACTCCTTTAGAATCAAGTGTCTTAGTCAAACATGCATTTCATTATAGTTTGTGTGTTATATATATAAGTACAATTTACTGGCAAGAAATATGTAACAAACCAGAAGAATGAGCTAGAATACTTTGGTTTTTATAAAATGTATGCTTTATAGAGCCTTTCTACATATTTTCTATCATTTAACCACGTCTTGTTATTTTATAGAACACAGTTGATAGAATATGCATTTCCAATTACTGAGGCAGTTATTTTTGTGCTTTAGTATTCTTTTAGAAACAAAGTGGCACTCTGGGAAGCCACATGACATATGTCAGGTAACAAAGAGATCATTTAGTAATTTGAAGCATTTGTTTTTCACTCTGTCATCATCATCTATCCTATGAACCAAGAAACAATATAATAGAAACAAAATTAGCTATTTTTTTATTCTCTACTAAATTCCACATCCACATCAAACATACGATGATCCGGATGACTTATAAACACATCTCACAGACTTAAAAACGCAGCTCACAGGAATACAGCAAGTGCATTATGATCACTTGTAAGGCATAGAAATTGTAACAGGATTTGTCATGTCCCTATAATTGGCACTGTAATCTTTCACTAATATCAGTTCTAATCTGATATTCTATTGTTAATTCTAATACAATATTTAATAATAATATGAATTAACTAGCATGCACAGCATTCCAGAAAAACTATACTAGCAATCCATAATGACAGTTCAGAGATGCCTAGAGAATATCATGGTAGCTATTTATCTTCTCTTCAGAAATCTATCACCAACAAAAAGTTGTGTAGCCACAGGAATTTGGAGATGCCTTGAGGTCCCTGTAATAATGGGAACATCTTTACGCCCACTGAGCTTTCAAGAAATGTAGTGGGTTTACCAGCTAAACTGTATTTATCCAGTCAAGTAATGCCTGAGAAATAGGTTCCTCTCAGAAATTTTGATATTACCTGAAGCCAAAGTTAATCTCCCTCCCTTTTGATGGCTTTCTATCCTTTTCCCACCCACATTTGAACCATAGCGGAAACTTGCCCCAGAACCTGAAATTCACATACCTATGTTTTGCAAGAATTAAAACTCACTCCCTAAATTACTGAAGATAAAAATGGAAGTAAAAAATGGGGACTTTATTAAAATATTTGGTGAAAACGTAAAGCTGCACTTCTAGGCGAAGTCTTATTAATGGGATAGCCATTTCTGTACCAAAGTTCAAAGGCAGGTTACAAAGGAGACCCCAGAAAAGAAAAGGAATAGAAATTCCTTACGTAGACTTCCGGAGAGAGATAAGCAAAGTAAGTAGTTGCCAGTGTATTTTAGCGTTTTTTTTTTGTTTTGTTTTTTTTTTTTTTTTGGAATGCATAATACGGAAGAGAGGATAAAGCATGTAGATTTTGAAGAATGATCATGAAGTAAAGATCGTTATAAGTACCCCTAAGTTAAGATCTCCAGAGAAACCGAACAGTGTGTGTGTCTACATATGTGTATATATACATGAAAAGATTATTTTTTTAAAAATTACTTACACGATTACAGAGACCGACGAGTTCTAATATCTGCAGTGGGCAGGCTGGGTAGCCATCCAGGGGAGTTGATGGTGGAGTTCTAGTCTTACAGAGGACTTGAAATCTAGAAAGAAATCATGTTTAAACTTTAGACTAAAGGCAGAAAAACAAGATTTCAACCTTAGACTACAGGCAGGGGAAAAAAAAAATGTTCCAGATCAAAAGAATTCAGGAAGGGGAGTTTTCCTATCATTCACTGAAGATGGCATTTTTGTTCTATTCAAGCCTTTTTAACTGATGAAATCAGCCCACATTATGGAGAACAATCTACTGTATTCAGTCTAGAAACTCAAGTGTTAAATTCATCCCAAAACACCTTCACACACACACCCAGAATAACGTTTAACCAGAAATCTGGGCACCCCATGGCCCATGCAGCGGACACATAAAATTAATCATTATGCTCTCAGTAACAAAATCTTGTGCACTCCTTTGTGTTATTTCTCTCCCTAACCCTGAGAGAAAATCAGATTTTTAAAAGATAATTTTACCTGTTACCTAGCTTTACTAAATGTATTCTTCTAGAAGATTCCTTTTCCCAATTGTTGTAGGTTTTATACATATTGATTCTTGAGGCTGTTATCAGTGTTCATTGCTGTACAGTATTTTCATTGGTAAAATTGTATTCTCACTCACTACCATTTACTAAGAATGCTACTATTGATATACATTTGAAAACCTTTTCAGGTTGGGACTCTTATGAATAAATCTGCTATCATCACCCATGTATCTTCTTATGCACATGCAATTATAAGGTTGTAGCTGGTAGACTTAGTGGATGATAGGTTATATGAAACTTCAGCTTGTATATAGGAGGTCCATACATGTGCGAATTGTTTTCTAGATTATCTTCCTAAAAATGATCGATTTGTCTATCATTGTGCCATACTGCACTGTTTTAACCACAATATCTATAGATCTCAATAACTGAAAGTATGAATATTTTAGCTGTGTTCTTCTCCAAGATTATTTTGGCTCTTCTTGATCATTTACATGTTCATACAGGTTTTAGAACAGTTTTAGGGGCACCTGGGTGGCTCAGTCAGTTAAGTGTCCAACTTTGGCTCAGGTAACAATCTCACAGTTCCTGAGTTCGAGCCCCACATCATGCTGTCAACTCAGAGCCTGCAGCCTGCTTCAGATTCTGTGTCTCCCTCTCTGTCCCTCCCCAGCTTGGTCTCTCTCTCTCAAAAATAAATAGCCGATAAAAACATTACAGTAGTTTTAAGTATCTTGTGGGAATTTTGATTGAGGTTTTTCTGAATCCAAAGGTTTGGATACAATTGGTATTTGTAGCTCTAATGCCTCTAATCTGTAAAAATAATACATCTATCCATTTCTTGTTGAAAATTTTTATGCAGATTTTCTTAGGTTTATTTCTTGGTACCAGATTTTCATGACTTTATAGATTTTGATTTTTTTCTTTGATGGTTAATACTCAGGAATCAATGAAATGTATGCTTATTTTTATGGACTAAATCATCAGAATAATTGTCAAATTTACCTATTGATTTTTAGGATTTTCTAGGCACTGCAATCTTATTATCTACCAGCAATAGTTTTTTTTTTCCTAACCTTTAGAATCTGAGTATTTTATGCCTTTTTACTTACTCATTTCATTGGCCAGTTCTCCAGGTATAGTACTGAAGAGGTAGAATAATAGACTTGCCATATTCAGAACTTCAAAAAACCGACATTCTGTAGAAAGTAGGTTATTTGGTAAAGATTTTTATTTTTTTAACGTTTATTTATTTTTGAGAGACAGTCAGTGTTACAGCATGAGTGGGGGAAGAGTGGAGAGAAAGGGAGACAAGAATCTGAAGCAGGCTCCAGGCTCTGAGCTGTCAGCACAGAGCACGATGCGGGGCTCGAACTCACAGACCATGAGATCATGACCTGAGCCGAAGTCGGACGCTCAACTGACTGAGCCACCCAGGTGCCCTGTTGGTAAAGATATTAAGTAATTTTGGTGGCTAGTCTTGGAGAGTGGTCTTCTTAATGAAGTAATAATGAACTTCTCAGGAGTATACATTTTAGTTCAGTTAAACTTTTCAGTCTATTTTGAAACAAACACATCACACTGTCTATGCTCAGCATGTGCTTTTTGATTCGCCAAATGTCCCCATTTCGGATTAAGGGGTCTCCTAAGAACTCTCAGTGGTAGGTAAAATTTAGGGAAAGAGTAATTGGTGCCAAAGTTTCAGGAATGCTATGGAAGCCTGTAATATCTAATTTTATCTCTGTTGATCCCATTTGGTGTCATTTGCAAATAGCAACATCCTCCCTGGATCAATTCTGCTATAATTTTTTTTGTATTCTACTTGCCTAACCCTAGACTCCGTTTTTTAGGACTCAGAAAATGTCTTGAGCTACTTGATAGAATACAATTTTATTAATTTTATTTCCTTAATTCAGAGTTGGTTTCTGTGATTTGCAACCAAGTACCCTGACTGATAGTATGTAGCACTTCCAGATACTTCAAACTACCTGTACCCAGATCACATCCACACCCTGTTTTTATGTCTCTTCTCCCTCTGATCCTTCTGCTTTTCTGAATCCGTACCACTTATGACTTTGCTCTTGCCAACATCCTCTTGGCTGTGTTCCTCAATTCCATCTCCCCGTATTGCATTACATTGTTCCATCAGAACAAAAACAGGTTTCCATTAAAAAAAAATATTATGCCATTATATCGCTCCCCAGCTACTTTTCTATTTCGGTTTACCCTCATAATAAAGTGCTTCAAGAAATATTCTCGACTTAGTGTGTTCATTTATTCAGCTCCTAGTTGCTCTTCAGCCAACTTTAACCAAGCTTTCACAGCTGCAATTTTAAGGAGAGCTCTTTTCAAGGTCATTCATGATTACCCTGTACTGAAGCCAATGAAAAACAAATCCCAGGTTATCTTCTTAGGGAATCTACCAGCAGCATTTGAGATATGGAACCACTCCTTCCTTGACATAATTTTGGCCGTTTTGGTAATAAGTTTTCCTACCTCAGTGGCCACTTTTCCCTATCCTTTCTTTTCACTGCTCTTTTTTGTAGTTTCTTTGCCTGGTACAGGCTTCCCTTAGATTTCTACATGGCTACTTTTTTTCTTTATTTGTTTCTAATATCATGGGTTACCCCTCCAATATCACTTTCCAGTTTTATTTTCTTCATGTAAGTCATCAGTTACATTTTTAATTTTTAAGCCCGTATCTAGGTGTCTTCAGTATCTCCTGTTTATGCAAGTTAACATCTTAGAGCTTTATCATTTGTATTTTCAGAGACAAACTTCCGGCATGCGAAAGCCATATATACACGAATCATATATATGTATCAATACCAACAAAGCAAATTCCGTGCCAGCTCTTTGTCATCAATTCATCCTACCCCCACATAGAACATGTAAAGCCAAACAAAACAAAAACCAAAAAAACTGAATTCAGCTCTTGTCCTTTCAGTAGATGAATATTCATACAACCAATTTTGCTCCCAAACAAGTAGTAATACTTAGGTATAGATTCTGAATCTAAATCTTTAGTTCACATGACCAAACGATTTTGGAAATGTTGCATAACACGCACTCCTCTTAGAAAGTCTCTATTCAAATAAGTCTATTAAGATATCTGCAAATATATTAAAGAACCTTATTTATTTTCTTTTAAGCTGTACCAACAATTCATACAGTATTCTATTTTAACTCATTTCTTGGCATTGGGCCATATTTCTGTTTCTTTTAGTGGTTTGAGGGATTACAAAATATATATGTAACTTTTCAGACTACCCGAAGTTAATTTTATCCCACGTCAAATAAAGAAACCTTAGAACCATGTATCTAGCTTGCCCTCAATTCGGTTATAATTTTCACAT
Organism: Cryptoprocta ferox; assembly: GCA_028646485.1. NCBI lineage: Eukaryota > Metazoa > Chordata > Mammalia > Carnivora > Eupleridae > Cryptoprocta > Cryptoprocta ferox. Next base: position 105,517,224 of record CM053576.1, on the reverse strand, counting down.
GTATTATACTATCTATAATCATGAAAGTTCCACTCGAAGTACTATATATATATCATGTTTTGAACAGGCATATATGCTTTCTCAAAATGAAGAAGAGAAAATACTAAACTTACCCAGATATTTATCACTTTTCCTGTTTCTCCTTTATTCCTGAAGTTGCAAGTTTCCCTCTGGTGTTATTTCATTCCAGCCTGAAGAACTTACTTTAGCACTTCTTTTAGAGCATGCTTGCTTTGGAAAACGTTCATAGTTTTCCTTCATTTAGAATGACTTCATTTTGTCTCATTTGGGAAGAACATTTTTGCCAGCTATAGAATTCCAGGCTGACAGTTCCTTTCCTTCGGCACTTTTTAGATGTTCCCGCTCTTCTCACCTCTGTGGTTGTTGGCTTCCAAACTGGCCCCTGTGCCTGGAAGGCAGAGGGCCTGAAGGAAGAGCCAAAACTTTCCAGATGGATAGGTGGCTGGTCTATCAGCAAGGAAACTTACACAAACAACGCTTGCTCCAGGCAACCTCAGTACAAGCAACCCTCCACACCCACTCACCACACTCTTTACATTTATATAGAGGCCTTAACAAGGCTTACTCACATAAACGATCCATCTGACCTCAATTCGGCATTGCTCTCTCAAGGCTTTGACCTTTAAAATAGCTTCAGGTGTGGGAATGGTGGACCAAATCTATATTCCAAAGAGAGATGAGGGGCGAAGGGCCTTCAACTGCCCCTTGTAGCTCAAGGGTCAACCAGAGGTCATGTCCTCTTGATGACCTCTTCCCATAACAATTACTGATAAGAAATCCAAAGTTATTTAACTTTTTTGTTTCTTTCTATGTAATGCATAATGTTTTCCTCTGGATTTTCTTCATTTTGGTTTTCAGTGCTTTGATAATATTGTCTGCTCATGAGTATCTTGAGTTTTTCTTTGTGAAGTTGATTGAGCTCCTTCAACTATAAATGTGCCTTTCACCAAATTTTGGTATTTAGGGTTGTTGATTTTTTTCAAATACATTATCTGAAGCATTCTTCATCTCCTTTCCTTCTGGGACTCCATTGACATGAATGAATGTTAGACTTGCCTTCTTTGTTCTTTTCTTTTCCGAATTTTATTTTCTCTGTGCTTCAGATGGGATAATTTCTGTTTCTCTGTACTCAAATCACTCTTTCTCCTCTCTTCTCCATTGTGCTATTGAGGCCATCCAGTGAACATTTTTATTTCAGCTATTTTGTTTTTCATGCCAAAACCAGCATTCGGTTCCTCTTATAGTTTCTATTCCTCCCTGATAATGTCTATATCTTCATCCATTTCAAGAGCACACCATTACCTTATGGAGCATAGTTATAATTGTTAATAGTCTTGGATTGTTCCAACATCTGAGTCCTCTCAGGGTGTGCACCTATTTGTTGCTTTTCTTTGGAACAATTGTTTTCCGTTTCCCTCTTCTCACATTATCCTGATTCTTCACATGCCAACTAACTTTAAAAAAAAATCTTATTTTTTTGAGCAGTTTTATGTTCACAGCAAAATTGAGGGGAAGGTACAGAGATTTCCCATATCCTCCTTGCCCCACACACATGCCCAGCCTCCATCCCCACACCACAGTGTGTTACACTGATGAACCTGGACTGATATATCATGATCACCCAATGACCATAGTTTACATTAGAACATTAGACCATAGAATTACATTACATTCATGACGATTATTCCCTGGATCTGGACAAATGTATAATGGCCCGTCTCCCGCATACATAGCATTTTCACTGCCCTAAAAGTGCTGTGTATTCCACCTATTCATCTGCCTCTGTCTCCAAACCTGGCAACCACTATCTGTTCACTATCTCCAAAGTTTTGCCTATTTATAGAAGGTCAGATAACAGAAATCATTGTGTATGTGGATTTTTCAAATTGGCTTCTTTCACTAAGTAATATATATTTAAGTTTCCTCCGTGTCTTTCCACGGCTTGGTGGCTCATTTCATTTTAGTTCTGAATAATAGTCCATTGTCTGATGTAGCACAGTTTATCCATTCACTTACTGACAGACATCTTGATTCTTTCTAAGGTATGGTAATTATGAATCAATTTGCTCTAAACATCCATGTGCAGGTTTTTGTGTGGATATAAGGTATCAGCTCCTTTGGGTAAACACTAAGGAACACCATTGCTGGACTGTGTGGTAAGAGCATGTTTAGCTTTGCAAGAAACCACCAATCTGTCTTCCATGGTTGATATACCCAATTTCATTCCTACCAGGAAAGAAGAGAGTTCCTGTTGCTCCACATTCTCAACAGTATTGGATATTGTCATTGCTCACTAAATTCACTCACTTTGCTTTGTAATAACCATTTTGACATCATCTCATAGTAGGTAAACTACCATTAGATGAGTTGCCTTGATTCTTATAATGCATTAAAAACAGGGTGGGCTAAAAACGCCCTATTCTTTACTTTATTTGATGAATATTCAAAGAAAACAATCTTTATAGAATCAAGGACATCTACTGTAACAGCTATTCCTATATGTAAAGCACAATGAGAGGTAATGAGTGGGTATAATGAAGGGGTATACAAAATGTCCCCATTGTCAAAAAAGCCAAAACTGTCTCCATACTCCTGACATAGGTCTTTAATATCTATTTCTCTATCTTGTCATTCATCATTAATTTATTCCATGTATTCATTTTTGAAATACAACCACTTTTCATGTTACATTTTCATATTACGCTTGGGGGTAGAAGAAAGCTTATGGTTGTCATTAACACGAGTTAGCAGACAGGACGACCATGAGAAGGAAAAAGGAAAGAAACAACAGATGTATTGACTGCAGGATAAGAGGTAAGGGAATAAAGCTGAAAGCCAGTGATATTGCTGCAGAAGAGATTTGCCTGGCTCTAGGCCTTAAACTGGGGCTGGCCAGCTTGGGAGGTGGCCTCTGGGAAGTAGAAACCACCCTATACAGTCTGGAGATAATTACCTTCCTGGAAGTCAGGGGAAAGGAAGTCTTTTTTCCAGTGTTTTTTTTTTTTCCCCTTTGATTCTATTAAATGTGAATTAGAGAAAATGCTACTACTGAGGATTGTTCTGAATTAAATGGGTATATAAGGTGGTAAAAGAGTGATGAAGATAAAGAAGTTCTCAATAAATGACATTTGGAATAGGAGTTCTTAAACTCTTTTGTCTAAACAATTTCACAGAAATATGAATGACAATGCATGTTTTAGGTATACATTGAACATTTGTGACACAGGGCTTGCAAGTGTCCTTATGATGTTTACAGACACCAAAGCCTTCAGATTTGTGCTCCTCTGGACTAGGGAGGGGGGATAAGATCAGGCTTAAAATAACCTAGGCAAATAGTTACCAAACCATGACATTGTCTGGATATTCAAAGCAGTATGCATTTATATTTGGTTTTGTCTCAGTAATATGGAAACAGGTCAAGAATGGCAACCTACACACTAGATCTATGATTATTGTTGCACAAGTATTCCAGACAGCACTGTTTTTGTTTTTTTTCCCCTTTTAAATAAAACCTAATTAGATTTTAATACTTACAGCTGGGTAACTTTGCACAAATTTATTTTCATATCTTGAAAAATCTGGGGCTACATTTTTAGATGACCGCAGTTTCAACGGGCTGTACAAGTGTCCTGCTTGAGACAGAGCCTGCAACTCCTGAATGTCTAAGAAATTATAGCCTTCTACTCTCCCTTGTTTTTACTACACTGAACAGGTGTCATTTCTTTATTCATCAAGTTTCACTCTTAGTTATTTTATCCACACTCAACTCTTAAGAGAACAAAATACACAGTTATCTACACACACACACACACACACACACACGCGCGCGCGCGCGCGCGCCAAGGTTTTCAGTTGTGAAGTAGTAACCCTAAGGAAAAAGAAATAAACTTCATCTCCATTTGCATTTCTTTGCCTCCTACTTGATTTAGACAGAATATTACTATAAACCTCTAAGCCTAACATTGCCATTACTTCTCAAAGTTTAACGCGCATGCAAATTTTCTAAGGATCTCATTAAAATGCAAATTCTCATTCCATAAGGGTGGAGAAGGCCTGAGACTCTGCATTCCCAATCAATTCCCAGATGATGCTGATACTGGGGTCTGAGGAGCACTCTGTGTGGCAAGGGGCCTGCAAGGTCTTCCTCCAACAGTAGTGTGTTATTTGAAATAAGCCAATTGAGAAAGCTTTCTATCCTATGAGACACTACAAAGACTTAAATATAAGGCAATTTTCTTTTTTTCTGAAGGAAATCCTTTCTTAATTATTTGCAGAAATACAATTATTTCTAGCAGGTCCAAATGGATGCACATTGATTGACAGCTACATGGATCTAGAAAGTACAAATACTTGTATATATAATAGAGTAAATTCATGAAGGACTCAGAATTTTGGTATAAAAGTCCACGATTCTCCAATTAGTACATCTGTTGCAGATGAGGTCTTTAGCTCTGCATACTGGCTAAAGTAGGAGATACGCATGGAGCCTCAGTCTAACAAGTCAGTGGATTCTGAAATTTATCTTTTTTTGCCTTCAGTCACTAGGTCAAATTTCCAAATCATACTATGCCTGGATAAGACCAAACCGTGAACATATAAAGTAGTCTTCAGCCTTTGTTGTAACCACTCATGTGTGAGTCTGGTCTATGTCTGTCTTTGTTTATTTATTTTATCACCTATTCTTTCAAATATTTGACAGAGACTACTGTGTTCCAGGTACTGGGGATATAAAGCAGAGTAAGACATAATATTTATTCCCTAATGTCTCCCAGTCTGGTTCCCAGGTACAAGTTGAGTTCTGCTAGCCCTCTTGCCTGGGGATGGTAACCTTGCTTTGGCCCCACCGGTCTCTTTCCCAGCCACTAGTTTCTTGTATTTCAACATCCTGGGATTCCATTACATCTACTATGGACAATCTTGAAAATTAGAACTCTCACTGTGAGTATTTCACCACCTAACAGACACTTGCTTTGCCATGTGATATCCCCTGGTAGAATCTTTGGGGACAGAAATCCTCACCCTAATCAGATACACATTTTAATATCACATGTGTTTGGAATCTCGATTTTGAGTCAGCGGCACCTTCTCAGGTGTAAGCCTCAGAGTCCCATTAGGCGTGGCCTTGACTATTCCTAACTCCCTCTTTATCTCTATCTCTATCACAACTAAGACATATAATACAAAAGGACAAAGGAGGAGTAAAAACTGACCCTTTTTAATGTCCTATCTCTAGATGCTATGTCATTGTACTGCATAGGAAGTGTAACAGTTTTTTTTTCCTTTCTGTTTTATCTTTCCTGATAAATGAGAAAATCCTACTTCCTCCGCTGTACTTAGAATCCTGTAATTAACCACAGTATGCTAATAGTAATGACTCTATGTAGATTACAAAATCTGCATGTATATGAAACAAGAAGAGAATGAGGGAAGGGACTGACGATTTTTGATCCTAATTTGGTGAAACTCTTTCCACTTGTGCTCCTTGAATACTCTTACGTACGCACCATTTTCTCTCTCATGGTCACATAATGTTTTATATTATGTAAAAGTTATATGAATATATTTTATGCCTGGTTGCATTTTAATATCTTTAGTCAAGTGTTACCAGGTAAAATAGAAGCACTTTGTAAGGACTGGGATAGGCTGAATTTGGTGCTTACTTGGCATATTGAGAGGGACTCTCCTAAAACACCAAAACAAAACAAAACAAAAAACACCACCACCACCACCAACAGTGGGAAGACAACAAATTAAAGACCTTAAAGTTGGTAAGAAGAATAATATTTGAGCTATTTGTAAAGCAGGATTTTCACACATTTAAAAAAAGTTTTTTTAATGTTTATTTACTTTTGAGAGAGAGAGAGCGCATGAGCAGGGGAGGGACAGAAAGAGAGGCAGACACAGAATCTGAAGCAGGGTCCAGGCTCCATGCTGTCAGCACAGAGCCCAACTCGGGGCTCAAGCCCACGAACTGTGAGATCATGACCTGAGCCTAAGATGGACGTTTAACAGACTTAGCCGCCCCGGTGTCCCAGGATCGGCACACATTTGCTCTTGGCTTTTGAGGAAATGAATTCTTATATACAATATATACTTCTTTACAGAAAGTTTAATTTTCCCCTTGAGTTAAAAATAAGGAATCGGAAGAACGAAAATTAGTCTTCATCCTTTTTTCTTTCTTTTTTCTCTATCAGCCTTTATATTATTTTCTAATATTTTTTCTGGGTTTCCTAGCCAATAATCAAGATTTTGAAGGAAATAGGTCATTTTAATGTCAGTTCGTTACCAAACTTTTATTACAATATTTTTTTTCTTCCTTGTCTCCTTCCTTGAGCAAACCTGACATGAAGCATTTCCACAAGAACCTGTTCCTAGAGAAATTAAGGTCAGTGAAAGGCCAAATCAAATGGTAGCAGATTTAGAAGAAAGGAAGAATAGTGTCTTTCTCAAGTTGCATTATACTTTGGGGAGTGTTTTACTTTTACAGAATATCAGAAAGATACATGCTTACATATAATAGGCTGTAAGGTAATCTTTAATCTGATACTCTGCTTTGGTTTAGACAACCTATGTATTTAGATTGAAATTGGATGGTTTTATTTTCTGTTCTGAGAAACATAAATGACAGGGAATCTAAAAGACCCACGTATGAGTAATTGAATGATTAACTTACGGCAAGTTTAAGTTCAAATAGAAATAAAGTTAGAGTATAATCAAAGTGATGACCATATAAACAAGGAACCTCATTATTTTCTAAGCCTAGCCTCCCTCCACCAAGGACATCATCATTTTACAGTCACTCAGATATAACACCTGAAGCCTCCCTGAACTGACCTAACTTCTCTGTAGTCTACTAGTTTCATGCAGCCCCAAAACTTCTGTGTCATATCGTTTGTCCATGCTCCATTTCACTCACTATTCTCCGACAGGTACAGCAGGGTGCACCATTTTTATGCTATATAAATATCACCTCAGTATTTGATTTAATGTTTATTCATTTTTGAGGAGGGGGAGCAGAGAGAGAGAGAGAGAGAGGAAGACAGAGGATCCAAAGCAGGCTCTGTGATGTTAGCGCAGAGCCCGATGTGAGGCTGGAACGCAGGAGCTCTCTTGTGAGAGCATGATCTCAGGAGAAGTAGGATTCTCAAGTGATTGAGCCACTCAGGTGTCCCCAGTACTTGATTTAAATGTAAGACACTGTATATCTTTTTGAGAAGGATTGGTATCAGGGTAACGATTGGGTTTTAAGTGGCACTCCCAAGTGATTCTAAAGCAGGTGGGCCAAAGTTTACACTGAGAAAGGTATTTTTCTGCATGATAAAACTTAAGCACTGCCTTCTCCAACTCAGGGTACAAAGGACCTCTCTAATCATACTTGATTTTTTTGATGTTTACTTATTTATTTTGAGAGAGAGCTGGGGAGAGAGAGGGAGAGAGAGAGAGAGAGAGAAAGAGAGAGAATCCCTGGCAGGCTCTGCAATGTCACTGCAGGGTCAGATGCTGGTCTTGATCTCAGGAACCCTGACATCATGACCTGAGTCGAAATCAAGAATCTGACACTTAAGCAACTGAGCCACCCAGGCACCCTCCCTAATCATACTTCTTAACCTCTCTCAGAAAGTTCTTTACTTTAGCTAAGTTATTCTCTTCATTCTCCCCCAAACACCACATCTTTTGATTCTAGGTTTCTTTGCTGTGTTTAGCGAAATTTGGAGGACTCTGTCCTCAACTATTTGTCTGCCAAATGCCTACTCACCTTTATGGGTACAAACCAGTCCCTACATCCCCCATAAGGGGCCTTTATTGACATCAGACACTATTCAGATTTACTCCTTTTATGTATTTTATGCTAGTATACTATTAATAATTAATTAATTAATTATTAATATAATATTTTATTTTATATATATTTACATGTTTTACATCAGCAGTTGTAATAGTGGTATATGCAGCAGGAAGGATTTTATGGATTCATTGCTTGGATCCATAATGTACATGAACTGTCATGGAAATTGATCTTATGAGCATTTCCTTATATGTGAGATTTATATTGGGTCCATTCACATCTCCTTTTTCATAATTGCCTTCTCTTACTTTAGGAAGAGAAGTATGACTCTTACTCATCAAGAGTCCTCCTATCCTGCATTGAGGGTCAAACAACAACAACAAAAACAAGATTAAGTTTTCTTCTCTGAGAAGCCTCCTTAATGAAGGAACCATCCCTCTTGGAAGGCTTCATGATTCTCTCTGGCTCAAGCTGAAGCATGGCAAGTGAAGTGGAAAATATAAAATGCAGTTAGGATGTTTTAAAATCAAATTCAAGTATACAGTACTATAGTGTGGTGTAGTTGGGGCACTAACAATTCTATTTTCAAGACATTAACTATTGCATCTCCCAGCCATTGTAGAAGAATGGCTGATCTATGAGAGAGACCCTCAATTTCCCATAAGCAAATCCCTCCTTTTCTTTTTTATATATGGAAATATTTTATTAAAGGCTTTCCTTTTTTTGTTGTTGTTAACATATACAAAATTAATTTTATTCCTGAAAGCAACATATATGACCAAGTCACTTAGAAAAACTCCTAAAATGGGGCACCTGGGTGGCTCAGTTAAATGTCTGACTTTGGCTCTGGTCATGATCTCACAGACCATGTGTTCAAGCCCTGAGTTGGGCTCTGTGCTGATAGCTCAGAGCCTGGAACCTGCTTCAGATTCTGTGAGTCCCTCTCTCTCTGCCCCTTCCCTGCTCATGCTCTGTCTCTGTCTCAAAAAATAAATGAAGATTAAAGAAAAAAAAGTAAAACTAAAATACTTCCAATTTTATGAGGTTGTTTCAAATGTCTATTTCAACTCTTAACTCCATAGACAAGGTACTTCTTGAAAAGAGTAGTGGATATGATTCTAGGATATTTTCAGTAAAGCCTATATATATATATATATATACACACACACACACACACACACACACACACATATATACACACACACATATATATATACACACATATATATACACATATATATATATGCAGGAATAAAGAAAACAATGAACTTTAGTGTCTTTATTAACTTTAATCAAATTCATTGATTTAAAGAAAATTGAAGGAAAATTCAGATTTTCAGATAAACTACCATTTAGATATTTGTTGAATGAAAAATGTCACGTTTTGGTATATAATTTGGAAATAATTCAAACACTTGAACAACATCACCACACCAAATAGCTTGCCACTTTATCTACTTGTTTATATACAGAGGCTCTCAAGCACTTCAAATGTAAATAACAACAACAACAAAAAGAAATATACAATGATGCCGAACTGTTTTCTTAGCACTAAATCATATCTCTATATTGATATAAAATACTATAAAACAATTTTAATCTTAAAAAACATTTTCAATGTTTTATTTTTTATGTTTAATAATCAATAAATTTTCTAATAGAGTTTTGTTATTCATCAGTTCTATTTTTTTAATTTTTAAAATTTTTTTTTGGGAGACAGAGAGACAAAGCATGAGTTGGGGAGGGGCAGAGAGAGAGGGAGACACAGAATCCAAAGCAGGCTCCAGGCTTTCAGCTATCGGCACAGAGTCTGACCTGAGGCTCAAACTTACCAACTGTGAGATCAAGACCTGAGCCAAAATCAGATGCTTAACTGACTAAGTCACCCAGGCGACCCTCATCAGTTCTACTCTAAAAGCAATTGGAACAATAACGTAACCCCAATTATTTTCTTAATTTAGAACCTTATAGTCATAGCAAATAAAAAGTTAAACTTTATTTATATATACATAAATATAAAAGTTCAAACCACTTAAACTTATAAAAAAATTTCAGTGTTTAAAAGCTGTGTGAGGAAATGCATCATTATCCATTTTTTTTTTGGAATATTAGGCAAAACCATTAAAACTGCTCCTTTATATTTTTCTTTTAATATTTAATCACATACATATCTCTGTTATTTTAATAGTCATATCCATTTTTCTCTGTTATATCCTATTTCCACAGTGAATTGTAAGCTATTGCTGAGCATGGATTTTCTTTCATATTTTAGTTTTTCCTCTGATAAAGAAAAATGTGTATTAAACAAATTATTGTTAAATCATAACAAATTTTGAACTTAATTCTAAGAGCAAATATAACAACTCATCTTCATCTACACAGAAGATACAAATACTGAACATATACACAAAGTGAAAAAAATAAATAGCACTCAGAGAACAGGCAAACTTTCATTCCATTGAAAATTAAATTTGAAATAAAATTCCAGTCAAGCAAATATTTAATTTTTTCTAGCAAATTTACATTTAAAGCTATAGAGAGACTTTCAGAATCTAGAACACTATAAGATAGGAAACATGAATTTAAGAACTTGCTCTACCACTTATTTGAGATAACCATAAACCAGTCACTGTTATTCTTCTGTTCCCTGAACCAAAATAAAGAAACCATTATATGTAATTAATCAGGTATCTCATTGGTTAAAATGCAAATGAGAAGTATCTTGACAAGATTTCTTAACATTACAGTGCGAAGTAGAGCACACAGAACCTTACTGAAAGAAGACAATATTTTGAAAAAAAAGGCATATTTTGAAATATCCCTTTTTTAGATAGAAACAAATGGGAAATAAATGGTGTCAAAATGCATCTATAAAATACATAGTTGGGAGGATAATTTCATTCATTTCTTCTAACTTTTAAGAAATGCGTGCATTAGAGATTCCAGTCTATTTGGTACAATATGACATAATTCTGGATGTTTTCACCTTTTGATGTGTGACCTACCTGGTATGACCAATAAATTTACATTGAGTCTGAAGATTGCAAAATAAGCAGATCGCAGAGCTTCTATTAAAGTTTGGAATCAACACAGGACATATTCTGTGACTCTATGCCAAGTTGTAGTAAAAACCGTGTCAACTTTAATGTGACATTATAGACATTTGTAATCATTCTAGTTAACTGTTATTGGAATTGACATCCCATTTTTCATTCCCCTACTGCCACATTACCAAGCAAGCATTATCAACCTCCAATTCCTCACAGCATGGCAGCAGAAAGATTTGTTCCCACGTGTTCAACTATCATTTCCTGACTTTTTAGTGAGAAATTAATATCTTCACCTATAAATTTTTGGCCATATCATTTCTCAAATGTCAAGAAATTATATAATTCTTAGAGCAACAAAAACAGAGAAAAAAACTCAGCAACTTGGATGTTACCCAAATTCATTTTGGGGTCTTAAACCCTCTTGACAGGTAGTGTGGTAGGATTCTTCTAACAAAGGCCAAAAGTAACGCTTTATTGAGATATATTTGAGCTTGGTTCAATATATTAATTGGGTTTTGAAATAATATTAACCTTTAGTGATATTTACCAATGTCATTAGAAGTTTACATTATTTGGAGCACAATGAAAGCTGGTGCTAGAAAGAGGACACAGACCATGTTATCTATAAGGTTAAAGAAAGGACTTAACTCATTATCTAGCATTTTTACAGTTGTTAGTAATATGTTCCTTTGGTGAAGAACACTATTTACTGGGAGAATCTCTGAATATTACATTTTAAAGAAGTCTACTAGAATTCAATCAACTCTACTAGAAAGTCACAAATGTTTAACAGCAGAGGGCAATCTTCTCTAGCAATAGTATATTTGGGCAAAAACACTGGCTATAGTTTCTTCTCTTATTTTTTTGTTTGTTTCTTTGCTCTCTGAATTTATATATATATATAATATATAAATAATATATATAGTATTTAGAGCATATAGATTGTCTTCTGTGCTAATGTTTGAATTATTATTATTATCTTAAATAAACTGTTCCACAGGGGCGCCTAGGTGGCTCAGTCAGTTAAGCCACTGACTCTCCATTTCAGCTCATGTCATGATCTCATGGTTCATGAGTTCAAGCCCTCAATTGGGCTCTGTGCTGACAGTGCAGAGCTTGCTTGGAATTCTCTCTCTCTCTCCCTCTCTGCCCCTCCCCCACTTGTACACCCACACTCTTTCTCTCTTTCAAAGCAAATAAATTTTTTAAAATTAAAAAAATAATAAACTGTTTCACTGCAAACCATAAAGGGCAGAAGGAAGAGATCTGTTATGAGATCCTAAGGGTGGTACACCATATAATGACGATTCAGCAGTTGAGAGACAGAATATGCATCAACTAGAAGAAAAACACCAATAAGGATATGGTAGCACCAGTACATACCTACCTAAACTAGAATGAAAGCTGATCCAGTTGTAGCCAGAAGACACCTGACAATCTGATAAACTTAAAAACAAACCCACTAAGTAATTGCCTGCTACTACTAACAGCAAACATCTGTCTTTAGCACAACTTGAGTCTACATTTTTAAAGTCAACATTTTAGATGAATCTGAAGGAAAAGTAATACAGCAAGAAGAAAAGTAATACAGCCAGGAGAACGCTTGGGAACTCAGGCTGAACCTGTTGATCCACAGGAGGAAGATTTCGGCACATAACCTGAACTGAACTCAAGTTCTTTTTGGCAGTTTTCAGCCAATAAGAGTGAATTTGCTGCAGTGCAGCTCCATTTTACTAAGATGTGCGGAAGCTACTACTTTTATTACCTTTATTAGAATTTTATCTAACGTCCTAAAAATGTAAGAACACTCTCTTCCTACCCATTAATGGGCTAATAGCTTAGACAGAATTTTTTATGCTGAATATCAAAATAATTTAATTTTTATTTATTCAGATTGCTCTCCCATGTTTAAATTTCATATTTGGAACCTGAAAAATTGAGTTTTCATTTGTAACTAATGAGGCGATAAAACTCGACAAGGAGAGGAGCCTAATTTGAAAGGAGGCAGGAGAGGAATCAAGAACACAGGGCTTCTTACAGCTGCAGGAGGATATCAGGATTAAGAGTCAGTCATATTTCTGCCAGACACATTCACACATTGCCTTTTGGTATTTCTCAGTGTAGCTCAGCCCAACATTGAAAGTACTAGAGACCCATGGCAAATAGTTACAGCAATTTTTATGCCTCAGAAAAAGGAATTTTCTCAGATGCTGTAGAGGTTGGTTAATGGAGTCTGAGGATAAAGGAAGAAATATCTTAACAGAAGAAAGACCTCAGATTCTGCCAGTCCCTAGAGGGAGCACTTAGCACCCCTCTCAGGCAGAAGGGTGAACTAGAGTCCCTGTGAAGGAGTTACTCTAATAGTGACAGGCATTTTTGTGGAATAAGGAGGTTCAGAATTAGAGGAAGGGGTGCCTGGGTGGCTCAGTGTGTTTAGTCTCCAACTCTGGATTTCAGCTCAGGTCATGATCTCATGGTTTGTGAGTTTGAGCCCTGCATCGGGCTCTGTGTTAACAGCATGAAGCCTGCTTGGGATACTCTTTCCCTCTCTCTCTCCATCCCTCCCCTGTACTCTCTCTCTCTCTCTCTCTCAAAAATAAATGAACTTACCAAAAAAAAAGTATTACAGGAAGAAGCCAAACTATGCTCTTTTTATTTATTACATTTTATAGAGGCAGGATTTATTTTACTTATAAATTGATTTTGTATAAAGATAATTGCATACTCTGTAATGCAGTAGATATATGGAAGAAATTAGAATGTTGCCTATGCTAGTATTATATCATATATAAATGTATAAAATATAATATTATTCTCTAATGTATGATTTATTAGTATGTGAAGTACTCTTGCAGGACTTCAGCATTCTGTGGTAACAAAGAAGAAAAAGCCTGCTCTGGCCCACTGCATCTTAGAAAGTTTTATTGATATTTTATTGCTACAACTATTATGGGAGCAGAGGCAGCAATTTCTCAACCCTAGTTCCAAAAGGATTAAATATGACCAAGATTTATGTAAGTCAAAATCTCCACATTCTGTTTCAACCACAGAAGCATCTTTTCTAGCTTCACCTTACCTCCCGCTACCCAATCGGGAACTAATGGAGCTATTTCTATGTAAAAATAAAATAAAATAAAATAAAATAAAATAAAAGGAGCCATGCTTGCTATGTTTTCTTAATGCTAAAACTGGAAAAGTATTTTCTTGGTTAAGGCCTCACATAGCAATTGATTATTTTTTATGGGCTTGTAGCAGGCTCTCTATATAAAATCACCAGAAAGTTTCCTGTGATATCCAGTTATCCTTTTCAGCTAAAAGCATGACATTTGAGTTTTTTTCTATGTCCCATTATCAGGGGAGCAGATGAATGTCAATATTAAATTTAAAATATAGAAAAAGGTTAAGGGACTTTTTTTTTAAGACAGGAGTAATTTCTCTGACTCAGAATATCTATCATTGTTATCCTATGCATGTCTCACCATTGTACTTTAGGAATGTATAACTTGTTTCCTGAGCTTCACAGGTTTACACACTGTCCTCCAGGATAGATCACACCCAAAGTTTCACTCATGGCTCACATAATCTAGATGATTGTGATGATAAGATGCAGGGCAATTTAGAAGAACGCGTGGACTTTGATGCTATACTGGATTAAGTCTTTGGAGACCTTGGAATAGAACAAATGTATTTTCCATGTTGGATGGACACAAATCTTTGGGATCCAGGGGCAGACTGTGGGAAGCAGAATAATGGCTCCAAAGAATTACCATGTCCCAGTTCTCAGATCTTAAAAATGTGTTACCTATTTGGCAAAAGAAACCTTGCAGAGGCAATTAAATGAAGAACCTTGAATTGGGAAGATTTTCCTGGATTATGTGGGTGGTCTCAAGGGGCTCTTAAATCAAAAAACTTTTACTGGCTGGTGATAGGAGAATACTGCGATTATGAAAAAAAAAATGGTTGGAGAGATACAATGCTGTTGGCTTTGAAGATGGAAGGAGAAGGCAATGAGCCAAGGAAAGTAGAAAGTCTCTAAAAGCTGGAAAAGACAGTGAAATGGATTCACCCCTAGATCCTGTCCTGCTGACACCTTGGTTGTAACTCAGACTTCTGTTGGATTTCTAACCTACTAAACCTTCAGTGGCTATACTAGAGTTGTCTTAAGCCATCAAATTTATGATTATTTATTACAGCACTAGTTGAAAACTATGACAAATAACACTATGAATTGGTATAGAGAACTATGTATATATTATATAAGTAATATACTATATTATATGTATAATATATGCAGAGACTTTCCATTTACAATTATTTTTTTTAGTTATTGACATTCCCTGACTCATCCCAATATAACTTTGTCCTATTTTTCCTAACTCTCTTGGCAACATATGATTTTATCCTTCCCTGTACTGCATCTATTTTATTTATAATACATTTTGAACAGGCCTTAATTTTCCCATTGAGTTTTGTATTTGTTAATGGCAGAGTTGAGATTTATTCATTTCTGTATTTCCTTTAGCTTCTGGTAATTTATTGGTCACTCGATAAATATTTGGCAGAAATATATATTAGATTCTCCATAATCTATAGAGTCTATTTATTAAACTACTAAAGTAATCAATAAATTAGACTCTCTGTCACTCTGCACCCATTCATTCTTTATGGTAGTACTACAATTTGCTTTTGTACAAGTGTTCTCAGAGGAAAAACTGCTTAAAATTTTACTCCCATGCATTATTACTGCCATTGCTGGTTACTGTTATTAGTGCTGCCTTGTTTTAGAATCAGAAAATATG
The DNA here is from genome assembly GCA_028646485.1 of Cryptoprocta ferox. NCBI lineage: Eukaryota > Metazoa > Chordata > Mammalia > Carnivora > Eupleridae > Cryptoprocta > Cryptoprocta ferox. The sequence continues at coordinate 105,501,568 of CM053576.1, read as the reverse complement.
ATGGGTTTTAAACTTACTCAGTTTGATTTTATATATTTGCTTTTAACAATAACAGCATTATGTATACTGGAATAATGTACTTGACCATTGTAAAACATTTACCAAATTAAAAATATAAATAACACAAATAAAAGTCATTACTATAACCATAATGAAGAAACATCTATCATAACCATTTGGTGAACATCATTTTAGATATCCTAAAACAGAGAGAAATCAAGAAAAAATAGACAAGATGATTTTATGATGAGACCATATCGTGCATTTTATTTATAAAAATACCAGCATTATAAATCCTATTTATATCCTATATTTATATAATTAAATTATATTTACCAAACATAGAAAAACTGGAGTACAATTAAGATGAATATTCAATTTATTGTCTTTGCTTTTGACTCATTTACCATCTCTGAATCTGTGTGAATTTAAAGTATCCCAAGGATGCCTCTCTGAGAGCTTTCTAGAACTATTTGCTTATCTTGCTCCATTCATTCACTATCAGGGAAAGAGTGTAAAGCAACTCTTTAGGGTTAATCTATTCTTTATCTCCTCACACCATATTTGGTTATCAGAAACTTTACTTATGTAGGTAGAAAAAGTCAACAATTCGGGAGTGAGTACACTTGAGTATATTGCTACTGTTCAGTGGCTGTTAACCCTCAAAGAGTGAAGTATTGAAGAAGGATAAATGACTTCCCATTAGCACTAAGGTCACTAGACAGTAAGAACCATTATGACTCAGAACACTCTGATGCTCTTAGCTTCAGGAAATTAACTCTCTCTTGCTCCATCTGTATTAGCCAGCAAGGCTGAAGAATACGTCCATCCTTCTCCTTAGTTTCATGCTTGAGAGAAAAGTATCCCTTAAAGGTTCTTGCAATTAGACTCCCTTCCTGAAAAGAATGTAATCCCATATTCATCTATTAACTCACTTAGTCATATACACATATATAGAGAAATACAGACACAGAGACAAAGAGAGACAGCTTGAGAATTATGTGTGTGCGCGTGTGTGTGTGTGTGTAAAGAGAGAGAGAGATCTATATCATCTATATCTATCTGATCTATATCTATAGAAAGAACGTAAAATATGTCTGGTATTATGGTAGATTCTTGTTATATAGGATAAAAACAAAGATACTAAAACACTTGCCATGTTGGAGCTTACAAATCTAATGAATAAGCAAGATAAATAAATTATTGTTTATATGAGATAGTAAGAAATAACAAAAGATCAATGAATCATGAAATTAAAATAAAACAAAAAGAAGAGATAAGTAGCTTAAAGGAGGTTGTATCCTTTTTAATAAGGTGACTAAAGGGGCACCTGGGTGACTCAGTTGGTTGAGCGACTCTTGGAATCAGCTGGGGTCATGATCCCAGGGTGGTGAGATCAATTCCTCTCTCAGGTTCCATGTGGAGTGTGGAGCATGCTTGGGATTCTCCCTCTGCCCCTCTCCCCTGCTTGTGCGCTCTCTCTCTCTCTCTAAAATAAAATTTCAAAAAAAATTTAAATAAGGTGGCTAAGGGTTATACTATTTAGGAGACCCTATAAATATAATTTATATAATCTAATTAATCCTCACAATAGCTTAACTATTAAATGGTTTGTTTCTAGATAAAATTTTACATTATCTTAGGATTTTAAGTAAATTTAATACCAGAACATATTTATTTATTCCCTGGTATAAAATTTCTACCAAAAAATCTTTAAGTTTTTCCCTCTACTTAACCTGAATACATAGTGTGTGTGTGGGTGTATATATAGATATAGATATAGATATAGATACAGATATAGATATATGTATATATAGAGAATACATTTGATATTTATATTATATAGTTGTATATATATAGTTTGTACATACATATACTATGTATACATAGAGATAGAAAGAGTGAATGCCTATAAATTATCTTCTGCTTTGGTCTGCTCACCTTTCAATCAATTCAGCCCATCAGACCACAGAATGTTATTGAGTAGCAAGTCAGAGAGCCTAAGTTTGAAGGTCTTTTCTATGTTAGTTGTCATAAATTGAATGAGTTACTTAACCTCACTGGGTTTCAAATTCTTCATCTTTAAAATGGGTGATGTTCTCATCACTTACTTCACACAGTTGTGATGGGATTACACAAAATATCCCATTTTGAGCATTTGGCTCAAAGGAGGTGGATTATAATGTTTGTTGAATCTGAAACTAAGGTTAACAAACATTTAGTTTGCCCAATATGAATAGGAGCATTATTGGACAATATTCTCATATCTTTTGGAGTAAGGTATGACTATAGAATTTGAGATGTATTTATAAGAAGTTTTTAAGAGTATAATTCATTAGACCATCTTAGTTGGTGAATTCTTTCATTTTTCAAAACAAATTGGAAAAGACTTTAAAAAGGCAGTCTGGCAGCTGATCTCTGATCAATTTTCTTTGTATAATAACTCATTGTCAACATTTACTGAACATCTACTGCTAGGAGAAATATGAAGGCAAAAGTAGACTTATCCATTACACTTGAGAAACTTATAACTGAATTTAGGAGAAAAATCAGCGTAAGGAAAACATTTGAAATACTAATATAAGGCAAATAAAATAAAGCCAACTAAGATGTACCGGGTTTCACAGACAAATCTAAATCCTATTAGGCATCTTGTTAAAACTAATTATGTGTATGAAGTATCTTTTTATGTGAACTATGTACCAAACATAATTTTATGGTAGTAAAAATGTCCAGATCTCTATTTTCATGTAATGAGTGATACATTTTAAGAATTGGCAGGATTTTCTTTATGTTTAGTCTAGACTGTAATTTTGCTTGGTTAAATCTGTTTTACTAAGTGCATTTCATCATGCTTATTGGTCAGGAGTTGAAATTTCAATTTTATGTGTACTTTGTTGTAATACTATAATTTCTGCCTGCACTGAGGAATAAACAGAGTCATGCTGGTGATACCTCATGATGGGCTGAGGAATTTCCAAAAATGCCAAACCAAAGAGTAGGATGTCAGGGAGAGTAGATGGGGAGTAATCTAGAAAACCTTTAAAAATAAGTACATTCTGAAGTAGAAATAAAAAACATATTGTCCCACTGTAGACCTATAACCCTCATGGAGTTTAATGTTTTATATTGAAGACACTAGCCCTCATGAAGCCTAAAGCACATTGTTCTGGAAATAAAAAGCCCAAGTGGTAAACAGAATTTGAAGTAATAGCACATTATTCAGTTTGGGTAAAAATGAAGTTTATACTTTATTACTTTAGTTAATATAGTAAATGATATATATGTTTAATTTCATTTTCCAAAAATGTTCATTGCTAGCATGAATAAATGCAATTATTTTTTATATTGACTTTGTATCCTTCAAAATTGTTAAATTCACTTATTTTAATGAGTTTAAAAAACACTTCTTAGAACTTCCTACATATGCAAGCATGTTCCAAGTAAAATAGTTGTATTCCTTTCAGTGCATATGTATTTTATTTTCTCTTTTCTTGACTATTGCCCTGATAGAATCTCAAGTATTGAAGTGATATGAGTAAGTACCATTGCCATTTTAAAAAAAACTTTATGATACCAATAAATTCCACCTATGAAGGTGAGTAGGTTTTCTTTTACTCTAAGTTGCTAAGAAATGTCAGCATTAATGGTGGTTCAAATGTACTGAATAGCTGTTTTGCATCTCATGACATAGAGACAAGGTCATAATTTTCATTTCCCTGATGCATAATGATGTTGAGTAATTTTTCATGGGCTTATTGGTTATTTGTAAATCTTCTTTGTGAAATGCCTGTTCACGTTTGCCCAGTTTTTTTTGAGTTGCTTAATAATATTGTTGTAAATATTCTTTATATGTTCTAGATTGTAGACTTTTGCAAGAAGTATTTTTTTAAGTAATTTCTCCCAATGTGGCTTGCTTTTCATTTTATTAATTGTATGTTTTGAAAAAAATATGTTTTTAATTTTGGTGAAATTTAGTTAGGTGTTCATTTTTTTAAGTCCATTTATTTATTTTGAGAGGCCAGGGAGAGGGGAGGGTGGGGCAGAAAGTGAGGGAGAGAGAGAATCCCAAGCAGACTCTGTGATGTTAGCACAGACCCAGTGTGGGGCTCAATCTCATGAACTGTGAGATCATGACCTACGCCAAAATCAAGAGTTGTATGCTTAACCAATTAAGTCATTTAGGTGCCCCATTTATGCTTTAATTAGTTGGTGTTTTTTGTGCCCTCTTCAAGAAAACTTTGCTTATCCTGATTACAGCAATATTTCTCCCATATGTTTACATAAAATGTAATAGCTTTAGAAATCAAAACAGTATGGTATTGGCACAAAAAAAAAAAAAACAGACACATAGATCAATGGAACAGAATAGGGAATAGAGAGCGCAGAGATAAACCCATGATTATATGGTCAATTAGTCTTCAGCAAAGGAGGCAAGAATATCCAATGGGGAAAAGACAGTCCCTCCAACAAATGGTGTGGGGAAAACTGGGCAGCTAAATGCGAAAGAATAAAGTGGACCACTTTCTTACACCGTACACAAAAATAAACTCAAAAGACCTAAATGTGAGACAGGTAATCTTCAAAATCCTGGAAGAAAGCACAGGCAGTAACTTCTCTAACATCAGCCATAGCGCCTTTTTTCTAGATAGGTTCCCTGGGCCAAAGAAACAAAAGCAAAAATAAACTGTTAGGACAGTATCAAAATAAAAGGCTCTGCCCAGCGATGGAAATAATCAACAAAACTAAAAGACAATCTACTGAATGGGAGAAGATACTTGCAAATGACCTATTGAATAAAGGGTTAGTGTCCAAAATACATAAAGAATTTATACAACTTAACACCAGGATAACAAATAATCCAATGATTATGAACATTGGGCAGAAGACATGAACAGACATTTCTTCAAAGAAGACATTCAGATGGCCAATAGACTCATGAGAAGATACTCAGCATCACCCTTCATCTGGGAAATGCAAACCAAAACCACAGTGAGGTATCACTTCACACCTGTCAGAATGGTCAAAATAAAAACACAAAAAATAAGTGTTGGCGAGAATGCGGAGAAAAAGGAACACTGGTTCACCTTGGTGGGAATGCAAACTGGTGCAGTCACTGTGGAAAAGAGTATGGAGGTTTCCTAAAAAAATAAAAATAAAACTACTCTATGATCCAGTAATCACACTACTGGGTATTTACCCAATGAATGCAAAAACACTAATTCAAAAGGATACATGCACTCTTATCTTTACTGCAACATTATTTACATTAGCCAAATTATGGACGCAGCCCATGTCCATTGATAGATCAATGGATAAAAAAGAGGTGATGTATACAGAGAGAATGGAGTATATATTATTTAGCCATAAAAAAGAATGAAATCTTGCCATTTGCAACAATACAGATGGATCTAGAGAGTATAATGCTAAGCAAAACAAGTCAGTCAGAGAAAGGAAAATACCATATGGTTTCACTCATATGCGGAACTTAGGAAACAAAATAAATAAACAACAACAAAAAGAGACAAACCACACACAGACTCTTAACTATAGAAAACAAATGGGTGGTTAACAGAGAGGGAGTGGGTGAAATAGATGAAGAGGATTAAAGGTACATTTATGCTGATGAGTACTGAGTACTTTATAGAATTGTTGAATCAGTATATTGTACACCTGAAACTAATATATGACAATGTATATTAATTACACCTGAAACTAATATATAACAATATATATTAATTACACTGGAAATAAAACTAAAATATGTAATAGCTTTAATTATGGGTAGATCTATGCTTTGAGTTTTTTCTTATGGATGGTTTGAGGGAAGGGTTGAGGCTCATCCCTACCCTCACCCCCCATAGGATATTCAATTGTCCTAGTACCCTTTATTCACAAGATTTCTTTCCTCTATTGAATTATGTTAGCAATTTTGTGAAAACTCAATTGACCATGTAAGTATAGGTCTATTTCTGGACTCTGTTTTCTTCCATTGCCCTATCACACCAATGCTTCATCTTGATTACATTGTCTTGATTACTGCATTTGGAAATAAGTCTTCTAAATTGTTCTGCTTTTAGAAAATTGTTTTGACTTTGCTAGATCATTTGCCTACATAAACATTTTAAAATCAGCTTGTTAATTTCTTCCAAAAAGTCTGCTATAATTTTGAATGGGATTGAATTTCACCTACAGATAAATGTGAAAAAAATGTCCATTTTTGACAATATTGAATCTTTCAGTCCCCAAATATAATGTATCCCTCCATTTACTTTTGTCCCTGTAAATTTCTTTTACAATGTTTTGTAGTATTCTTTGAATAAATCTTATACACTTTTGGTTTAATTTATTTCTAAATATATTATTTTGGTGCTATTAATAATTAAGCTTTAGTTTATTTTCTATTTTTATCATGAGATATAATTATTATTTTATTTTTTAAACTTTTTTTAATGTTTATTTTTAAGAGAGAAAGAGACAGAGAACAATTGGGGAGGGACACAGAGAGAGCGAGACACAAAATCTGAAGCAGGCTCCAGGCTTTGAGCTGTCAGCACAGAGCCCGATGCAGGGCTCCAACTCAGGAACCATGAGATCATGACCTGAGCCCAAGTCAGATGCTCAAGGACTAAGCCACCCAGGTGACCTATCATGAGATACAATTTTTAAATTGTGTTTTGAATGCTTATCATGTATCCTGAAACCTTCCTACATTCATACATTAGATTTGGCAGCTTTTTTGGTAGATTCTGTAGTGTTTTCTACATAAACAGTTATGTCATTAGCAAATAAAACAGTTTTACTTTCATTTCAAATGTAGGACTTTCCTTTTTTAACCTTATCTTATTGCCTTGACCAAGAAGTATAGTTAAATGGTGAGTAAAAATATATAGAGAAAATATCCATATGTTGTTTTCCCCTGACTTTTGGTATTCAGATTTTATACATTAGGAATGATTATATACTTTATTCTTTTATTTTTGTAGATTCTAGGTATCTGTTGCATAAGTTCTCTTTAATTCCTAGTTTACTGAGAGATTCAATCAAATGCTTTTTTTGGCATCTATTCAGATGATCACTTTGTTAATATAGCTAAATACAGTGATTAATTTTCTAATGTTAATAGACTGTTTTTGAATGTTTGAGATGAACCACACTTGGTCATGGTGCATTATTTTTATTATAAAATTATGGAAATTGATTTGTTAATATTTATTAAGTTATTTTAAAATCTGTTTCTCAGGGCTTTCTTTTTCTTCTAATGTCATTGTCTGGTTTTAGCATCACTATAATGGTAGCCTAACAAAATGAGTTGGAAAATGTTCTCTTCAAGTCTATTCTCTAAAGAGTTTTTGAGATTAGTATTACTTATTCTTTAAATGTTTGATAGAATTCACCAGTAAAATAATTTTGTGCCTTGAGTTTTGTTTTTTTCACTTTTTTTTTTTAACAGAAGGCTTTTAATTATATTTTCAATTTATTTAATCAGGATAGACTTATTCAGATTTCTATTTTAAATTCTTCCTGGATCAGTTTTGGTAATGTGTGTCTTTCAATAATTTTTCTTTTTGGTCTAAATCATCAAATTTGTATGTAAATTATGCATAATATTCCCATATTAGCCTCTAGTATTTGTCATGATCCTGTAATTTGGGATCTAACATATAGGATGTGTGATTATATTCTCTTCCATTCCAGATATTGGTAACCTTTTTCTTAGGTATTATTTTTATGTTAAACCAGTTAGATGCTAATTAATTTTATTGACTTTAAAAGAATCTTCTGATTCCCTTTATTTCCTAAGTTTTATTACTGTTCCTTACTATTTCCTTTCTTCTAGTTACTATGTGTTTACTTTTTCTCTCATTTCTTGAGGTATAAACTTGTATCATAAGGTCATCGATTTTTAGATCTTTCTTCTTTTCTAGTATACACATTTAGCATTATAAATTTCCCTTTATGGATAGGTTATTTTCTATTTTTGTCATTATAAATATTTCTAATGTTCTTGTAATTTCCTCTTTGACTCATGTAATATCTAGAGGTCTGTATTTAATTTTCAAGTAATTAGGTTTTCTAATTAATTGCTATTCACTTCTAATTTAATTCTATTATGTTCAGAGAGCACACTGTATATGATTTTAATCTTTTTAAGTTTATTATTTTTTATGGGCCATATATGATCTATTCTGGTAAACATCCCAGATAAACCCAAAAAGAATGTATAGTGTATGCTGTAGGTTTTTGATATACTGTTTCATAAATATCAGTTAGGTCAAGGTGGTTGTTTGTATCTTTCAGACCTTTATGCCTTTTCTGATTCTTTTCTCTAGTTGCTCTATCATTTGCTTAGAAAGGATGTTGAATTCATTTTCTATTGCTGCTGTAAAAATTATCACAAATTTAGTGGCTTAAAACAACATCCATGTATTATCTCACAGTTCTGTAGGTCATAAATCCAGGCACAGCACGGTTCTGCCCTTTTTCTATGCTGGGTTTCACAAGGCCAAAGTGTCCCAGGGTGTGCTTCTTTCTGGATGCTTTGGGGACGAATCCACTACCAAGCTCATTTAGGTTGTTGGAAGATTTCATTTTCATGAAGTTGTAAGACAGAGATTCCCCCATTTCCTTGCTGGCTGTCATTCAGAGGTTGTTTTCAGGCATTCCTTGATTCATCTCTCTCTTCCTCTGTCTTGAAAGCCAGCGATGACATTTAGAGTTCATCTCACACTTCAGATCTCTTTAACCTCTCTTTCTGCCTAATTTCTACTCTGTCTTCTTTTTCTGACATAGCTCTCTGATTTTTCTGCCTTTCTCTTGTGCTTCTAAGGTCTCTTGAGATTGAATCGGGCTCACCTGGACAATCTAAGCTAGCTCCCTATTTTAAAGTTAGCTGATTAGTAACCTTCATTAGATTTGCAAAGTCTCTTCATAGCAGTACCTACATTAGTGTTTGGTAAACCAGGGGACAAAAATCTTGGGAATTTCTAGAATTCTATCTACGATTGTTGCTAACATCTTGAATCATTACATAGGTTTTGCTATTACTCCCTTTAATTCTGACCTTTTTTGCTCTATGTACCTTCAAGTATGTTTATTAGAGCACACACATTTGTTTCTTCCTTATGAATGAATTAACATTTTTATCCATAAGAAATGCTAGCTTTTGTATCTTGTAACAGCTTTTTTCTTGTAGTGTATTTTATGTGGCAAATATCCCTTCTTGCCTTTTTATCTCTTATTTTTCCTGTTTGCATCACCTCTTTCTTCCATCCATTTACTTTTAGCATCACTGTGCCTTGTATGTAAAATGTGTCTCAATATAGAGTATATAGTTGGATTGTATCTAATCTCACAAGACAGGTTTCTTATAGAAAAGTTGCTAGGTGGTTTTTAGGGCTTCTAAAACCAACACGCTAGGCTACGCTTGGCCCTTAAACATTTTGTTTTAATCCCCATCTATAGAAGTTCCTATCTTCATGCACTGCTCATCTAAGGATAACAGCCAAGGTGGTCTCTTCTCTAACAGGAGAGGCTGATGCTTTTTTATTTGGATTCCTTTAGTTTTCTATGCATTCTCGGCTTTCAGATGGGTTTAATTATTTCAATAATTTTTTAAAATTTTTATTTATTTATTTATTTTACTTATTTTGAGAGAGAGACAGTGAGAGAGCAAGAGGGAGAGGGGCAGAGAGAGGGAGAGACAGAATCCCAAGCAGGCTCCGCGCTGCCTGTGCAGAGCCAAACATGGGGCTCAAACTCACAAACTATGAGATCATGACCTTAGCCGAGATAAAGTCAGATGCTTAACCGACTGAGCCACCAGGTGCTGCTAATTGTTTTTTTTTTAAGTTAGGATGTGATTTGTGTTTCTCAAAGAGTAAAAAACATAAGGTTTACCCCCTTATCTCAAACAATAGATTTGACACGTGGCAATGGAAGACAACAATCCTAGAGACAGGAAACAAAAGAGCAGTACAATTTCACAAGTGAAAACTTCAAAGACACTGTCCAAACAGCAGTGCAGGTAAGAGGAGGAAAATAGGTGATGACCTGTGGTAGACATTAGTAGAAGACTAAACTGTGGTAAAAATTACAATGTAACAAAAGAATAAGAAAAATGCCACAGATCAAAACTGTGGAACACAATGTAATATTTTGATAAATGTGTATAGTCTTATATATTTAAATAGTATCATATAGGATGATAATTAATAAAGTATACTTCCAATTGTATAACCTAGAAAACTAAAAAACAGAATAAATCTAAAGAGGGGATAGAAGGAGAAGTTTGAAAAGATAATAATAAAAATTAATAAATAGAACACTAAGGCATAATAGAAAGTTTTAATAAAAACAGAATTCAGTATCTGAAAGGAACTAATATATGAATCAACATCTGGTAAATCTGTTCATTAAAAAGAAAGATGACTTCAAATAAGCAATATTAATTTCCAAATGCAAACAATAACTGAAATATATAAAGAGGATTACTACTGTAGATAGTTTTTGTAATAATTGTATTAATAGAGGGTAACTTTGGGGTTTCGTGGGCGAAGAAAAAAGTGACTCCATTAGTGACTCCAGAAACCATCCCAAAGTATTTTGGGAAGAAAGGAAAGATCTTTTCTATGGCATGCATCTTATAAAGGTGATAATGTACATGGGTAACTGTGTTAGGAAGAATTACTGAAAGAAAAGATATTCAAATGTCCCTATAAGGTCATTTACAGGCTTACCATAACTTGATGGTCTTTTGTGTGAATGCAGTGTAGTATGGAATTATTTGAATCCTCTAATGTTAGTATCCCTTTGGAGGAATCAGGACAGTTTTGACTCATTATGAACCCTTCCCTACAGTGAGTAGGATTATAGGAGCATCCCATAATCATTTCCCTGTGGGTTTAACCTTCTTACTCATGAAACTCTTATCCTGACAATCTTTGTCCATTTTTTACCACTTGAAAACCAATTAAAGATTGTTGCATATTTTCTCTTGCAAGTCATTTACAAATGACACTATCTGGGAGAGTATTTTACAAGGATTGGCAGTAGATTGTCTTTTATTAAGAAACATAAATTCTATGAAAGATCCAATATACCCCTAGGAAAAAGCTGATGCTGAAACACTTTAAAAGTCCCTGCAGTTGACTAGAAATGACATTTAAACTAAAGGCCCAGAGAGATTTGACAGCGCTCTCTCGAAAGCATTATGACAGGAACTCCTTTAGTTCTATGAATTTTATATGAACGGTATTTTTTTTTTCCCTGAGACTGACAGTTGGAAAGAGATTCTGTTATTACTGAAAAGTACAGACATGTCCTTTCAGTTCAAAATGAAAACAGCCATTAGTGATAGATAAATGTTTCTTTCCCCCTTTACCTGATTTGTTTTAAGTTCCTAACCCTCAGGGTAAATATGCCTAGAATGTAAACAAGGTTTTTTTGTTTTTTTTGTTTTGTTTTGTTTTCTATAGCAAGTGTTACTTATAATGGGATGGTATGTCAAAGATTTACCTAATTCTTTGTCAAGTACTTAACCTACTCTGCAAATCAGTTATCACAGTGCTGTCCTAGCTTATAATGAAATGAAACTAGAACTGTCCTGAACTCATCATATTGTTTATGCACTTCCCTTAATAATCTTTCATATGAGTGCAGTTCAAAAAGATGTAACTGACTAAGCAAGAAAAAGAGAAAAGTTGACAAAGAAAACATATTATACTTAGTATATCTAAAATGGAGATCTAAACATCCAGAAAAGTTATTTTCAGTAATACGGATTCTTTTTTTTCCATTCAAAATAACTGGAAAAATTTTCTATTAAATAATGATAGTTGACCAAGTGGCATCCCTTTGACATGTGCATGAATACACTGCATAGTTATTTTTTTACCATGCAAATAACTAGAGTAAAAACAAACACTCCAAATAATAAAACAATAGACATTGTTCCTATTTTGAGATTGTCTGTGCAATGTTTTAGTTCTTATCATTCTGGATATAAATCTTTATAGTTTATACCAGCATCTTTTTTGCACTTGAGGAGTGATAAACTTCTATCAAATAGATTGTAGCTACTGTTTCTATAAACGAAAGCACTTGTTTCTTTTCATGCTTTGCATTTTGTATTCTCTAAGCTGACTATGCATTTTTTCTTACGAATTGTATGAAACCAATTTTTCTTTCTTGCTTGTAGAACTGTTGAGGCTGTGATGAATTTCAAGGTATGCATTATTGAATATCAGTTCCAGATATTATCTTCAAGAGGATATGTGAATAGAGGAGTAGTTTGAAGAATTTCACTTTCAGTAGATCTGAAACTTTATTTTAAAGGTTTCTAGTAAGGATTGAGTTATCCCATTTGTCAGGAATATTTGGAATGGCTTTTGATGATTTTAAAATGTTTTACTAATAAGTTATAAACATAACTCAAATGTTGATAATAACTAACAAATGTTACGGTAATTAAAATAGTGTATTCTTTAAAGCACTCAGGTAATTCCACTTGGTTTTCATTAAAAAAAAGAGATGAACCTAAAATTTTCAAAAACACTCTATTTTCAATGGATAGGAAACAAACGGGAATAGCAATGTAATCAATTACATGTATATATGCATATATATTTCAGAAATAAAATTAGAAATACAGCAATGCAGGAGCCTTTGAAAAATCCAACTTCAGCCTCCAGCCTGGTTATTTCCACACTGTTGTGTTGATGAAGCTTTTGCAGAATGCAGCTCAAATAATTTGTAAAATGATATCATTCCATTTCTTAACAAACAGTGTATACTTACAAAGGGGGAAATTTATGATTGAGAACATTTTAACTCAATTTGGAAAGCAATAAAATCAAAATAACACCCAAGGCCATACTACTGTTAGTCATAGCACAATGTGCTTCACTGTTTTCTTTAATTCTTAGTATTTCTTTCTTATCAGAGACTTTAAAAATACATTTATGATTTTTCCCCTTCATTAATTCCTCAAAAAGTAATCTTAGGGTTCTCTTCTCATAATTTTGTAGGCCATAATTTGACCTGAGAAATAAATGACGAAAAGAGAAAAAGAAAGTTTCCTCATTAAATAGAATTCAAATAAGGCAGAGCCCAGGAATCTTGGCTGTGCTGCTTAATATGTACCGGGAAATATCAAGCTTGAGTACATCATCCTCAGCAAGCTGGGTAAAATCTATTTATATTTGTGAGTCTTTAGAGACTGAAATAAGTTAAAATCTCAGTAGGGTTGCAGTTTTTGAACTCCTGGATGAATATTTATCAACATTTCCCTCACAGTTATTTCTATTTCTGTTCAGCTTAAGAAATTTTCACATACCACAAGGCCATGAAGATATATTCACCTAAGATATATATATTCTAAGAAATATTAGAAACTTTATTATATTACCTTTCAGAACCAGCTTAAAATACCAATGTGGGTATGGGTTGGAGTCAGAAAATATAAACCACTCTTAATTTTTTTTTTCTTTTCTGAAAAAGGTAGCAGAGAAATGAGAAAGTAACTGAAGAGTTAGACTGTGTAAAGGGTTTATGTTTGCTTACTGATGTGGTTGATTGATTGATTGATTGATTTTCCAGACATCAAAGCTTGTTGTCAGCTCACAGAATACATCGAAGAGGAAGGGAAAAATGAATGATACAGGCAGAAACAAAACATGTAAGATTGAAGGCCTCAGGAATGTGAGGAATTAGTTGGGGCCTATTACTTAAGTGTGGGGATTTCCCATTGACAGGAGCAGAGTGTTTTCTTTCCTTGTAGGAGAGTGATTAAGGACGATAGATGCGTGGGCATAGTGCAAAGAGAACTCTGAGTACCTTGATTTTCTTAATAAAGCATGAAGCAATGTCATTAGCGGGGATGGGTTCATAAGAGCAAGATCTCAATGGAGAAAAGATATATAGGTATTTTAGGAAATGGGAATGTGAATTATTGTCCTTACCCACTATTCATAACTGCCCATATTTTATGCTTTCCTATGGGGGTGTATTTGAGGTTGTGTGTGTTCGTGTGTGTGTGTAGACTAAATGAGAAAAATTTAGCTTTGTTTTGAAAAGTGATTTCTTATTTACTATCTCTAAGCTTACACATATCAGATAAACAGGATAAACAGGTTTCTATTCTCAAGAGAAGATTTATCAAAGTAAAAACGATGGGTCAAAACACGAAGGAACTTGAAGTGAAGGATAATGGTGCTTTTGACCCAGAACCATGCTGGAGTTCAATGAGGACTGATTATGAATTACCACTATGGTGTAAGTCCTTAAGCCACGACCTGCTGGCCCACCGGGTGCTGTCAAGTAAACCATGGCAACAGAGTAATTTCCTACCAGTATGTAAGTCCCATATTAAAAAAGGTCCTGGGCATTCTCTGTACAACTGTACTATAGCAACTTGAAAGTTCTGCAGCAGATGGGAAACATTAAGAAACATAAAAAGTTTTTTAGAAAAGAATCTCACAGGGAAATCTTACACATAAAAATTGTAAATCGCAACTCAATGTCTTCAGGGCGCTTATATTTTACTTATTCTTGGGATATGCTATAGTGTGGTGCCTCAGAATTTGTTTCAGTTTAGCACTGCTAAACACAAGGCTTATAAAATTATCCTAAAATCACACAATAGAAAAGAGTTTTAACAGCTTGGTAAACTTTATAAAAGGGAAGGCAGGAAAGAGATTTCTCTTCAGTTTGATATGAAACTGAGCCTAGAAACTATTTTCTTTTTTTTCTTCATTTTATTTGCTAACTTTGTTGGAAGTTTTCTTGGTTTTTCTCTCTCTCTCAATTCCTTTTGATCACTTCCTTCTGTCTTTTTAATGGAATCTTCCCAGATCCAGTAAGTACGAGTCCATAGGTTAAGTTTTCAAATACACATTCAACGTTGAAAATTTAAATATCAATTTCTTTATTCTCTTTTCTTCCTTCTCACTCTTCTTTTCTCTTTTATCTCCTTGATTCTTCATTTCAATAATCAATTTGGACAAAATTAACCTTATAATTATTTCTCAGTTAAAAACTAAAAGCGACAGACACATTTCTATGAGTTGTTGGCATAACATACAGACATTTTACTAACTTTCAAACTCATTAATTTATTTGTTATATAAAATGTTTACTGTGGGGTATCTACATGATAGAAACTATAGTAATGGTTTGCCCACAGCCAGAGCTGATGATAATTCAGTGGTTTGATGCAGGAGAAACTCCTCGTGATAACCATGAGATCTTGTGCTTCGTTGCCTGAATTTGAATGTTGGCTTTTACATTTATTATTTGGATAACTGCACAACTTACTGAGGTGCTCTGAGACTCAGTTTCCTCATTTGCAAGCAAAGATTGCACTAGTGCCTTTTTAAAAATAAAACTATTATTGTGATTTAATCAGATAATGCTTGAAAGGGCTTTCACCAATGACTGATACAGAATAAAGGTTTAATAGTGTTACTTAATGTTATTATCAAATTCAAAGTACAATTAACTACTTCTTTCTTAAATTTTCCACAAATTAGTGGCATCATTTCCCCATCATTTTTATTTGTGATATGCTAGGCAATCAGTCACAGCATTTCTACATGTATTATATGATTTTATACATAATATATATATATACACACATACATATATAATATGTATGTATATATATAAAAATTTCAAAAATCTCTACATTTGTGTTTGTCTCCATAATGACCCTATACTTCAAAGTATAAACAGTGATGGAATGTTACTGTGAAAAACCATAAAATCATAAGAATTTGTAATATTACAAGGAATATTATCCTATAATGTGAATTAAAATGAAATATACAATTATATAAAGTGTAATCTTATATTTATTAAATGTGGGGAAATACTGGAATAAAATATAGTGATGTCTATACTGACCATCTCTGATTTGTAGAAATATAAGTTTTGTTTCCTGGTTTTATAACAGATTTCATTTTTTAAAATTTATTTTAATGTTTTACTTATTTATTTATTATTTAGATTTTTAAAATATTTATTTCTTGAGAGACAGAGAGAGACAGAGCGTAAATGGGAGAGGGACAGAGAGAGAGGAAGTCACAGATTCCGAAGCAGACTCCAGGTTCAGAGCCCAACCCAGGGCTTGAACTCATGAACTGAGAGATTATGACCTGAGCCAAAGTCAGATGCTTAACTGACTGAGCCACTCCAGCGCCCCATGTTTTATTGATTTTTGAGAGAGAGAGACACACACACAGAATATGACCAGGGGAGGGACAGAGAGAGGAAGACACAGAATCCGAAGAAGGCTCCAGACTCTGAGTTGTCAGCACAGAGCCCATTGCAGAGCTTGAACTCATAAACTGCAAGCTCATGACTTGAGCTGAAGTCAGATGCTTAAGCAACTGAGCCACCCAGGCACCCCAATAGATTTAATTTTTTAGAGCAATTTTAGATTTACAGAAAAAGTTTGTAGTAAGTATAGAGTTCCTATATCCTCCTACTCTCCCCATGTCTGCACACACTTTCTCTTATCTTTAAAATCTTGCATAAGTGTGGTGAGTTTGTTACAATCAAAATTCAGTATCGATAAATTGTCATTAACTAAATTCCATTGTTACATTACTTTTTCTGTTAGATGGTTCTATAGATTTTGTCAAGTTCATGTTATGAATCAACTGTTATAGTATCACACAGAATGGTTTCCCTGCTCTAAAACCTCTTGGCTTCCATATACATTGGGGAATGAAATGATTCCCACAATCAAGTGAACACATCCATCACCTCACATAATTACTTTTTGGGGGAGGGGAAGGGTTAGCCCTCTAAGATATACTCTTTCAGCAAATTCTGAGTATACAAAACAGTATTATTAACTATACTTACCATGCTGTATGTTCAATCCTTAGAACTTATTCATCTTACGACTGAAATTTGACCAACCTCTTCCCATATCCCCTACCTCTTCCACCCCCAGCCCCTGGCAACCACCATTCTGTCCTTTCTATGGTTCAACTCTTTAAACTTTATTTTTTTGACATTCCACATGTAAGTGATATCATACAGTAATTGTCTTTCTCTGTCTGGTTTATTTCAATTACTACAATGCCCTCCAGGTTCATGCATGTTGTTGTAAATGACCTAATTTCCTTTGTTTTTATGGCTGAATAATATTCTATTGTATGTATTTACCACATATTTTGATCCTTCCATCTGTCGATAGATACTTGGGTTGTTTCCATATCTTTCCTACTGTAAATAATGTTACAATGAACTTGGGATAACCGTTGAAGATAATTATTTTGTTTCCCTTGGACACCAAGAAGTGGAATTGCTGGATCATATGGTAATTCTCTTCCTAATTTCTGAGGAACCTCCCTACTGTTTCTGTAATGGCTGCACTAATTTACATTCCCACCAATAGTATAAAGGGTTTCCTTTTCTCCACATTCTTGCCAATGTTTGTTATTTCTTGTTTTTTCATAATAGAGATTCTTGTATGAAGTGATAGGTTTTGTGGTTTTGATTTGCATTTCCCTGATGATTAGTGATTGTGAGCATCTTTTCATATACCTATTAGCCATTTGTATATCTCCTTTGAAAAATGTTAATTCAGGTCCATTGCCTATTTTTCAATTGGGTTAGTATTATTATTAATTGCTATTATTATTATTATTATTATGCCATTGAGTTGTATGAGTTCCTTATATATTTTGGATATTACTCCTCATTGGATATACAATTACATATATTTTCTCCCATTCCATAGGTTGACTTTAATTTTGTTGATTGTTTCCTTTGCTGTGCAGAAACTTTTAAAGAGGAAGGAAGGAATACTTACAAATTAATTTTATAAGGCCAGCATTGCCATGATACCAAAGCAAGCTAAGAATACTACAAGAAAATAAAATTTACATACCAATATCCCTGATGAATAGACTTGCAAAAATCCTCAACAACATATTAACAAACCAAATTCACTGGCATATTAAAAGAATAATATATTATATTTAAGTGGGAATTGTCCCTAGGCTATAAGAATGTTTCAACATATGTAAATCAATTAATGTTACACAGCACATTATCAGAATAAAGAATAAAAATCATATAATCCATATGACCTCAATAGAGGCAAAAAAAACCCATATTTAACAAAATTCAACTTTCATTCATGATAAAACCTGTCAAAAATTGGGTATAGAGGGACATGCCTCAACACAATAAAGATCAGATGTAATAACAAGCTCATAAATAATATTATACTCAACAGTAAAAATTACAAGCCTTTCCTCAAATATCAGGAATAAGATGAGTGTCCAGTTTTACCACTTCTACATAGCACTGGGAGTCATAGCCAATTAGTCAAGAAAAAAAAAATAAAGGACATCCAAATCAGAAAAGAAGAAGTAAAATTGTCTCTGTAGAGGATGTGATCTTATATATAAAAATACCGTAAGTCTCTACCAAAATGAAAACCTCTTAGAACAGATAAATGAATTCAGTAAAGTTGCAGAATACATAACCAACATGCAAAAATTGGTTGCATTTCTATAACCAAACAAGGAATTATCAAAAAAAGAAATTAAGAAAACCATTTCATTTATAATAGCATCAGAAGGAATAAAATACTCAGGAATAAATTTAACTAAGGATGTAATATATGTACATGAAAAACTACAAAATATTGATGAAATAAATTTAAAAAGACAAAAATAATGGTAAGATGCTCCATGTTCATGGATGAGAAGAATAAATATCATGAAAGTGTTCATACTACTCAAAGGAATCTACAGAGTCAATGTAATTTAAATGTAGGACATGAAACTAAATCTACTGGAGAAAACATAGGAGGAAATCTCCTTGATCCTGGTCTTGGAAATGATTTTTTGGCTTTGAGACCAAAAACACAAGAGACAAAAAGCAAAAATAAACATATGGGACTTCATCCCTTTACTTTTAATCTATTTTTACAGTTAAAGCAGTTTTCTTATAGATAGCATAGAGTTGTTTAGTTTCATTTTTATAATCTACTCTGTCAGTTTCTTTGAATTCATGTACCAAGATCAATCACATTTAAGGGGACTGTTGATATAGTAGGACTGCTGATATCATATATGTAACTGTTTCTATTTACTCCCTTATTTTTGCTTATTTTTTGTATCTTCTACTCTTGTTCTTTCTCCACTTTTAAGCAAACATTTTATATGACTTATTTTCTTTCTTAGCATATGAATTATACTTTTGAAAATGTTTTTAGTGGTTACCATAGACTTGACAATGAATATTAGGTCACTTTCAAATAAAACTATATCACTTTGTAGGTAGTATAGGTATTTTATAATAGATTATTCCCAATTCCTTCCTCCCACACCTTAATATTGATGTTTTATATTTCACTTGTCTGTAAACTATAATCATCCAATGTATGTTATCACTATTTTAATAAACTGTGTTATTAGATCAATTAAGAATGGCATTCTTGGGGCATCTTGGTGGTTAGTCAGTTGAGCATCTGACTCTTGACTTTGGCTCAGGTCATGATCTCACAGTTCATGGGATTGAGCCCTGCAGTGGGCTCTGTGCCAACAGAGCTTGAGATTCTTTCTCCCTCTCTCTCTGCCCCACCCCTGCTCATCCTCTCTCTCTCTTTCTCTCAAAATAAATAAACTTAAAAAAAAAGAATTTCATTCTTAAAAAAATAGCATTCTAGACAGCAAGGCATTTATAAATTATTTTACAATGAACAATTTACCATAATTAAGAAAAAAAAGATTGCCATCTCTACCACACTAGAATTAAAATCCAGAATCCTCTTATATTGTGTTGCAATATGTTAGCATGTGTTTAAATATTTTCTTCTCATGTGCTCTGATTTATAGTTTCCTACCTTGATATGTTTCATTTTCCTTTTAAGGTTCAATTTGTCCATATTAAAAAAGTTTCACCTTTGAAGGATGGCATATAATAAAAATTTTCCCAAATGTAAAGGTGATTCAAAGTAATGTGATGACATTACACATGTAAGGATCTCATCAAAAAGCAATCCTAAAAAGGAATTGGAGCTCAACAAAATATCTTTTAGAGACTGTCCAAAGAGAACAAGCAAATTGATTAAAACCAATTTATATAATATATAATAGGGAAGAATGAGCATGTTTTAAGGTAAAAAATGAGTTTGGATTTGAAAGAACTCTACTATTCAGATTTGTAAAATGTACTCTGCCCATATTTGACATTTAACTTCTCTGGTTGAAAAAAAGAATGGTGCTAAAACAAAATCAATTTTAGAGAGTAACAGCAAAGAATGGGAAGTGCTAACTATGTAAACTAGAGAGATCAAACAAGAATTTAAAGATGTGAAGAGAAGTCAAAATTATAATTTAACAAGACAACAGATTTTGGGGGGGGAAAGGCCAATAAACTCAAGCAAAGAAAAAAAAAATCAGTGAGGAAAAAGTTTTGGTTGCTAGTCCTGTCCCTAAGTAAGCAATTTAAAATTTATTGCATATAGTTACATCTAGGTAGAATATTAAGTTTTGTACAAAATAAGCAATAAATTACACTATTTAAATCCAAGTGAATTTAAACCATTACTTTCTTGTTTTCAGTTTCTTTGTTTTAATGGAGGGTAAGGCATTCATAATTTTATCTTAAAAATTTTTTTTTGAGGATTAAGTATAGAGAAATAATGATCCTTTCTTCATGACAAATTGAAATACTTCCCAAAGGGCTTGGACAGGTCTTGGAATAAGTCAGAGAGGTTTTCCAAGAAAAGGAGAAAGGTTATAGCATGAGAGTTTTGTACCAGAGGGGTGAAAGACAGCGTTAGAAACACACACACACACACACACACACACACACACAATTTTAAGTATTATTTATGGAAAGAAAATACAGTAATAAACTTAGAAATATATATTTATAAAGAGGAGTTTTTTATGTGGTTTTAATTTCTTCATCATGACCTAATATTCTATGAGACTAAAACTGATGAAAAATCTCAATAAATCCCTGAATGACTATCGACAAAAAAAAAAAGTAACTAATTCATCCATTTTAGAGAACGTTAATTATGTAATGGAGGAGGCGGTATTGCTAAACTAATTTCTCTCTTAGAAGCTAAGGAAAAAATTTACCCAGTTTTTTCATGAAGAATGTTTTGATATTAATTGAAAAGATACAATTTCAATATATTACATCTTTTTTTCCTGTGTAGCAGGTTCCCAAGCTGACTGACCTTGAGATCAAAAGTGCTTAATAAATAGATCCTCACGCTCCTCCCCCTGTAATTCTGAATCATTGAAGGGGTGGGGCTGGAGAAGGGAGGGGGGTTCTAGAATCTTTTGTTTTGAAACACAGGTGGTTTTTATGATCACACGTTTCAGAAAGCACCATTTTATAGAGCAGTAAGAATCACATTCACAGTCACATATATTGTTTCAGTCATGTCATATTGCTCAATTCATTTTCTCTTCAGAGAGGGTGTCCCTCTCCAGATCTATGCTCATTTGAATTTCTTTTTATCTTCCTAAAGTCAGATCAGACATCAACTCTCCAAGCTCATTTATTCTGTGTTATCTGTGTACCTCACATATAATTTTGTTTTTCACGAATAAAACTTATTTTTAATAAATATTTAACTTATATTTATTTTTATGAATACCAGTATCTAATGTCTAATGAGAGCTAACAATATGCCATGATCTTCATATTTTATCTGACAGGGTATTTACCGCATCTCAGTGAAAGAGTGTATTAGTTCAGAGCTCAATTAGAGAAGCAGAAACACTAAGAGATATTTTAAAGGATCTGTTATTTGTCAGTCATCAAATATTGCCTAATAGCTCCAAATGCTCCCTTCAGCATTTACTCTGTGATAAACAGCCTTTCTCCTTTAAAATGAGCTCAATGTTAAGCTTTCTCCACAGAGGGCGTTGGAGGGACATCGCAGGAAGTAGGGGCTCTGGGCCATTTCCAGTGCAGTGTGGCATAAGTGGGTGAGGTAGAAAGACATCCTCAGAAGTGAGCCCCAGCCATCAACCCAGACCTTGGGCATTCTGCGACCTTGCAGCACTAGCCTTGCAATAACTTTTCCTTGGCCCTCTAGACATGCAAACCAGAAATCTCTTATTCCCAGTTTTTGTGCTCTGAAGATTTCCTGCCTGCTCTGGTCCCCAGAGTCCCCCCATGTGGGCTGCAAGCAACTGGGTGTGGCCTGGAGGGTCACATAGAGAGCTGTTGTTGCTTCTGCAAGCTTCCAGATGGCCTGTGATTTCTGAAGGTCTCTTATCCCCCAAATCTGTCCTTACAATCTTGTCCCTGCAATTTGCGACCATCTGTTTCCCACCTGCCCACCAGGGCCCATTGCTTATCCAGCAACTGGAGACCAACTTCAATCCTGGTCAAACCAGCGAACATTTCATTACCTAGTGAAGTGAAACACACTTTCTCCAGCAAAATCCTAATGCCTTCCAAGTTTGGCCTTCCTTGAGTATTCTTTTCTCAGCCCTAACATACCATACAGTGTCCATAAAGTTAATTCTCTTGTCACATTAATAATTTTTTTATAGTAAACTTCTCCTGTTTAAGCTTTTGTGTGGTTTCTATCTTCTGACTGAACCCAGGCTGCTATATAGGGATTTGTATTTTCATAATTATGAGAATGTTTATGTAGTATCTATAAGCTGTTATCCTTGTGTCTGATGTTGGAGCTTGAAGTCCCTTGAAAAGGCACTAAGGAAGGAAAAACTTATGAATGTAGAGTAGGAGAGAACAAGAGCCAAGACCCACAAGCATGTGTCGGATTTCACTTTCCATCTTCTCTGACCTTGATAGCATGAGTGTCTCATAGGATTGGGCAGTCTTATTTATGGAGGTAGGCACACACATCTAGCACATAGAGCTAGAGAAGCTGAAAGGTGATACTGTCAAGGTGGGAGAGTTACAAGCCAACTGCTGCCTCATGTCAAGGTAAGCTGATAAGTGACAATGTGTAGAAGCTGCAGAAATGGCCGTTGCTTCTCTTCCACCCACCGACTCTCTCTCGTCATCCATCCTAACATAAGTCATACAGAGAAATGTCATTCTGGGGAATTTAGTCTAGCCAACTTGAGTTAATACCTAACAGCACCTTCACAGTCCACCCCGTATCAACGTCCCCAGACTCCTCCTTCACTCATACTTAATCTCTAAATAAAAACAAGAGCAAACAGAATAAACTGGTAGAAGAGATCCAAGCAAGCAAGCTACTTTTCAGTATTCAGGTGACAACTGTTGCCAACGTTTCCTGAGTGGCATAAATGATTCGTTTCTCTTTTCAAAGGGGAGAAAGCTATATCCCCTTCACCCTACATATCTGTCACACGTGGAAAAACTGGAGTTGATAAGCATTTTCCAGCCACCTGAGTGATGTGTAGTGACAGGCATCACAAGTATCTGCTTTTTACCTCCCCCGCACAAACTAAGGGCAGCGCCCTTCATGTCTAGCACAGTGCCTGACACATAGCATCTGCTCAAGGAATGTTCCCTGACTTAACGGGGACTTCTGCCAACTGCATACTCTACACTACACACACAACAAAAATCTAGGAGAATGACCTATTGATTTACTTGCCCTGACTTTGCCATTTGAAATTAAACCCAGTGCATTCAGAGAGAAACTGCACTGACCGTAGCTGTCTGGTATGCAATTCAGATTAATTGCTGCCGCAGTCATTCATGAGTTTTGGCACTGTTTGGATTTTGGTAAGCAAAACTAGGGGAATTTATTTTTGGCCATCTGCATCAATCTTTATTTGGACAACTAAATGAATCACTATAAAACCCCACTGTCAAAATGGTCGATGTGATTTGGTACCACACAGAGTTAGTGATTACCTGGCCTTATAGTTCCTCTGGGTTTTCTGCTGTTGAGACTATCACCTGCATCTTTTGATTGCAAATATTTGGGGCATTGAGCCAGTTCCCATTTCACTACATAAAGCTGTCCTGAGCATGTAGAAACCATACCAATCAGCACTTTTTAGAAAATGAAACAATTTGCAAGGTCCTGAATGATAGATGGCAATAAGGAAATGCATTGCACTGTGCTTTTGAAGTACAATTTCAATAGTAACTTTGCTTATAAAAACGAGGACCATACATACCTGTTTTCCCTAAAGGATCCTGGATCACACCAGATGCCTTGCTGTAATTATTAATAGCATTAATTTTTGCCTCCCAAATTATCCGTGTAAATTGTAAGTTGTAAATTATTATTTGTAAATTATATGGTCACACTTACATACAACACCTTCTTTGGGGTTTCATAGGTGGGTAGAATCTAGCAGCCTATGAGGAATTAGATGCAAATGTCTATAGACTTCTGGAAGTGGCAAAACAAGAGAGATGTAGTATGTATAACACAGGTTCAGGCAAGGGAACAATGGGTCAAGGAAAGTGGATGGGCTTGTAGAAGAACAAACAAATATATCCAGACAGAAAACAGAAAGGAGAGATCATAAGTTGGGAAAGAATAAAAAAGTATCATGGTGCTAGAAGGACCAACAGAGTTCAAAAACGAAAAGTCAGCAAAACTTGGGAACAATGATTTTATAAGCTATTGTTCATTGCACAGCTATTGTGTGTCAGAACCTGGGCTTAATGATTTATATACAAAATGTATTAAAACCCCTTATCAACATAGGAAATAGGTATTTCTGTCCATGTTTTATAGGTAAAAATGGACTCAGGAAAGTTTAAATAATTGCTGAATGAGTTGAATGGTGGGATCAGTTTATGAAACTGGATTCATGTGGCTTTCCAAACCCTGTACTTTAAATATGGCATATTATGACCTTTCTGCAGGCTCTATTATTGATGACTTCTGATGCCAAGGCCTTATACTTTGTGTTTCATGAAGCCTAGAAAAGTCTCACAGGATTTTGTGAGAAGGGAGAGGAAAAAAACTGAGAAATGGCAGGTAAATAATTTTCCAAAGGCCTCCGTGGGACTAGGCTAGGATGAAATACAAGTAGTAACAATACTCCTACCTAGTGACAGCTCAGCAATAAAATATAAAGGAAATAAATATTTAAAAATAAATATTTTAAAATCATATTTCAGAATTATGCTAAAATTTACATATAGCATGCAGTCCTTGTCAACATTTATTCATCAAGGTTCTACTGGGGAAATCCTATTTATTTGTAAGCTTTTATATTTACTTAAATAATTTTTTTAAGTTTATTTATTTACTTTTGAGAGAGAAGAGACAAAGTGAGCAGGGGAGGGGAAGAGAGAGAGGGAGAAAGAGAATCCCAAGCAGGCTCTGCACTGTCAGCCCAGAGCCCAATGTGGGGCTGAATCTCACGAAACTGTGAGATCGTGACCAGAGCCGAAACCAAGAGTTGAACACTTAACTGACTGAGCCACTAAGGTGCCCCTATATTTACTTCTAAATATTACTTTAAAGAATGTTAAAAATCATGTCTGCAACTAACACTTTTTAATATGCAGAATAAATGTAAATCTTTTCATGGTCGTTGAATCCTTGACCCCTCTCAATGGTCTTCAAGTCTCAGTGCAAACTCTTTGAGGTTGTCTCCAGTTTTCTCAGGACTCATTTGCAAACTGTCTTCATTTAGTGTCCAGACATTTAATGAATTTCTTTACTCTGTTAAATCCACATGTGCCTTCTCTGCAGCTCAGAAATCACATGCCACCAGTAACTCTATTTTAATATCCCCTGTAAATAAGACACAGAGTTTGTCCTAAAGGACTATGGATGAAATGCATGGCTCTAGAGCACGTTTGAGGATTAAAATGGTCCCCACTAGAGAAAATAATACTTCTATTCACTAAGCATGTATATTTACTGATTTTGTACCATATGCAGATCATACACAAGTGATCATAGAATCTACCAGGAAATCTGTTTCCTCTAAGGATTTAGACCATATATTCTCTAAAATTCTCACCCAGTAGGAGTTACCACTGACTAGTTATCTTTTCTTCATACCCATGACATGCTTATTCAACAAAACTTGTCAAGTCTTTCTCAATTACTGTATCATCCTTGCTTACCAGAAGCATTGCAATAGTCTCTTCTTTGGTATGCTTCTATTTTTTCTTAAGTCAGCAAACTGTTTCTATAAAGGGTCAAATGGTTTCAGTTTTGCAGGCCATCTGTTTCCTATCACAGTTACTCAAATCTGCTGTAATAGTATTAAAGTACAGCAGATCTGTAAATCAAAAGTTGTGGCTGTGTTCCAATAAAACTTTATTTACAAAAACAGGAAGCAGACAGTAAGTCATAGTTTGATGACTGAAAAATTGTATTATGTCTCTTCTTAGAACAACAACAACAACAAAAAGCTACCAAACAGATCATATTTCATGACTTAGAACAGTCTCTCAGTTGGTACATATCACTCTGTACAGGTCTTTGAGGTTTCTTCCTAACACGTATTTCTTCTTTTACCTCCCGATACTTCTACTTAGGTAAACTATGTTTCAGGTACTCTTTATTTCTAATTATTGCCCAAATATAGATGTTCTGTCTTTTTTTTTAAGTTTATTTCTTTGAGAGAGAGAGAGAACAAAGGAGGGGAAGAGAGAGAAAAAGGGAGAGACTCTCAAGTAGGTTCCATGCTGTTAGTTCAGAGCCTGATTGGGGGACTTGATCCCAGGAACCATGAGATCATGACCTGAGCCAAGACGAAGAGTCAGATGATTAACCGACTGAGCCACCCAAGTGCCTCTAGGTGTTCAGTCTTTTTAAAGAGCTTTCGTATGCTTCTCTCTCTGTTGTCAGGACTTTATGCTTTTTCACATATTGGTCTTACTCTTTGATCAAGTGTCACTATAAATTGTTTTTGGGGATCTTCCCAACTTTCTCTGGCTTAGTGGCTTAGTATCCATTTCCTCCAATGAATACTCAAAGCACTGTGTGTATTCCTCCTTATAAGTTTTCATCCTATATTTTGCTTATTCATTTGGATTTAAAATCCCCATCTAAATGAGCTCTTTTACAAATCAGGAAATCATCATCTTAGACTTCACAACAATAGCATAATATCTGGCACATAACAGGTACTTTGTAATATAATTAACTTCTAAGTTGATCATTCATTTGGCAAATGTACAATGAGTTCCTACCCTGTATAGGCATTGTTTGAGGCTTTGGAAAAAAAGCAGTGTACAAAACAAATAAAACTTCTGGTCACAGGGAGCTTACATTCTAGTAGGGAGGAAACAAGTAATAAGCAAGGAAATGAACATAGGGTATGTCAGGTAGTGCCAAAAATAAAGCAGAATAAGGTAATAAGAAGTGAATAAGAATGCTGTTTTGTATCAGGTCAAGAAAGTTTTCATGCATGAGCTGACATGTGAGTATACCTGAATGAAGCAGGAAATTAATTCAGTATCATTACAATAAGTGCTGAATAAATGAGTCGATTACAAGGGCAGGTACATTTAAGTGTCCCATGGTTTCCTGCATGCATTTGACTCTTCTTCCCACCCCTCAGATTTCTTCTTCTCCCATATTGGGATAATAAGCGAGTCATAGTTAATTATTTGGGGACGGATCTTCAATACACCTAAGTGATGTAAGTTACTCCCATAAGTTACAGCAAATCATCGTGACCATGGGGAGTTTTTCCACTGGGTAGAAGTACAGAATCTCCTCCCCCACCTCACAAGAGAAGTACCAGAATATTTGGAACCATAGCTAAAATTTAACCCTTGCCTCCTCAAGTGATCCCAATATGCTTTACTGAGTAGACCTTAATCTCCCTAAAACAAGCCTAATTAATTCATCAACTCCATTCCAAGGGCATTTTTATAATATGCTATTATAACACTTAGTACATTGTCTTCAAGTTAATTGCTTTTACATATATCTCATCCATAAGTGTGGGAGCTCTTCCAAAGCACAGACTCTATCTTATTCATTTAGAGATTTTATCAGGATGCCTGGCACGGAGTTCCCATTAAATAAGTGTTTGTCAAATTAAATTGATGATTTGCCAGTTCCAAATCTTCTCTACACCCGTCATAACATTGAACATGCAAATAAATCCAGTGGAGAAAGTTCTTTTACTTTTCATTCAAGGACCTCTTGAAGTACAACACATAGTTGAGGAATGTTTTTAAAATGGTTCCTTTTGTGTTATTTCTAAATTAAGAGTCTTAACAATGAAATGAATCTTATATCTAATTGGCACACAATAAATGTTTATTTTGAGACTTGGAAGTTTGAAACATTATAATATTGCTAGGCTTTGGCCACTGAAGAAGCATCTAAATATTCAGAGGATTTAAAAGAGAATTCACTGCCCTGCCATTTCTTCCTGCTCTAATAGGACTCTTAATCAAAGAGATCAATTGAGAATATCTTTTATTCTATTTAATTTGACATGTAACATGTTTGGCAGATCGCTGATGGGAATAAAGGGGAGCTGCATTAAAGAGAACAACTTGGCTGAATTTTCTCTTTTCTTTGCTATTAAGTGACTTCTGGAAATATTTTCAGATATCCAGGGCTCAGACTCACACTGGCATATAAAAGTTCTCTTACTCAATTGATACATACATAGAATTTCTAACAGATAAGTATTCTCTTCTCACATTTTACTAAAAGCCACTCATTTTTTGCGTGCCTTTCTGTGAATACATCCTGCTTAAATCCATACTGTTCAAGTCAATGAAGAATAAAACAAATTTTGAAGAATATATTCATAATTTTATGATACAGTAAAATCATGAGCAATTGTATTATGTTTCCCCGTTGTTCATGATGAGATGTAATTGAGTCCTTAAAGTGAAATGACAAAGAAAAAAACATTAAATTCCTATATTAAGAACAAATATATCTTTCTTCTCAGTATCAAGAGTAATGACACAAATGATGAAGGCTCAAAGCCATATCCATTCACTCAGGAAAGTTCTGGCAATCTGTTCCTAGAGAAGATTTACTATGCAATAGGTTTAAATTTAAAAGGATGGGTTTCTGACCAACATGTTGGACTGAACAGAATGGAAAATGCTTTCCTGGTCCAAATCATAAAAATTTCTGGATGATGTGTGTTGAAAATGTTAAAAATGTACTTCTGAACCCACAGAAATGGGAAACGCCTAAGTATCCTAAAACAAAACAACAACAACAGCAATAGA
This sequence comes from Cryptoprocta ferox, assembly GCA_028646485.1. Lineage (NCBI taxonomy): Eukaryota > Metazoa > Chordata > Mammalia > Carnivora > Eupleridae > Cryptoprocta > Cryptoprocta ferox. The sequence goes on along the minus strand of CM053576.1, from coordinate 105,472,429 downwards.
AATCACCTCATAACTGTTTTTGCTAACCAGGAATTAGAGCTGAGCAACATAACCAGATATACAACTTATAAGTAAGAGGTGAATCAGCGACAGAGGGAGAGTAAGGGACTATGTACATTAAGCAGGAAGAATAAGGATTCCAGTTTGAAGCTGGATTTCAGGAAATTATAACCTCATATATAAATGCTTGCTCTAGAGTTTTATTCTGGAAATAAGGAGAAATGGAGTCATGAATAACTGAAACTCTGAACATAAAATATAGTTTGGAGGATCAACTTTGTGCAAATGACAGAGTACAGAAACCCAAAGTCTGAAAGTTTCACATACCATCTACTTCAGAATTCGTAGAACCAAGTAGAAAAGAGTCAGAGGTAACCAGGGAACTGTGTTCTGGAAGGCACCTGCAAGTACAACTCACGTAAGACTCCTGAGATGTAAGTCCATGGAATTTGAACTCTGACCACAAATATGTGTAACCAGAAAGTCCAATGCTAAGGGAGACAACTATAAATTGAATAACTAGGAGGATTTATGACTGGGAATTAGAGTAACCTGAGAGGGACTTTAAAATACATATTTGGCATGTGTAAAAAAATAATGGGATTAGTCACATTCTTAAAATAAAAAGGGGAAGATTATGAGCAAGATCAGACAATCTTGTAAATAAAGTAGAAATCAAATCCTAAGGAGGTTATTCACTATGTGACCTTAGACATTTTACTTAACCCTCTCCCCCTAGATATCTCAATCTGAGAAATAGGATAACTCATGGAGTTGGTGTGGGATTTAATAATTGAAGTACTTAGAATAGTGCCTGGTACAATGTAATGAGTCATTACATATCAGCACTTATTACTATTAGAAATGATGGCACACCTATTAAATATGAAGAGGCTGAAAAAATAGCAATTAAAAAGTTATTGTCTATATTAAAACATTTTAATAGAAAAGTTGAAGACCAGAGAACAAGACTGAAGGCCAATATAATATTACTGGATATAAGCTGAATAAATTTCAGAGAATTATACAAATAGGTTTAGAATTGGGAAACATAAAAGAAAGTTTAAGATATACAGGATTAATTTCAGAAATGCCAGGATATCCCTAATATAAATATAAAACTGAGACAAAGAATGAAACAAATTTATAAAGAAAAATATATTTCTTATTTAAAATATCACATTCAGTCCCAAAGATCAGAAAGAAAATAAATCCACAACTGAACTGTGGATCATCAAGAATATATCCCAAACTGCATGAAAAAAGAGAGAGCACTTACATAGTAATAACAGAAATTAAAATTTTCAGGAGCAACATTACATGTTACAGAAAATGGGATAATGCCTTCAAATTGCTGAAATAAAAATACTAATATATATTTTTTAAAAACAGAATGAACCAAACAATATCAGATGTAGTTTTGAAATAATCTAAGCAATGCCTCAACAGCATGGAAATTTACCTAGTCTCCTCTGTGGAATTCATTTGGATCCGTATTGCAAATCTGAGTAGGCATTGAGAGTTAAAAGATTTTGATATGGTTGTCAGAGGTAAGGGGACCAGAATATGCCCTGAAATTGAATGTTCTTGGACATCAGTATTTGATGATCTCCAGTTCTGAGAGTTTAGTTTAGACAGACAGTAAACAAATGTTCATATAACTGAGTAAAAAATACCTATGCTAAATACTATGAACAGAAAAAAATGAATTGCTATTAATATATAAGACCAGGAAACCTACTGTAATCTGGGAAGACCAGAGACAAGAACTAGTCAGAGAAGACCAGAGACTAGAACAATGCATAGCTGTTGAATATGTGGGATTAAATGTGAAAGAGATTTAGGGCTCCATATAATAAGATCAGTTTCAAATAGAGAATGAGATAACTCCATCGTTTATTTAATATATGTTTCAATAAAAATGCATAATCAGCTAAAGCCAAAATTAACCTAATCCACCCATGATATAGGCTGTCTATTCCCATATGGGCACATTTATCTTTATATCTTAGTATCAAAAAATGACTCTATATACTTGAATATTTTTTATGTTTATTTTTGAGAGAGAGACAGATAGAGGCAGAGAGAAGGAGAGGCACAGAGACAGGGAGACAGAATCTGAAGCAAGCTCCAAGCTCTGAGCTGTCAACATAGAGCCCAACATGGGGCTTGAACCCATGGACCATGAGATCATGACCTGAAACTTAACCAACTGAGCCATCCAGGTACCCAAAAAAATAACTTTATATAGTTGAAATAGTCACTTTCTATTATTATTATTAAGGCAAGAATTAAGATTCTTTCCCTAAGAGATCTTATGAAAGTCCTCTTTTAAAAAAAATTTTTTTAGAGTAATCTTTACGCCCAACATGGGGCTCAAACTCACAACCCCAAGATCAAGAATCGCATGCTCCTCTGACTGAGCCAGCCAGGTGCCCCTATAGAAGTCCTCTGTGACTGAACATGATAGGATACCCCATTCTCGGTCTCTAACATCTCATCACAGATAGGCTAACAAAACATCTAAGGAAATCTGATGCCAATCTGTTCTCCCCAATGATTTCTGCATCTGAGTCTTGATATTTTTAAACAAAGTTGTCCTTACATTTTCATCATTCAATTAATGGTGAAAAGATAAGTGACTTCCCTCTTCCCTTTTCTTTTAAGTCAGAAAGTCTCTTCCATGGATAGTAATTAAAGATTCCTTGAAACAAGTTAATGGAGAAGAAAGAATCTATAATTGCTTCATCACTATTCTATTGTGATGTGAGATTTCTGCCTTTTGTTTTTTGTCTTTTGGTTTTTGATAGAGAAAGAGAGTGAGCATGGGCCATAGGAGAGGAACTGAGGGAGAGAGAGAATCTCAAGCAGTCTCCATGCTCAGCACAGAGCCCGAAACGGGGCTCAATTCCATGACCCTGAGATCATGGCCTGAGCCAAAATCAAGAGTCAGACACTTAACTAACTGAGCTACCCAGGCACCCAAAGATTTCTGCCTTTTAAATCAAGTAATCTAATAAAGAGAAAAGTAACCATATCAAGACTTTAACTGGGTTTAAGTGTAAGGCTTACCATAACAAAATCAGTTTTCTTTAGTGGTTCTTTAGGGTTTTAACTTGATTTCTCTTTAGAGTTCTTCAGGGGTTTTAATGCATTGAGAAGTTATTTATTTATTCATGTAGGGCTGGTTTTATATTTGGATGCTAGAGATTTTCAATTAAAATGAAGACAGGAATAATATACCAAAAATGGAATTTTGTTGGGGAAGGTGCTTATTAAGTATACCTATAGTGTTACATTGATTCTAGACTTAACAGTCTACAGGTTGTATTATGACTCTACAATAGTGTCCAGTTCGTGTACCTTCAGAATCAAATACCTTCTGTGTTCCCAGGTTGAGGCAGGCAGGGCTATGCATGATAGGTGTGGCTGGGGTCAAACACACTTTACTCTGGAAAAGCTCTAACCTTTTTACATTCAACTCACTTGTCACAATATTTTTCAGTGGGCAATGGATTCATTCAGAGCCAGTTCTGAATGTGCGCGAAAGGGGATACTCACATTTTCTTTTTTGTCTTAGAAATAAATTTCTACAAAATGTCTTCATTGATGACCCAAAAAATCCCCGAGTAATCCCCCGAGTACAGGAAAGAGTGGGGGGGAATAAATAATAACATGATTTGAGTATACATTTTCTTGGGAACTTCTGAAACAATTTCTTTTCTATCATTGTCTTGTTTTCATTATGAATGTCTATAATTCAGAGAGTGGGTATAATTGGCCAGCATATATTAGAAGGGATACTTCTTTCCTTCGGTAGAAAATTCTGTGTGCTCATGTGATGAATTTACCATAGTGAGAGGAGAAATATTTCTAATACCAGATAAGGCTATCCCAAGAAACATCCCGTTATTTTTCCCAGTCACTCACTCACATATTGTATAAGTAAATTTGGAGGAATAAGTTAAAATGTTGGAAGGTGGAGGCTGCTCTAAGGTAGGACAATGCTCCATTCAGTCCATGCAATTTTGGTTATATGAGGTGGGCGTGATATCATGGATGAAATCAGGGAATAATTCCCACCTGGTTAATATCTTATGCGTGTGAAAAGACAGAGTCACAAGAAAGTGAATCAGAGATTTTTTATGAAACAGTTTTAAAGATAATTTTTAAAAGTGATTAAAAAAACTGTCCACACACTTCAAGAGCTATCAATTTTACCTACCAATTTCAGAGCAAAATATCTTAAGCAGTACCTCAGTAATATTACATTTGCTGCCAGAAAGCTGAGAATCATCTCCCACCTCTGGTGAATTTATAGGAATTAACAGTATACGTTTGGTACTTTAAACTCATGTACATATCCATTATGTATTGCTACCTCTGTTCAATTACTATACATTAATGTGCAATTTGTATTGATGTAAAATGCCTTAAGACCCTTTTGAAAAAGTTATTTAAAGTCATAAGATGACATAATGTCTTTAGAAATCCTCGCAATAAACTTTATTCAAAGGTGTCTGCATTACATATGAGATCTTTAAGATGATTTACGGCAAGGACGGTGTTTTCTCCACCATACTCTACTGAATATCTAATAAAATGCTGGGCACATAGTACGTGTTCAATTAATTTATTCTTTTTGCTCAATCTGGTTATTGACTTACCAGGAGGTACAATATACTATACTAAGAATACTTTGTTTTAATTTGAAAAATGCCATAAATATAATAATCTCAGTGTGGTGGTAATGACTGAGAACGAAATAAGGAATATGTGAGCAAGAAAAATCCATGTGTTCCTTTCTTCTATTCTACTCAGTTTTCAGGTTTTAGTTTTTAAGCATGGTTGAAATACTAACCATTTTTATATCAAACCTTGCCTTAGAAACACCGTCTAATTTAAATACAATCCCTTTGAATTTATATATTTCTTCCCTTTTAGGCTCAGTTCTTTGAATTATTTAGCAGAATATTCTTAAGGCAATTAAAGGGATCCATTCAGCAGGATTTAAGCCAACAAATCAGTCAGCAGTTTTTGGTCACCTCATAAAGCAGTTAAGCATTACATCCAGTCCATGTATTTGAGATTTCACATGCCTTCATAATAGAGCTATCAATTTTCTGATTTGCAAGCCAGCTGACAGAGTTAATACCCCAAAGGGCTATTGCAGTGTTAAGCTCCTAAAATTGTTTTAGACTCACCCATAAATTAGACTATAGCCCAATCATGTACAATTTTATCCTTGTGCTCCTTGAAAAAGCATGAGCTCAGTGTTCCAGAAACAACACTCTTTAGAAGAATAGCCTATTGGATCTATCAATCTTTTTTTTAAGTTTTGATGCTGACTAAATATTCAGTTCACCGTAACATGCTGTAAGTTACACAGGCAACACTAGGACACTGCTTGACCTATTATTTTTGAAGTTGGTGCTTTAAATATTAACGGAGCCTAACATAGCTCAGGATACATATGGAGTATTCAAAATATGTGAGTAGGCATTTGATCTGTCTATGGTCCTTTGCACTGGTTGGCTGAAGTTTTGTATACTCTGAGTAAACCACATGAAGATTTTGACCAAAAATTACCCTCCTATGGAAAGAAAATCCCTGCAAAAATATAAATTATGACAGAGTATGTTTTGTAATTTTCATGTCTCACTCATAGGATTGTCCCTGGCAATGTATTTTTTTTGTGGTTCTATGTCTGACAAGAAGTTTGTTCTTGAATTAGTCTTATGGTTAAGGTTGTGAATATCAGTGATACAAAAAATGAAGAGAGACTTGTATGTTTGGTATCACTGTTTACCTGTTTGCTACATTAATTTTTAAAAACTCCTGGCTCAGGATAATTTAACAGAGGTTTTTATTTGTTTCAAAATGTTTAAGATGAAAAAGAACATGAAAATATGCATACATCAGTCTGTCAACACACATGGAGACAAAAACTTTCCCCTGCTAAACGTAATGATAACTCTTAAATCTATATGTCCAGTTTCATTCTCCATTTTTTTAATGTTTTTTATGTTTGTTTATTTTTGAGAGAAAAAGAGAGAGAGCAGGAGCAGGGGAGGGACAGAGAGAGAGGGAGACAGGGGATCCTAAGTGGGCTCTGTGCTGACAGCATGACATGGGGGTCAGTCAAACTCATGAACCATGAGGCCAATAAATGAGCTGAAGTCAGACGCTTAACCACCTAAGCCACCCAGGCGCTCTTCATTCTCCATTTTCGTATGTGGTCCCATGGATTCTATAGACTCAAGGATATTTTTATCCAAATTTCTAACAGAACCTTCAAATTCAACATGTTCAGAATTGAACTTGCCATATTTTGCCATCAACCTGCTCTTCTTCTTGTGTCTTCATCACCATAACATATTAGTCAATCAGTTTTCCAGATACAGGAAAATAGTAGTTCTTTCCTTCATTTCCCATATCTGCCTGGTTAATAAGACCTATCAGTCAACTTACCATCACTTGATCTGAACATATCTCTTCGATGCCTTCTATCATTGACTTACTTCAAATTGTCTTAATTTCTTATCAGTGTACTTCAAGGACATCTAAAAATGGTTTCTATCTCTAGCTATTCTACAAAGTTTTCTCTGAAATGTACTCAAAGCGATATTTCCAAAACAAGAATATGAAGGTAATAATTATTCTGATGGTGGTATTGATAATGATAATTTTCATTTACTCTGTACTTACTGTGTGTCAGGCACAAGCTAATACAGGTTTTCTTATTGATCACACACACACACAAACACACACACACAGTGTTATTACTGTCTTACAGGTGTACAGGTGAAAAAGCTGTCATTTGCCCAAGGTCAGACTAAGTAGAAGTAACAGAAATCTGACTCCAGGTAATCAGTGCTCACCCATTATGCTATGGTACCTGATTTAAAAAGAGTAACTGAATAATAAAAACTGATAATCACTTTATTGAATAAAGTTTTAAGGGCTCCCTGTTGCCTTCAAAATAACATCAAAATACTCCTTGGTCCCAAATACTTTGTGGTCTTACTCAAACCGCTATCCCTCCTACCTTCTTTACTATCCAAATGCCTTTAATATCTGACAGTTTACTTTTACCATGACACCCTTTTATATATTACTTCCATGGTCTTGCTTGTGCTATTCTCTCTACTTTGAAAATCCTTACCTGACTTCTTTACCTGGATAATATACGGGATTCTTGAAATTCTCTGTAATTAATCCTATCTTACTTCCCCTCTAACCAATGAGAAATGATTTATTTTATTTTCAGATGCCCCAGTAAGTGGGCCCCATTTCCTAATGGATCAGGTCACTATTGACTTGGAAGTGTGTTTGGAGGTATTTTGCTCTTTTGGTACTTTCTCTACCTTGTGACTGGCAAAGTCAGCTCATGTAGCCTAACATACCTACATTCTTCCCTCTTGGCTTCTGCCCCCTTCTCCTCCAAACCATATTGAAGTAGTAAACCCACTTCCACTGGAGCATGTCTCGTGAACTTGGGAATCCTTATTTCCCATCTTTTACCTTTTGGGCTGCATGCGTTTCCATCACTAGTCTCTAAAAGTGAGGGGAGAATTACTTGGATTCGGGAGACCAGAATTTGAATCATGGCTTTGCCATTTATTAACCATATAGATGTGCAAGTAATCTAGCCTCTATACCTTCAGTTTTGTCATTGCAAAATGTACACAGAAATAATTCTGCCCTATAGAGCTATTTTGAAAATTAACAGGGATAGTACAATAAAAAGCGACAACACATTGCCTGGTCTATGAAAAGATCACAATATACGCAAATTGCAATTGAGTGTATAAAATATACACCTAAGTATGTGGTATTTTGCACAAAATCATTCAAAATGATTCAGTGAATTACTAAAATAATTAAGAAATTCTCAGTCAAGTTCAATTTGCTGATATATTCTATCATGTTTGTTCTCAAAATATTGAAAATCTAATTGTAATAATGCCCTTTATGTGATGAAGTAATACACTAAATGACTTTGACTAGAACAGTGATGCTTCATAAATGTGGACATAATTCTTAATAATCTCTCTCAAAAAATGGTCTGCAGTCTTATCATTTGATTTCTGGAGGCAGTAACATTTGCAGGAGAAGAGGGGGAAAAAGGAAAGAATTTCTACTTAGGCCAGTCTTTCTCAAACATGGCACTATTCCCACTATTGGGGGCCAGATATTTTTTGTTGTGGGGGGGTAAATTATGCAGGGTAGGATATTTAGCAGCTTACCTGGGGTCTACTATGTATAAGATATAGGTAGCACTTGACACTCCCACTTTCATCGTGACAACCAAAAATGTCTGCAGACATTGCCAAATGTCTGCTTGACAACCATTGATTTGGATCAATCCAAAATAACTGATAGGTGTCCCTCATAAAGGAATTCAGGACAATCTTGATAAATGTCAAAGTACTGCTGAGTTTAAGATCAAGTTACCAGTGTGGCAACTGTGTCACTGTTAATGTATATTAAAGATTTTTGGTCTATCTGCTTTTTAAAATTTTTTAAAGTGTTTATTTATTTTTGAGAAGAAGAGAGAGAGAGAGAGTGAGAGTAGGGAAGGGGCAGAGAGAGAGAGAGAGAAAGAGAGGGATCACAGAATCCAAAGCAGGCTCCAGGTTTTGAGCTGTCAGCCCAGAGCCCGACATGGGGCTCAAACTCACAAACCATGAGATCATGACCTGAGCTGAAGTCAGATGCTCAACCGACTGAGCCACCCAGGCGCTACTAGGCTATTTTCTGCTTCCTTTCTTATTATGTAAGCCCACAATAGCAATATCTCTCATCCTCCAAACAATATTATTATATCAACATGTGCTTTGCTCTGATTGGCTATTTGTAAATTTAAGAGGGTAATGTAAAGGGAGTAGAAATGCCTTCTTCATTTGAAGTAACTGAGACGTATTAGCTCTCAAAGGTCCCTGGTTGCGATCCAAGTTCTTCCTTTTTTTTACTCTTTTTCTTCTTCTTTTATTTTTAATTGTCACATGAACAAGTTTTAATAGTCACTGAGTCATGCATGGCTTTGGCAAATTTCATTCCCACACAAATCTTACCCCACATTGCCACTTTTGGGAAAAGCTATTTTAGAAAACAAAACAAAACAAAACAAAACAAAACAGTTCCCTCTCCCACCCCCTTGCTCCTTCCCTGTACCTTCCTCTTTAGCTCCATAATTTGGTCAGCTATTAAGTGAGTGGATATTGTAGGTACTCCATGGAACTACTTATAGATTTGAGGCTTCCACTGCAACTAACAAAATGAAATTTGATAAAGATAAATTAAAATCCATTATTGATAAAATAACTGAAAACATATCTAATGGAAGAGACCTTAATACAAAATCTAGTGGTTTACTTGACTGTGATTTCTCATTAAGCCATCAGTGTCATATGGTTGTCTGAAAGATTAATATACAATTGTAGACTGCATTGATAAGATCCTAACTCTATGGGGGAGAGTATGTCTATTCTTTGGTACCTGTCAGCACACAGTTGTGCTGGAGAATTCTTAAAGAATAATAACAATAATGAATAATAGAGTTATAATGACCCCTTCCCTTAGTGCCAAATCTGCTCTTTAAAATGTCTTTCTGGGGGTGCCTGGGTGGCTCAGTAGGTTAAGCATCCGACTTCGGCTTAGGTCATGATCTCACGGTTTGTTGGTTTACCCCGCATTAGGCTCTGTGCTGACAGCTCAGAGCCTGGAGCCTGTTTCAGATTCTGTGTCTCCCTCTCTCTCTGCCCCTCCTCCACTTGGGCTCTGTCTCTCACTGTCTCAATAAAAAAAAAAAAAAATTTTTTTTTAATAAAATGTCTTTCTGTTTTTCAGGGTTAGCAATATTTTGAGTTCCTTTTCTTCTTGGTTAGGCAATTTTAGGCATCTGTCATTATTATCTATTAAAATGGACCATCCTGTGATGTAATGGAATAATTTATTCCATTATTTTTCAGAATCTTTTTTTATCTTTCTCTTATTATATAGGATTTATATAATTTTGCTACTTTTAATCTAATTATCTTAAATATACGGGAGGACTCAAGCCCACAGTATTTATATTTATAGTAAAGAAAAGAATAATTATTCAATGGTTAAGACAAAGTATTCAATAACAATTCCTATTGGAACTCGCACAATGAGGTAAGGCCTCCAAGAATTGTATCCCCTCACAGTGGCAATACTCATAATCAATGCCTCTTTTGATAATGCTATCCTCCCAACTCATTTCATCCCTGCCCACTCTTTACCCATCAAACTTCTCTGAGTGTTAAAAGGAGAAGAGGAACATAAACATAGGGAGAGAGTCATAGAATTCTGCACAGTAGGGTGGTTGCCATATGAACATACACATTTTTTTCATTATTCATGTCTGCATGGCCTGAAGGAAATTGATATCTTTTAGTTTTTGAGGCTTTCTCTTTGCAAGGTATTAAGGTCCATTTTTTGCAAATACGTGGGGTGCCTGGGTAGCTCAGTTGGTGAAGTATCCAACTCTTGGTTTGGGCTCAGGTCATGATCTCACAGTTTCATGGGTTCGAGGCCCTCATTGTATTCTGCGCGGACAGTGCAGAGCCTGCCTGGGATTATCTCTCCCTCTCTGTCTGCCCCTGCCCCACTCATGCTGTCTCTGTATCTCTCAAAATCAATAAACTTAAACAAAAAGAAAATATTCCATATGATTTAGTACAGTTAAAGTACAGTGCTTAAGACATAGTTTCTTCAAGAATTGTTGGGTATAGGATTCATTAGATCAACTTGGACTATTTTGCTGTTTTAATTTTTTCTTTCATTACCAACTTTTGTCTATCAACTTCAGATAGGTATATTAGAAGTCTTTATAAATGATAATGTATTTACTAAACTCTACTTTTAATACTGACATTTTTTGCTTTATATCTTTTAAGTCTGATGTTAGTGCCTATTATCTGATAATGGCATGGCTATACTAACTCTCTTTTGGTTATTGTGCATTATCTGGTATATATTTTCCCATGCCATTATTTTTAACCATGCTGAGTTATTATGCTTTAGTTTAATAATATATATATATATATATATATATATATATAAATTTGAACTTACAATTTCTATTCCAATATGTAAAAAGCTTAAAGATTATAATTCCCATCATTATATGCATAAAGAAACTTAACACACTAAAAACAAACAACCCTTCCTAGACCCATCAGATGTTTGAAGTCACAAAGGAAATAGCATTTATCACATCAGAAGATATTTTGTTCATTAAATTAGGAAAAAAAAAACTGCTCTAAAAGGGTATAGTTAGAAAGAGTTCACAGAAATTAAAACTATGGTTGCCTAAAGACAAAACAATTCTACTGATATACAGAATGAAGAAAAAAACAGACATAGCTAAATTCAAAGTAGATATGTCAAAGAAAAAGGTAAGAAAAATTTTGAGAATTGAGCAAAAATTCAAGATGATAAAAAGTGTTAAGATAACATTAATTGATATTTGTCTAATCTGATACCTTCTAACAACAGACGCAAAGGGGGGAGTCAGTAATAACCCCTCCTCAAGGCAAAAAAAGCAGGGGGCACCTGAGTGGCTTAGTCAGTTAAGCCTCTGATTTTGTTGGCTCAGGTCATGATCTCACAGTTCATGAGTTTGAACCCCATGTTGGGCTCTGTGCTGACAGTTCAGAGCTTCAAGCCTGCATTGGATTGTGTTTCCCTATTTCTGTGACCCGCCCCCCACTGCCCCTGCTCTATCTATCCCTCACAAGTAAATAAATAAGCATTAAAAAAAAGAAAACAATGCAGTTCTTTATATTAATGAATTCTTCCAATGTTAGATGTATGAAGACTGCATAGGATTGCCAAATGTAGTGAATGAAAATGCACACATACACACATACATGCTTTCTTTTGCCAGGCTTCTTCCAGTTCAACACTAAGTGTCTTTTTGATCCTCAACATTAAGATAATTGCTAAGGCTCCAGCCATAAAACTTAAGTTTTATGGAAATAAGAAAAAAAATAGGAGAAAAAAAGAATGAAATGTTTGTTTGTTTGTTTATTTATTTATTTATTGACAGAGAGAGAGTGAGAGAGAGCATGGACTACTTGGGGAGGGACAGAGAGACAGAGGGAGAGAGAGAGAGAGTGAGAAAATTTCAAGCAGGCTCCACCCTGTCAGCTCAGAGCCCAACGAAAGCTTCCATCTCAGGAACTGTGAGCATGACCAGACCTAAAATCAAGAGTCTGATGTTTAACCAACTGAGCCACTCAGGTGCCCCAGAAATATTTATCTTTTAAGGAGAAATTCTTCAAATCTAATTATTGGCCCGTCCTTAGCTTCTTGAATACTTAACAAAAATAAATTGAAGTGAGCAGTTTTATTTTAAAAATATGAAATTAAAATGTTAGACATGTCCTAACAGTAACAACAGCAACAACAAAACTCAAAGCTAGCTCAACTCCTAATTAGACATCAACTAATGACCTGACTGAGGAAGAGATATTTTAATTTTCAAACATAAATTCTATTTAACATCTGTCTATGTTCTCTTACATATGGTGTCCAAAGTTCAATAAAAAATGAAAGACACACAAGAAAAGTGAAAATAATCCATCGTCAAGAGACAAAAAAAAAAAAAAGTCAGTAGGACCATACTTATAGATGACAAGGATGTTGGAATACAAACCAAGGACTTTGACACAACTATATTATATTGTTAAAGCTTATAGTGAAAAAGGGAGATGATGGCTTTAATGAGCAGATAGAGATTTTCAACAAGGAGATGAAAAATATAAGAGAGAGGCAAATAGAAATGCTAGAAATATAAAGACATGCTATTACAGATGAAGTGTTTTTTGATGGACTCATCAGTAGACTAAATTTCAGAAAAACCAGTAAACTTTAAAAAAAGTTTTAAAAAGGTCAAAAGAAAACAATAGAATTGATCTTACAGGAAAAAATACTAACAAAAGTCACAGAACAGAAGATCTAAGAACTATGGATTGTGGGAAATTATAATGGCTAAACATAAGATTAACTGGAATACCAGAGGAAGAAAAGAGACAGAACAAGGTGAATACAACATAATGGGCAGGAATTTTCTAAAATAATGAATGCTATTAAGCCACAAAACCAAGAAGCTCCAAGAATACCTAACAGGAAAAATATAAAATAAAATACATCTAGATATGTCATATTTAAATTACTACAAACCATAGATAAAGGAAAGAAAGCTTGATAGAGGGGGGAAAACATACTACAGAGAGAAGAATCAAGCTAAGAATTACAGCAAGAAGATATCTTGTTAGAAAATATGCAAACTAAAAGGAAATATGTGACACCTTTTAAAATCTGAGGGGGAAAAACACCTTTTCCCCACATTCTAAACCCAGTAAAGCTGTTCTTTAGAATCAAGGCAAAATTGACCCTTTTTAATTTTTTTAGAAAACACAGGATACAAAAGAATTCATGGCCAGAAGACCCGTGCTGCAATAATTCCTAAAGAAAGTTTAAAAAAAAAAACAGAAAGTGATACCAGATCAAAACTTGAATCTCCACAAAGATATGAAGAAATCCAGAAATGGGAAAAATTAATGTAGACATAATTTTTCATTATATTTATTACTCTAAATGATAATCATCAAGACCAGAAATAATAGCAATATGTTGTAAGATTTTCTATATGTATGAAGATAAAATATATACCAATAATATCATGAAAGAGGGAAGCAAGAATTTGTATATATTGTAAGTTATCACACTAATGATTAAGTGACATACTATTATCTGAAAGTAGACTGATAAATTATATTGCAAACTCTAAGGAAGCCACTAACAAGTAGAAAAAGAGGTATAATTAATAAACTAATAGTGGAAATTAAATGGAACAGTAAGTAGAGTATTAATCCAAAGTTAGGCAGAAATAGAGGGAAGAAAAATACACAGAGTAGATGAACAAATAGAAAAAAAAAACTTGCAAATCTGTGGATTTAAATCCACCATAAGTGTAATTACATTAATAGTTAATCACCTTTAAAAAGCAATAAAGGGGCGCTTGGGTGGCTCAGTCAGTTAAGCGTCCGACCTTGGCTCAGGTCATTGTCTCATGGTCTGTAAGTTCTAGCCCCATGTCAGGCTCTGCACTGAGCGCTCAGAGACTGGAGCTTGCTTCGGTTTCTGTGTCTGCCTCTCTTTCTGCCCCTTCCCTGCTTGTACATTCTCTCTCTCTCTCAAAACTAATAAATAAACAAACATTTTTTAAAAAGCAATTAAAAGACAGAGATTACAGATGGGATGAAAAAATGACACCAACTTTAAACCGTCTATGACAAATGTACTTTAAATAAAGAGGCATAGCTAGGTTAATATTAAAAGGATGAAAAAATGGTATGAAATGAAAACAAAGGAAATAAAGCTTATATTTAATATGGCTTTCTAAAAAAATACATGGGTTCTTTTTTTTTTCCTTTTTTTTTTTTTTAAAGCAGTCTCCACGACCAACAGGAGACTTGAATTCCTAACCCTGAGATCAAGAGTCATATTCTCTACAGCCTGAGCCAGCCAGGAACTCCTACACCTGGGTTTTTAATTATGATTCTTCCCACTTATTATCCAGTCAGCATCTTTTGTGCTTTTTGAGTTATAGAAAGGTATTAACAATTTCTAATCCCAGGAAATCATCTTAGTTATTTCCAATTGTGTCAAGATTTATTTGATAATTGTACATAAGGTTTATATATAGTATATAATTTTACAATAATAATATAATACAATATAATATACAATTTAATAATATAAAGTATAGTATGTGTAATACAATATATAATTTCCAAGAAATTTTGGTGTAAGAGAACTAAATTCATATATAAACTAATGCATAGATCAACTTTTTAAAAACGATTTCCAGATATTACATAACTGTACTTATTTTATAGGGTAAAATCAACTGTATAAGTATTTTGATGATTCAGTATGACCTTTGAACTCCAATAATTTCTCTGCTTTCATAGCAACTAACTTGTATAGTTTTGCATAGCAAGAGACTAGATCAGCAGTTTAAAAACCAATTAATCTCTTTCCTATCAGAGTAGATTCTAAATAACTAATGCTGATGAATTAGCAAAATAACAGTGGTTATGTGTCATTCCATTAAAATTAAGATGAATCTCTTACTACCTTTTCCAAGAAATTGTTATTTTTCATATATCATTATCACCTATTTTATGTCCCCCGAATATAACCTTCATTAAATTTTTCCCAGTCATGGAAAAGTCTTATGAAATGTCTGCAAAACATGGTAGCCTAGAGAGGTGTTCCTACATCGGTGTGTTGCTGTGATTATATTAACAAAGTTGATAAGATACATTTCACAACTTGTTATTGAAATATTTTTATTAAAATGAGTGATTATTTTTCCATGTATTTTTTCCATGATGATCTAACTATAAAAATACCCCAAAACCCATACACATTATAAATTTGATTGAGGTGGGTGAAATGCTCACAATAAAAAGACAAATGTAAATAAATGAGAGGTTCCGTAGAAAAGAAACCATAGTGGTTGAAGGGAAGAAAATATATTTTCACAGTTTACAAATATCAAAGAAATGGATATGCCACTAGTTAATTCTAATAATAATTTATAATTTCCCAAACTTTCATAGATGGCCAAAAATTTAGAATTCTGCAGAAAACCTTAATCTTTTACTTAGTATGACAATTTATATTTGAAATTTAATCTAATAAAAATTGGATCATGAAACAATGTTCAAATGATTGGAAGGGTTACTCAAGAGTCACTCACTATGCTCTCATCAGCTGCTCCATAGAATTTTTCAAGATATTTTAATTCATGAAGTTTTATAGGCCTAACCATGGTAATCATCAATATTAGGTGCTAAAAGATTGTGAATTCTACATTTTCCTTTGAATTCTATTGAATGCCATTGCTGTATTTCAGCCTTAGAATGTGGTTAATTATGTTTCTGAATGAAGCATATTGTGACTTAAAATTACAATTAATTAATATATAAAGCATTGAAGTCAGGGAGCAATTTTAGATGTTATTTATAATAAATGACTATTAAAGCTTTGAGAAAATATTAAATACATAAAATATTTTAAATTACAATCTTATTTTATAGCAGGGATTTTAACACGTTAGGGAAGGATCTATTTTTTTTTATAAATGTACATGTTAAAATACTTTTTCCATTTGTAGAGTATTTGGATCATAAATATTTTAAAGATAGTGAAATATCCTACTCCCTCTAGTCGTTTATCATATATTATTTCAGATGGAACTCTTGAGAAAGTTACTATGTCTCAAGACAGATAGTTCCTTCATTGGATAAATGTCACTATGACCACTATCTTCTCAATAATCAGCCAAGAACCATGTCTTCCTAAGTCCCACGTTAAATCTGATTTTGCCCTCAACAGTGCCAAAAAAATCATTCAACACTCTTTCTCTGTCCCTTGACAGTGCTTCAAATATTTGAAGGCAGCTGTCAAATCTCCACTAAGACCTTTTTTCTCTGGGGAGAAAGTCTCTCAGGTTTTTGTTGTTTTTTTTTTCTCTCTCTCCTTTTCTTTTTTTCCCACTACGCCTCTTACAACATTTCCATCAGCTCATCATTTTGGCTGCCCTTCACTGTACTCTCTTTTGTGTGTCAATTCCTCCTTTAAAATGTGACACTCAGAATTTAACACAATACTAGTTTATGTAGTTTGACTGGTATGGAACACAAAGATAATAGTTTTATGCTCTGTTCTCTGTACTTCAATTAACATAGCCTGAGTTCATACAAGTTATTTTAATACTAGGTTACACTTTTGGTTTATTTTAAGGTTGTGTTTAAAAGATTGGTAAAGCAACGATGGCCACACATTTATAATGTTGGACAAGGTGAAGCAAGAATGGAGATGTTACAGATTAGGCTAGTGTCAGTGTGTAAACTGGACTAAATGGCCTATCACAAAAATCACAAGAGCAGAGAAAATTGTCATTGGCAGAAGTTAGACCAAAGATAGTAGTAAAAAATACACATATTGAAAAGGGCTAGGGCTATTGGAAAGCCAAGATTTTGGTTAACAATGAGGAATTAAGAAATCTTCATGTACTGAAGAATCAGAATACTTTCACGACTTTTGGGAAGAGGAACATTCTTGGAGTAACTGGATGAGCCCAGTATTAATAATTAGTGTTTCAACCCTAAATTCATAGTGTGAATTTTAATAACTTACTTGGGTCCATCTTATTAATAAAGAGAATTTGGGATATGTTAATATAGTAATATAATAACTGATGGTGAATTTTTAATTATCACAACAATTTTGGGCAGCAGTTTAGTGATTGGCATTAAAGTTGAAGATGCACAGATTCAAACCTGGCAGCTCTCGGTGTCCACTCAAGATTTTTCTCAAACATGGAACCAAGGAGGTGTATTCAAGCTTGTTTAATACTACACTATAATGGCAAAACAAGCAAACAAACAAACAAAAATGACCAAATCACGAAAAAGCAAAACAAAAAAACAAAACACAAACATAAAAAAGTTAAAACAATCTCTTTCTCATTAGGGGAATAAACAACGAATTATTAATTGGAGTTAAAATTACTACACTGGATCTTTATATATCTACATTGTAAATGTGGAAAAATGTTAACCAAAACATGGAAGATTTCTACCATGGAAGTATTTACTTCCAAATATATCCTTAACCAAAATAAGTACAAAGAGTATTAATTTATTTCTTAAAGAGAGAAAGTGTCTCTCAGATTGCAAAACTACAATGGTAAAAAAATCTAAATGTAATTTAAAAGGGGCATACCTAAAATATTACACTGCAGGGGCGTGTAATATTGAGCCTGGGTGGCTCAATCAGTTAAGCATCTGACTTTGGCTCAGATCATGATCTTGCAGTCCGTTGGTTGGAGCCCCTCATTGGGCTCTGTGCTGACAGATCAGAGCCTGGAGCCTGCTTCAAATTCTGTGTCTCCCTCTCTCTCTCTGCCCCTCCCCAACTCGCACTGTGTCTCTCTCTCTCTCAAAAATAAATAAACTTATAAATAAATAAATAAATAAAATATTACATTGCAGAGTTTAAATGCAAATGGGAAGAAAACACTAATAAATCATGAAACAAAACGTTAGAGTGCTTGTTTTAACAGTATCAGAAAAAAATATACTGAAAATTAAAAACAATAAAGATAAAAAGAGTCACCACATATTGACCTGAAGCAACCTACCAAATATATATAATATTTAATAAATGGGTAGCACATTACAAAAGAACTACAAAAAAAAGTAAAAATGAAATTATAAAAAGAAATTAAGATAATCATAGCATATCAGAAGAGTTTGAAGACATCTATCTCAGTAATTAAATTATTAAGCAAAAATCCCCCCAAAAAAAACAAAAAAAGAAAGAAAAAAAAGAAAGAAAAAAAGATGAATGATTAAACAATAATATAAGAAATTGAAATAATCCATTTTTTGAATAGAATCCTTCAACCAATGACATTTTCCTAGTTATCTATTTGAAAAAAATTATATATTGGACCACAAAGAAAGTAATAAATACCACAGAATTAATAACATAATTTTCTTTAAATACAAATCAAAAGAATTAGAAATTGATATAAAACAAATCATAAAATGTGGTTTTGGAAATTTAAAGGAAATGCCACTAAATAATCTTATGCTAATTAGAAAGTAAGTTAGAACTGAATGATGTACAGAATAGATTAGGACTAGGTTAGGAAGACTCCCAGTCATTTGTTCCCTAATTAATGTCTAACTTCAATGTAAATGTTAAACACCTTTTCCTAAAACTTCACAAATGGTTTACAAATTCATATAGAACATAAAAGACCACAAATGTCAATGCAATTTTGAAGATATAAAAATGCTCATCGTCCATTGTGAAAATGGGAAATTTGCATATGATGGAGGAGACATTGCTTATTATCACTTACATATGAAAAAAATAGGCATAGGGTGGTTTAGAAACTTGCACAAGATTCTCTAGTAAGCAATGGCCACTTTGTCCCCAGATTTTCTGATATGAGGATGTGAGATCTCGATCTCTATGCCCCCATGAGAGAAAAGGGAGGATAGAAGGAACATGTGGTAGTCTTGGTCTGATCGTTTTTTGTGCTTCCTTCCAGAGCACATAGTAGGTTGCACTTTTCAATTGATTTTGAAGTTAGGCATGGCAATGAGAATTGCTTCAGACAGCAAAATGGGGGCTTACATCAGGTGTATCACTTCCACACACAGAGGGTTAAGACTAATTGCATGATTTGAATTTGCTGCATTTCTTTTCCGCTGCTGTGATGATGATTGGGTCTCTGAGTATATTTGCTGAACCATGTTGTTCATGTAAGTTGAGCAAAAAAAATACAGTTTTGTTAGGTGAATCCACTGATATTTGGCAACATAAGCTAGCCTAACCTGACAACACAAAACAATTATGGGGGCGGGAGGAAGGAAAAGAAGGTAGGATTGAGAGACATACGATTCTATCTTTTTAACTAAGTTAAATCGTGAGATTTATTTTTATTTCTCTCAATGCCACGCTTTATCACACAAACCAAAGTTAATCCAGTAGAAGAATTTGACCTAAAATGTTAGGAAGTAATAAATTAGTCTCCCAGATTCAAAATGTCATAGAGAGAGGCTGGCTTGAGGGTTAAAGCTCTGTGTGGTTAAACTCATGTTTCAATTCATTCTTTCATGAGAGAGACCTGGAATATGTGAAAGGCAGATCAGAAGGGAATCAAATGGTATTGGTATCATTCTCAACTCTGAAAAGCCATACCAGGGGCTGATGCTGACTTACTGCATTTAGGTGCTCTCCTGGGAAGAGGGTAAATGAGGTGTTTAATTCCTCCATATGATTCAGAACCGTGAAGCCAAATCCCAACCTGTGTTTTCAGAGTCAACTGTCAGGATTATTTCTGGCAAAAGTCCATCTTTCTTTTCAGTTAATACAAAAGTGTATGAACTATTCAGATGAGCTGCCTGGCTTAATGCAAATCACCAGAAAATTGGTTAAATTTCTACTATTCCTCCTCTACAAAGAAACCACCTGTGAGCAATTTGCATTTTTTATTCATGGAACTTAGTAAATTAGGTTGGTGATTTCTCTTATTATCAAAAGCCATAGCTTTGTCATATATGTAAAGTATTAGCTAGCATTTGTAAGTCTCTAAATAAAAGGCAGGAAATATTTTAGGTCAGTGCATGGAAAGATGTAAAAATGTAAGCTAAAGTAAGTACTAAGAGAAATTATATCAATGAACATTTTATTTTTTTCTGAGTTAAAAAATTAAAGTCTTCTCATTTGACAGTATTTGAAAAATACTTATTCCTTCCTTTAAAAAAATAATGATGTAGTAGTGAGAGGTTCCTACAGAACTTCATACAGGGGTAGAGAAATGCATGGCGCCGGGGCTTGGTTTCAGAGCACATAGGTCTTTTGGAAAATAGATAAAAAGGAAGAAAGTAAAAGAGCTATAAGCCTATGGGCAGACTGTCAAGTAAGTTTTAAGACCTGAGTGGTTCCACCACAGATAAACAAAAACCATCAACAACATTCTTCTCCCACATTTCCTGAAATCTTCATGTTCTTTGTGCTATATTTACCATAACTTTAGCTATTAAAAATTTTCCTCTTTCAGGATATATTAACAGAAAGGGTATAGAATTTGAAATCAGACAGAACTAGGTTTGAATGCTAATTGATAGTGACTATTTTGAGCTAGTTTCTTGAGGCCTTAGTTTACTGATATAAGAAGTAGGATATTCTGTTCCCGTGCTTTATAAAAACATCTTTTTGCACATCATCACCATCATCATCATCATCATATTAGTAAAAATATATAAAATAAAAATAAAAAAGTAGGATATTTACTCCATGGATTTTACTTTAATTCTAAAAAGTTTATATTAAACATCTGAAATACCTAGGACATAGTAGGACATGGCATTTCCCTTAATTTGAATAAGTCAGCTAACCCTTTACAAAACTAGAAATTGCAGTTTAAGGCAAGAATCAATAAAAACCTCATTGTTATTAGATAATGGGGAATATTAGATAATATTTAAGAATAATGCATGTTATTAGATATAGAATTAATAGATACTATCATTATCTATTAAAACATTAATGAGTATCTAAGTACTGTGTGAAAACGGAGAAGGCAATAAAAGAATGAGATAGTTTAGCCGCCTCTAATGTAGCTTATATCTATGTGTCCTTCACAGCTTAACTGAAGTGAATTTGACCTCTTTTGTCCCTTTGCAGAATTATTCTTCTTAGAAAGATGAGATGTTATAACTGAGGAGAACAGAAGTTTCAGATTAGAGCAGGAAGCACGGTGTCAGAGAATGGGGCTGATAGGGGGCAGGGCCAGGCACTAGAGGAGGAAGAGGCATCTGGGAAAATGGATTGAACGAGGTGAAGGTGAAGAAATGGAATAAATGATGAAAATCACAGTTCTCTCTTTTCAAAATTCTATTTGTATTTATCCTAGGCAAAGTTGATCTTTCTCCTTTTTCATTCTCTTGTGCATTTTAATGTCACTGATCCCAGGATCTAGAACTTACGTTAGTAACAATCTGACCGGAGAACCACAATTCACTACATTAATTATATGTGAAATATACTCTAACCTTCTGACAATCAACTTACAAATGAATTTTCAAGACTGCCTTTCTTGACCGTCCATATACTATTTTGACAGAAACGAAACACTATGTAGAACAAGTTATAAATTCAGGCCATATTATTTAACAAACAGACATGTCTTCAACAGTAATAACAACAACAAGAAAGAACAAAAGAAACAATAACATGCACTGTGAAAGTGTGAACGAGTTAGATTGTCCCAAATATTTAACTTAGAAAATATCACAAAATAGATCATGTGACCAAGGTCTCAAGTGATAGAGTGTGGCTATTTCAGAGGAACCATTAGTGGCTGCGGTGTACACATAAATCTTCATGACATCCACCATACTGAATTTTACTTAGAACAAAAGAATTTGGATACATAAGCAGTAGAAGTTAAGGATAAATTTACTAAATGCCTTTATATAGGAACATGTAGTTTCTAATTCATATACCGGGAACTCTGAGGTGTCTGTCGGGTAGATTTTGCATGTCATCAATGCAGCAGTATAGCAGAACTTAGAAAAAAGGAAAGAGGTAGATCAATTTTCCTTGTCTACAAATCTCTTCTCAGCAAGGAGTGCCCATCAAAAACAGGGCTACCCCCTTTTTTTCCTTTTTACTTCCTCCAATCTTACCCTACTGCCTTGGCCAGGATCCAGGACAGAAATCATATTCCAAGATGGTTTTTTCCACGGAAACAAACATTACCTAAAAAAATATATCTTGGAGATGATCCTTTTGAGGGTGAACCTGCTTTCCCTGATTCGATTACTCTTATCACCAAAGAAGGAGACTGTTTTTTCCTACTCTGACATTCACCATGAGATAACTCAGCACTTAGCCCAATCTGAACTCCCTGTCCTGGGCCCCTCTTTTCAAACACAACATAGAAAAGGTTAAACTGTAAACCACATTTTATGTGTTTTAACACAAACACTACCTAGGATGTTTAAACCCTATTAGAAACAAATGACTATATTGTATGCCCTGTCAGGGAGAAAAACAGCTTATTATGTGGACCATAGGTTTAATTAGATGAGCAAAAATGATCAGGAGCCTTCAAAATGTCAAAATAGTTCAAGAAATCTGCTTTGCGCAAATGCCATTTCAAAGACTAATGTTAATAATTATGGTAGAAACCCACACTTAATACGATGTAACAATAGCTTCTATGATCGAGAAAAAGAGAAGCCTATTTAGAATTATTATCTTCCTGCTGAATGTGACACTTTCAGCCTGCATATATTTGCATCATTCTTGAGGGTTGATCTGCACTGGAAACACATCCATTGTTTTCAATTCCCTTGAGTTAGATTAATATGTATTTTATCTGGTACCAGAAGACCTTTTTGATTGTCATAGGGAGTGTCATTAGAACACGACCTTAACTCAGTGGTGACTAGTGACATTACTTTAGTCATCAATATCAACTCTTATTGGCAGAGGAGCAAGCTAGCCTTACTCATGATCTGTCAACTTCTTCTGAAGTCACTTAACTCAGGTTCTGTGTGACAGAACTTAATATTAGAAGCATTGACCTTCAGCAATTTTGTCTAAACATGGTTGACAGGTGTAATGGTCATAGGAAATTCAGGTAATTGGATCGAAAAAATGAGTTTCAGTGTACAGCAATATACTCTACCTCTGGTTTCACTGGTGATGGGTTAGACATAAATTTTGTTGGCTTTTATAGTCATTTTGCTGTCTTTAAATATTATAGAAATACTTGTCCAAAATCCCTCAATGACTACAGGATGACTCTTTCGTATTTATTATTTTCTTTTAAAAGGAGGCTAGCATACTCATAGCAGAGCCTTCAGAAAGAAAAGAAAACATTTTCAAGTGACAATTACAAAATAAATAAGAAGAGCCTTTTACTTCATGGAGAGAAATACTCAGACACAATAGTGAAACTTTTGGAAAATCATCATGGTATTTATAGAAATATTCAACTAGGTTTTGTACTCTTTTACAATTTATGAGTATTAGTCACTGAGTAGTAGACTCATCATTGTAAGATTTTAGAGTCCTCAGTCTATTTAAACAGTTGGGGTACTCCCTCTCTCTCTCTTTAGATATATAATATTCCCAGTATTTAATTATATACATATCCTATGATATTTAATAAATTAATCATATGTAACCATATAATGAGCTTGTACAAGTATTCCTTAACTGTTAAGAGGTAAACATTGTAGTTGACAACATATTTCAGCTCTGTCACTCCCTAGTTGTATGGTGTTGGAAATGTTAATTGATAAATTTAAGCTTGTTACCTCACCCACAAAATGGGAATAATTCTTACATTGCTGTAAGGGTTAAACTATGTTTGTTAGCAGTAAGTACTATCCCTGTCCCCTAGTAACTGTTCAACATGTGTCTCTTTGCTGCTGCTGCTGCTGCTGCTGCTGCTGCTGCTGGTGATGATGCTTTATGTAGAATGGTTACCCTTTGGTATTTCAACTTCAAGGTTAAGAAATCTATAAATTAAATACATTGAGATCTAATGTACTGATCAAAGCACACTGAGAAACTGAGGTTTGATTTTCAGAGGTTTAAGGAATACAAGCTCTCTTTAGCAGACTTCATCCCTCACAAATATGTGAGGTCAGTTGGAGCTATCTTTGAAGATGCAGAATGTGTCTTTCTGGATCCTTTTAGCCTTTGAGAGTTCCACTCCTTTCAGCGACTTCTCCATTGAAGTATTCTGTTTCTTATACACTGAGATGTTGAGTATTTTGTCTGTTACAATTTCCAAGAGTGGAATCGCATAGTATGGAGAAATAGCTAGGTTTTAATTCTCGTACACGATCAATACCTGTGTTTTGCGCTATGACTGATTGAGTCTTGTTAAACCTTCCTTTCTTACAAACACAGACAGTAACCTTTCAAGAATTGTTTTTAAGTGTTTTAATCACCAGGCCCTGGATTCGGACAGATTTGGGTTCAAACACAGACTCTACCATTTCTTGATGGTATGGCAATAGATAAGTTAATTGAACTCTCTAAGCATTATTTCCCCCTGCTATAAATTGGGATGGTAAACATATCTACTTCATTATTTCATAAGTTTTTTTGATGACTAAATAAAATAACAACTGAAAGATTTTAGAAAATGGTCTCATAAAGATATATGTTCAATAAACATTATCTATTGTAAATTTAGTAGCAGAAAACTCAGCTGGAAATAACTGATTTTACTCATTTTACTCATTTCTCTTTCCATTAAAAAAAAGGCATATGCTTTAGGAATTCTTAGATCTAGATTGGTGAAATAAGATTCCCCAGTGGCCAAGACATTCCTAGGAGACCCTTAAAATCAGGGCTAGAGACAGTTGATGATTTTATTTGTAGGTGAAGACATCTCTGGTCAGAAATACTAGACAGTATGCTTACTAAAATGGATTTTATTTGTGTATTACACCCTTTTTCTATGAAAAGATACTTTCTATAACTATGGTCATCATTTCTGCTGAATGAAATCCTAAGGTTATCCCCAATAGAGTCACTTTTCATTTTTTCTGATCATTATACACACATTGCTGACAAATGAATGGAGGGTGTTTTTTTAACTTTCTTTTTTTTCCCTCCTTTTGTTGGTGTTAATGAGGCATTTCAGATGTTGCAGAGCTGATTTTCTATCACTGGTGTTAGAAAGTATGCTTTATGCTGGGGCACCTGGGTGGCTCAGTTGGTTAACCATCTGACTTCGGATTAGGTCATGATCTCATGGTTCACGAGTTTGAGCCCTGTGTCAAGCTCTGTGTTGACAGCTTGGAGCCTGGAGCATGCTTCAGATACTCTATCCTCCTCTCTCTGTGCCCCTCCCCAACTTGTGCTCTCTTTCTTTCAAAAATAAATAAATCTTAAACATTTTTTTTAAAAAAAAGGATGGGAAACAGAAGCAAAAATGAACTATTGGGACCTTATCAATATAAAAAGCTTCTGTGCAGTGAAGGAAACAATCAGCAAAACTAAAAGGCAACTGAAGGAATGGGAGAATATATTTGTAAATGACATATCAGATAAAGGGTTAGTATCCAAAATCTATAAAAAACTTATCAAACTCAACCCCAAAAAACAAATAATCCAAATGAAGAAATGGGCAAAAGACATCAGTAGATACTTCTCCAAAGAAGAAATCTAAAGGGCCAACCGACACATGACAAAATGTTCAACGTTGCTTATCATCAGGGAAATACAAACCAAAACCACAATGAGATCAGCAATCAATAAGAATGAAATCTTGCCATTTGCAACTATGTGGATGGAACTAGAGAGTATTATGCTAAATGAAATTAGTCAATCAGAGAAAGATAAATATCATATGACTTCACTCATATGAGGACTTGAAGATACAAAATAGATGAACATAAGGGAAGGGAAGCAAAAATAATATAAAAACAAGGAGGGGGACGAAACATAAGAGACTCTTAAACATTTTTTTATACTTATTTATATTTGAGAGACAGAGCGTGAACAGGGGAGGGGCAGAGAGAGAGAGGGAGACACAGAATCCAAAGCAGGCTCCAAGCTCTGAGCTGTCAGCACAGAGCCTGACATGGGACTCGAACTCACGAACGTTGAGATTATGACCTGAGCTGAAGTCGTACTTTTAATCAACTCAGCCAACTGACTGAGGCTCTTAAATATGGAGAACAAACAGAGAGTTACTGGAGGAGTTGTGCGAGGGGATGGGGTAAGTGTGTAAGGAGTATTAAGGAAATACTCCTGAAATCGTTGTTGCACTATATGCTAACTAACTTGGATGTAAATTTAAAAAAAAAAAAAAAGGAAAGAAAGTAAGCTTTAATCAAACAGGTTTATCTTAAGTGAAAGTGTCTTTCTCTTTCTGTATATATGGTCAAAGGAATATATTAATTTCACATACCAACGTCTTAATTAAAGGAATAAAGCCTGTGTTCAAGCTGGTTTAAAACTTAAACAGGCACAATGTCACCCAGTGTATAAGTTACCTATTATAGGAGTCACGGTCTCTTTGCGACAAACATGGGGAGGCTCCAGGCTGTTAACATCAGCTGAGAGGAATGAACTCATCTTTTTCAGTTGCCCCTGGGGCATCTCTAAAACTTCAAGCAAGGCTTCTGGAAGATTACAACATATTGCATGCCTAACTTCTCAAAATAATTTCAGTTGAGGTTTGAGTTGCTCAAATTTTATGTTCATTTTGGATAGGAAATGAAATCTATAATGCCAATTAATTTATCACATAATTTCAAGTGTCTGATTTCAAATTTCTGTTGTTTGGCATTTCTCACTACTGAGAGAAGTACTAAACCGATGAAATACTAAAAGCAAAGTTACACAAGTATGTTAGATAGTGCTATTATTACAGTCTATAAAATGAATATACAATTAGTGGTTTAGCATCATCAACTCCTATAATTAGAGGCATGATACAGTTCTCTGGAATCTCAAGGTAATATTTAATTTGAAACAAGAGTTAGATCTATGTACTCACAGATAAATTCACACACCCTTTTGATGTGAACAAATTCAAACAGATTCTTCAGCAGCTGTTCCATCAAACAAATCACAGCATTTATCCAGTGTTCTGGTCATCTTCCTATTCCATCTCAGATCCTCATCCAGCCCTTAACTGACTATTCTACATTGCAGAAAACTGTATTTCACATAATCCCTTGCCTTCTGGCTTTTAGGAAGTTTCAGCCAATGAGAACCTTTAGCAGAAGATAACTTTGGAAGGCGAGGAAAGACAGCATATTTCTCTTCCTTCCTTTCTCTGAGAGAAACTGAATCTCCTCCTTCCTTATCTTCCATGAGCCAGCTTTACCCTCTGTGATCTCAGCTCCAACCAGGAAAGCCAAGTGCTTCAGGTTCCACTAGTTGACAGGAGCTCTGGGGACCTAGTTACATAATTTCTTTGTCCCTGTAGCACTACAAATGGAGACCTGCCTTTTCTTACCTTTTTTTCATCTCATTACCCTTAATTTGGTTTCTCTTGACCTCTACCACCCATGTAACCAATGTCTTGTGTCTGGAAAACCTAGAGTGGAAGTATTTTTTAATTGAATCCTAACTAGTACATTTAAATGTAAAAAGAATATATCTGTCTCCTACCCCCCAGGAGCTAAATTCCTTCTGTCCGAAATCTTCTGAAACTTAGTCATTATGGATTAATTCCATCATGGAGTTTGTCAGAATTTACTCTAGGAGAAGTGAGGCTCAGAAGCATACATTATTGGTTGTCTCATCTGGACCAAAATAATATGCAAATTATACATAAGGAAAGAGTCAGGCTATCAAATAGATCATATATGGGTCATATAACAAATCCAATAATATATAAGATACCTAAAATTACACAGAGTAGATTATTAGACTTTAGTGGGATTAAACTAGAAATCACTAACAGAAGGATAACAGGAAAATGTCTCAATACTTGGAAACTAACCAACATTCTCCTAAGTAACTCATGGGTAAAGAAGATGTCCTGAAGAAAATTAGGAAATATTTTCAGCTATACAAAAATGAAAACACAATACAATATTCTTCCCTTTATCCACAGGGAAAATTCTTGCAGACTCTCAGGGGATGACTGAAACCATGGATAGTACCAAACCCTACATTTACTATGCATTTTCTTATGTGTACTTACCTATGATAAAGTTTAAATTTTGGATTAGGCACAGTAAGAGATTAGCAACAATAACTAGTAATAAAAAAGAATAATTAAAAAATAGACTGTAATAGAAGTTATATGACTATGATCTCTCTCTCTCAAAATATCTTAGAATACTGTACTCACCCTTCTTATGATGATGATGTGAGATGATATAATGCGATGGAGTGAAATGAATGATATAGGCACAGGACATAGCATTCGGCTACTACTGACCTGATGATATTTCAGAAAGTGGACCATCTGCTTCTAGACTAGAGTTGACTATGCGTAACTGAAACAGAAAGCAAAACCATGGATAAGGGGAGGCTACTGTTTATCAACATCTGTGGAATTAAGCTGAAACAGGGATGATATAGAAATGCATAGCATTAAATACCTATTAGAATCTAAAAGGCTTTTCAAATCATGAATCTAAGCTTTCACCTTAAGCAATTGTTTAAAATAAAACAGCCAAATCAAGAAGAAAAAAAATCAGAAAAGAAATGATAACTAATGGAAATAAAATTGAAAATAGAAAACAAATAGAGAAAAAAAAAACAATCGAACCAAAGTTTGCCAATGAAAACTTTGCCAAAGTTTACCTCTAGAAAGAATGACAGAGAATATAAAAGACACAGTTTACCAATATCATGAACAAAAGAAGAGATATAATTGTATACCCTTCAAGTATTACTAGGAAACCAATGAAATACTAAAAGCAACTGTGAATATAAATTTGACCACTTAGATGAAATGGATCAATTCTGCAAAACTAGAAACTAACAAAACTCATCCAGAATGAAATAAATGACCTTAATAGTCTTACAACTGTTAACAAGTAAAACACATTTTAAAACATGTTTCCAAAAAAATTCTCAAGGTCCATATGATTTAATGATGAATTGCACCAAACACTTTAAGGAAGGAATAACAGTAAACCCATATAAACTCTTCCAGAAAATAATATGGACGGAGACACTTCTAAACCATGGAGCCAATATTAATCTGACTGGTACCAAAATCATACAAATTCATTTACGTAAAGGAAAAGAAAAATAAAATTATTCTTTTCAAACCAAAGTTACTGTTTTAATAGAAAGTTGAATATGAACAAATATGGGGACAATTAAAATGTTGTTCTTTACCCTTCAGTGTAATTTAATTTCTAAGTATTTAGAGATTTTCCTATTATGCTGCTGTTACTAATTTTTAGTTAAGATTTAGAATAAAGAAACCAAGGTAATATATTTGACTTTGGTAATTAAAAATTATATGTTTCATTGAATAATCATTATTTTATTCTTTAGATGATCAATAGCAAAATTAAAATGAAATGGTTTATCTGAAATAAGTAAAAAGATGCAAGTCTATACAGACTAAATATCATCCAGGACATTTGACAACTATCTGAGTCCAGTAATATTTATTTAATCTCTTATTGGACCAATATGCTGAATCACCTCTCAGTGAACAATTTGTCATTTTATTTTTTAATTTTTAATTTTTTTTTATTTTAGAAAGAGACAGGGAGAGAGGATAAGTAGGGGAGAGAGGCAGAGAAAGAGAGAGAGGGAATCTTAAGCAGGATCCATGCTCAGTGCAGAGCCTGATGTGGGGCTTGATCTCATGACCCTGGGATCATGGCCTGAGCCAAAATCAAGAGTCAGATGCTCAACCAACTGAGCCACAGGTGCCCCTGTCATTTTATGAATTTTCATGAACTATTCTGCTACATCTTTGCCGCTGTGAATTTTAGAATCACAATCTCATGTCTTCATTAATCTGTATCTATAGCTCTCAAGCTTCTATTTTCTCAAAAGTGAAAAATTAAATTACATCATTAAATCAATAACTGGATTATATTTTGAATGCATATGGTTTTCGTTGAATAAATACCATATCAATAGATGGTTTTTCTTCATTTCTCCTTAAGATGTTGTGAGGGCTTTTTTAAGATTATTTTTAAATAATCTCTACACCCAACAGAGGGTTCGAACTTAGAACCCAAAGGTCAAGAGTCACATGTTCCATCTATTGAACCATCTAGGTGCCCCAAGATATTGTGATTTCAAAGAAGCTTACACATTTTAAGCACAAAGCATTCTTCTTTGTACAGTACTGTATGAGAATGCTGGGTTTTATTAAAATGGACAACCTCCAGTGGCTTTTGGTTATTTTTTCCTCACCCAGCTGCATCTGCAGCTGACATCTGCATTACCTTTAACTTTCCAGATGTTATATCTATGTTGGTCACTTCCTCTTCCTTATATAAACCACACTTTTCCAATTCTTGGTGGTATAATGAACAGTTGAACCTTCTCTCATAGAAGTAGATCCTGTGGTCAAGACACACTAAGTTTGCCTACTTAGGGCCTGTCAACATGAATGTATTGTTTCTGCTGTACCACACGGGATGAGAAGGCGGCTCTATAAGACTTGCTGGTTTCATGGCTTTCTCCCAAGAAATAAATCCTCTTTTCTCTCAGATCCCACACAACTCTGATTTCTAACGACAGTCCTTAGGCATACATAGTCCAGGCATACAAGTCCAAAGACTTGGGTCCTTTCCTAGAGACATTAACCCTCATGCTTCACTTGATTCTCTTTTATCACTTAATCAGAATATTATCTTTGTGTGAGGCAAAATCAGTTTTCCATTTTCACACTTTTCCATTCTGTGGAATAAATGTTTTTTCTGAAATTTAAATAAACCTATTTATTTGGAACATACATAATATATGATAATAACATGTAATGTTAATATATAATATATAACTCTATATTAAAATATAAATTATACCTTATAAATAATAAATTGCATGTATATATAAATTATATGCTATAATAACTATGATATGTGGTAATATATGTAATATATTTACCAAGGAAACTCTGATTTAATTCTGTAGTCAGTCTCAAGAAACTATCCTTAGAATCAAAGAAAGGGATTTACATCTGTCTTTCAGTCATATTAGCTCTCTCTGTAGTATATACTCAGAGCTATCACTGCTGCCTTAATATTTGATAAAGGATACTGGGATCAAGTAATTACAGAGCTGTGAATGTTGAAGAATAACTCTGCTTAATATATGAAAATCTTATTCTGTTAAACATCTATAAATGATATTCTAATATTTTTAAGTTAGCTTTTAAATAATACCTACATGGAAAAATACGCAGGCTGCATTTCAATGGAAAATGGAACATTATTAGTGATACCTGTTTTTATTGAAATGCATTTATGTGCATAGGTTAAAATGGGATACTAAACACACAGTATAAATTGCCCTTACTTGAGGGTTTTGGGTAATTTTTCATTTCTTAGTCTTTGCTGTCTGTGCTTTATAAAGTGGTTCTATGAAAACATTTATTTTTACATTAAATATTACTATTTAGTATGTACTACTTAAATGTTATTCAAACAATATCATGTATTATATACTATTGAAATTATAAATATATTAAATTGAAGTACAAACACCAAGTATTAACAAAATGCAAAAAACATTAAAAAAAAGATGATGAATATAACAATAAATACATCCATTATGTTAGCAAAAGGGCAGTCATATCTGAACAAAATGGAGTGGAGAGAGATTATAGATCTTATTAGAGTTTGAAATGCATCTTTGATCTCCAAAAGAGATTGAAGCCTTTGCCTAAAGACCACACTAATGCAATAATAAAGATGTGAAATTTTTAACTAAATAATGGTGGCTCAGATTTCCCTATATTTCACTTAAGTAATTTATCACATATAAATAGTGCTTCAACTAGTAAAACGATGATTTTGCCCCTAACTACCTCTGCCAGGCCTACCAAGAGCAATCCCCTTGTTTCACAACAATGGGGCCACAATAACAGTCTTTTGCTTTTGGAGAAGAATACACACACATCAACAGACACAGACACATTCACACATGCATACTGGGTTCTGTAATCTGGATTTCTTTCACCCAATTTTCAACTTGCTAAAATCTTCTACACCCTTCAGGTCTCAGATTACATCTCACCTCTTGAGAGCACTGTTTTCATTACACTTAACAATTGAAATTTGGCCCACTCTCTATTCATTAACATAAAACCATTTTTGTCTTACAGAGTTTTTCATATTTGTTGCTGTGATTTTCATTTAAAATCCATTGTATCTACTATGACTTTAATATCCATGAGTTTAATATCCATGATGTTTAGATACCAAAGGCAAATTTAATGTCAACAGAGTATGAATAAATTATAAGAAGATGAATTATATTGGTCTTAAAGTAATGAGTTATATTAATATATGTATTAAAACAAAAATGTACATCAATATGTCTATTGATATAAAGTACATCAGTGTGTCAGTGGACACCTCAGTGGAGAGGAAAAGCATATAATTATCATAACTTCAAACAAGAAACATTCAAAAAAACTAATTTTATATTCATCTGTAATTGAAACACACACATATACATGGAAAACTTAAGGCACAGTTTACTTCTTGAACATTAGAAAAAGATTGGATTGAAGTAATAAAGCAGATACATTTAATACCAAAATAATAAAAGTAGTCCTACTAAAGTAGAAAATAAAAAAGCCTCTTCCTAATTCACTAATTCAAAGGGAGACATACACTGTTATGTTTATTACAGCCTTATTTACAATAGCCAAACTATGGCAGCAGCACAAATGTCCATCGATAGATGAATGGATAAAGAAGATATAGATGATAGATAGATAGATAGAATTGAAATATTATTCAGCCATAAAAAGAATGAAATCTTGCTATTTGCAATAACATGGATAGATCTAGAGAATACAACACTACCCAAAATAGGTCAGAGAAAGACAAATACCATATGGTCTCACTCATATGTAGAAATGAAAAACAAATGAGCAAAGGAAAAAAGAGAGACAAACCAATAACAGACCCTTAACTATAGAGAACAACTGGTTGTTACTGGAGGGGAGGTGGGTGGAGGATGGATGAAATACATGATGGGGATTAAAGAGTACACTTACCATGATAAAAAATATATATATTTTTAAAAAGGCCACATTCCACAGGTGGCTACCATCCCAGATGCCCCAACAATCTAGCTTGATCTATACTTTTGCTAAATAAATAAATAAATAAATACACACTATTTTAACATTCTTTGTTAAAGGTGTATCAAAAAATTAATAAATAAAATTCTTTGCAGTGTCACCTTGAGTAAATTACTGAAGATCAAAAAAGAAAACCCAAGAATAATGAATGATAAAAATATCTGTTTTGTATGATTATGTAAGTTTAAGTTTTTTATGAACACAGTATGACTTGAAAGCAAAAGAATTTTAATGATGAATGGGATAGAGACAAAACTTTGACCACCTGTAGATAACGTAATTATGTATTTTGAAAATTTAGAATAATCAACCAAAAATAATGGGTAATAATGAATCAACTAAAATCAAGGCAAATATATGTAAAAATAATTAGTAGCATATATTCCTGTAATAAGCAGTCGCCAACATAAATGGAAATAGAAGTAATTCACAAAGGCACATAATGTTAATTTTAAAACCATTCTAACATGCAAGACATCTGTGTGTGTGCACATGTGTGTGTGTGATTAAATGAGAATACAATATATTCTGATGATATATTTCGATGTTGTATGCTAATTCTTCCTACTGTGTCCTAGGTTTCAAAATATATTTCAGAGCCATAATAAATAAAACGATATAACATTCAGGCAACAAACATTAAGTAGAGTGTCAATTAAAAGATCTTAGAATTAATGCTTTTAATAATATAGTATATGATTCTAATTTTTGCTAAAACAGATCTTCCTTCATAATTTGAAGAAGTGAAGTATAACAAATAGTGCTATTATACTTTTTAGTATAGAAGAGGCCTTCAGATTTTTCTCTTTATAAGTGGGTGACCTCTTTAGTATTCATAATTTCATCTATCACCTGTATGAATAAGGATAAGAAATCTAACTTTTTATTCTTCTTTTCTCTTCCCAATAATGAGATACATATTTCCAAATATCCTGACTGAGCAAAAAGATAGCATGTTCCAAACTATGCTCAGGTTTTTATCCACTTCTTCAAATCGTGGACCCATTATTTAAGGTCAGCTACCTGTCCGTTTCCGGTCCCCTCTAGGATATTTAACACGATGGAGAAATCTTAGATGATCAGGAAACACTGGTCAAATGTTACAGGATGAAGTATGAAGACCTCGCCCTTTCTGTGTTATTCCATCCTCTCCCATATCCAATGCTTGAGTCATAAAAAGGCAAGCAGTTCATTCAGCTCCGAGGAAGGACAGGCCTTTCGGTAATGCCCCTGTAGCCACAGATACTAGCTGCCTTTTGTATTCAGGCACTAATGATACACAATACTACTTTCTCCGAAATATTTGTTAATTTACGTATTCTTCACGGAAGCTATCTCAATAAAATTTTTCAATGTAAATTTCAAAAAAAAAAGGCAAACCATTATCCTTCCCCAAGCCCATGTCCAAATTTAAATGATCATATTCACGGTGATGATACAATATTCTTTATTATTTAAAGAATAATATTTAAAAGTTAAATAGTTCACCTATTTGAATGATTATTTGTATATTACTAACACATTAAAGTACTACATCAATATAAAGTCTTCTAAGGAAAATTAATTTCTCTAGCGATGTGGCTTGCTATTAGTGTTTACAAAATTAGATACTGTGATTTCT
Source organism: Cryptoprocta ferox (assembly GCA_028646485.1). Classification (NCBI taxonomy): domain Eukaryota; kingdom Metazoa; phylum Chordata; class Mammalia; order Carnivora; family Eupleridae; genus Cryptoprocta; species Cryptoprocta ferox. The sequence continues at coordinate 105,437,387 of CM053576.1, read as the reverse complement.
TATAAAGTTTTGGAGTGTGTACTTTGTTTAAAAACTGGATTCTTTAGAGATATCATTTTTAGAATTCTTTCAAATTTTAAAATTTGGGGGAACGTTGTCTCATTTAATAATTAAACAAATTAGGGCATCTACTTTAGGGTAGGATGAGGTACAAGCAGAAGACTGGAACATGACAAGAACGGTGAGTAAAGTTGTAAGAAAGTCGTATCAGTTGTAGGAAAGTCATGGAGAGTCACTGAGGCAAGCAGAACAGTTAACAGTGAAGACAGAGAAAGATTTAAAGGGGTAGTCATTTGCTAGTACTGACTCTCCAAAGGAGCCTGAGAATTCAGTGTTTGTATCAACTTTATCAGGGGCAAACTGTTCAGTAGAGCTTTTGCTGGAGTCTAGGTGCTTCAAGTATATGGCCACTTTGCCATTCAAGGCATTTACCCTAGTTTGGAATTGCTTGGGGGTAAGAGTGAAAAATGTAACCACACAGTCTTGGAAAACAAGAGTGGAGCTTTCAGACACATTGGGCATACAGAAAAGAGATCTAGGCCTGCCAGAGGAAGAAACCACAAGGAATATATCAAGATTTGGGCTGAAAATCCTAGAAGGCAACTGGTAACCTAGAGGTAAACTGAACCCCACTAGAGATGAAACCCAGCTTCAGCACTCACATCTCTGGATTAAGGCAGTCAGTCACCACTGTATTGGCTTAAGAGCGGAAGGAGTGACAAACACATTCTCCAAAAAGATAACATCATCTTAAGCCCATACAAGAAGTTAATAAATAAGAAATAAAAAGTTATTTGATATGCTTGGAAGATGACAGCACCCTGAAATCTATACTTTACCTCTACTGGGGACATCGTGGGTCCCCAGAAGAAACGCAAACATGGTAACAACAAACCTCTCAGCTATTGACTAGCAAGAGAATTCTTACATATAAAACACTACTAACAGAAAGTTCTTGATCTGTGTAGTTCTTTATTGCAAACAATTTGGAATTTGTGAATATATGGCTAGGCTCCTTTGAAAATGTCAGGTAAGCTATGCAGTGCAATTAAAAGTATATAAAGACAATACTTTATAAAATAAGTGGCTTACTCTATTAAAGCAATATGCCTAATTTACTGCTCACAGCTATCTTTAGCTTTCTGGTTAAATCTAGAATGGAATGAAACTTAATGGGAAAAGAAGAACGTTTTATGATGGGTTGTGCCTAATTGTTTCAAACTTCACCAAGAGAAGGATATATGGTTTGTGTTTTGCTTTGTCAGTATCCTTTGAACCATTAAACTTGGTACGGGCTAAAATCTAAAATTCGTGTTAAGCCTGACTTGACAATCCAAATGTTTGTATTATTTAACAAACTATAAGACTAAACATATGACTGAAAACTAAGAGAAAATAAAAGCAGTAGAAACTGTCCCACAAATAATGCACATGCTAGAGTTGGCTGACCAGAAAGCTAAGAAGTTAAAATGACTGTAATTGACTTCTACTTCTGGCCCTGAGGGAAAGGCCCTGGAGAGCAACCAATGCAAGCAGGGCCTGAGGGGCTGTGGTCTTTGAGAACAAGTAATTGCAAAAGGTGACCTCCACATTCACACTGACTTGTTGTGGAAGATATTCGAAAACTCTGTGGGTGAATGGTGCCACCAGAAAGCAACTGTCTTAAAGAGTAAGGAGACAAGTTTCTAACACAGATTTGCAAAATTGACAGAGACTTGGGGTATATAGAACCAATCCAAGTAAATTTTATTTTTTATTTTTTATTTTTTTTAATTTATTTTTTATTTATTTATTTATTTTTTTTAAACTTTATAGTTTATTGTCAGGTTGGTTTCCATATAACACCCAGTGCTCTTCCCCACAAGTGACCTCCACCAAGACCATCACCCCGCTTTACCTTTTCCCCTTCCCCTTCCCCCCTCAGTTTGTTTTCAGGAATCAAGAGTCTCTCGTGTTTTTTGCTCCCTCCCTCTCCCTAACTCTTTTTCCTCCTTC
>CM053576.1:105414290-105434892 GCA_028646485.1 Cryptoprocta ferox | reverse complement strand
TGACGAGAGAAGGTTTCCATCAAGTATGACCACAAAGAGTTATGGAACCTGAAGGAGTGGATCCTGGAGCGGCTCACTTATCTTTATGCCTGCCAGCAAGAGGAGATCATGGAGCAGGAAACTGGCATGATGTGCTCCTGGACATGAATGGCTGGGGTCAAGCAGCTGTTGGTTGACTTACAAACCCACTGAGGCCTTCACTTCTGTCCTGTTGAACAAGACCCGCAGCATACGCAGGCTGAGCACACCTCAACCCAGAGACGTAAAGGTTCTTAACCTTGGTGAATGGTGGCCCCTACACCACAATCCATGCCTGTCCCTTACCCCACCTGATATCCACAGCCACACTGAGGGTCCCTGCCACCAGGCCTGGTGCCATGAGCTGTGCTCCCCATGCTCCAGACCCAGAAGCTCTTCCCTGCCCCCTCAGTTTTCCATCTTTGTTTTTTTTTTTAAATTGTTATTAACCTGATAGAATTTTTTTGCATTCTTGTACTGACTCTGTGGCTGGGCCCTTTAACAAAACTAGGATGTGCCTCTGGCATAACAAAAACAAAAAAACAAAAGAAAACAACCAAAAAATTCTGATTCTTTGCCTGACCTTGAATATAGGCAGAAATAAAAAAGGTGTATTGCCTTCATTCTATTATAAAATATCAAATTACTTTCATGTTTGCACGGATAAAAATAGAAACCTGTCATCATTTATGCTCCGTCAATTTATCCTTGTGTCTCTTAGGCTCCTACATAACTAACGAAGCTCTTCTTTCATGTGACTATTCTTCCATTGTTTGAAGACACTTACAAAGGCCTTACCAAGGTATATCTATTTTATATAGAATATTATATTCTAGGTTTATTCTACATACCAAGGTATTTTCCAAACTCAACATTTTCACTTGCTTTTTTTTCCTTTTGTAAAGATTGCTTATGAACCATTCTGTTCTATAATCCTCTACAAATGCACACACTAGTATGCATTATAAATTTGGTGTCTACAGTAAAATCTAGAAATCAAGGTGTGTCATGGCCTGGATGAAGTATGCTTAGAGCGGACTTTGCCAAAATAGCCCTTAAAATCCCTTTCGCATTATTTTTATCAGTATTCTAAATATCCTCATATTTTTCCCATATATCAAAATGTTCACAGTTTAAATTGTACAATTCAGTGAGTTTTGATAAATGTTTATATCCAGATAACCATCACCCTGTTCAAGATTGAATATTCCCTCACTTCAGAGTGTCCCCCTTAATCCCCATCTACTAGATTTTGTCAGATTGCTGTTCCCATATATTAGTCTGTTTTGTCTATTCTAAATATTCATGTAAACCAAAAATTATGCTATGTACTTATTTGTGTCTGACTTCATTGGGCAACGTGATCTTTTTTGTGTGTGATTAATACATATCACTGTGTATGTATTCATTCTGCTTGTAAAATTTGTATTGCCATCGTAATGTTCTATGGCTAAGATTCCAGGTCTGGTTTACAAGTATATCTGCTTTGAACGTGTCGATACGAGAGTCTTATTGCAGACATAACTAGAATAGACAGCTAGGAGTAGAAAGTTCCTATTGTAAGTTAACATTTACTTAAATTTAGAGTAAACTGGCAAGTAATTGTTAAAAGTGTTCCTATCATCTCACGCTCCCCCTGGCAATGTGTGAGTGATTTAATGGCTTCACATTTCACCAGTGCACGCTGTGGTCAGTCTCTTATTTTAACCATTCCATTGTGTGAAAGTCAGTAACACACTGTGGTTTTAAAATGCATTTCCTCAATGACAAACAAATTGAGCATATCTTTTGCCCATGTTTATAGTACTTTTTGGCTTTTTACCATAGATTAGTGGATGTCCTTTACATATTTTGAATATGAATCATTTGTATTCTGAATTGAATTGTGTATTCATGCACTATGAATATTTTTCCATTTTATAATTTTCTACTCATTTTATTTGTGCTTGTTTTGAAGTTAAAACTTATGTATTTCTATATTTAAAGTTACTAGTTCTTTTTTCTAATGTTTACTTATTTTGAGAGAGAGCTTCTACGTGCAAGTGGGAGAGCGGCAGAGAGAGCTGGAGAGAGAGAATCCCAAGCAGGTTCTGTGCTGACAGCATAGAGACCAAAGCAGGGTTCCATGTCATGGACCATGAGATCATGATCTGATCTGAAACCAAGTTGGATACTTAACTGACTGAGCCACCAGGCGCCTCTAGAGTTACTAGTTCTAAGAAATCTGTCTTTATTGCAAAGTCACTAACATGTTTTCCTTTTTTTCTAATCTGTATATTTCTTGCTATTATATCTAGGTCTGTTGCCCATCCGTTTTGTATATAAATTGAAAGATGAAGAAAGTTTTATTCATTTTTTCTCATATGGATGTTTCATTGCTCCAGCAACATGTATTAAAAAGACTTCCGGTTGAATTAACTTGACTCATTATTCAACGTGAGTTGACAGAGGAAGGATAAGTATTTCTTTGAGTTTTCAATTTGTTCCAATTATCCATTTGTCTACATTTAAAATACTATTACATTGCTATGATCAATGATATGTCTTATATCTAAAAGTATAGTTATACTCTCTGTTCTTTTATCTCTGCAGTCACAGGTTTCATCATACATACCTTTAGCTTGAAGAATTTCTTTTGGAATTTCTGGTAGTGGAAGTACAGTGCACATAAATTCGCTAAACAATTGGCTGGCTGAAAATGCTTTTACTTTGCTTTCTCTTCTGAAGGATAGGTTTTTCTTTATCCAGAATTCTTTTTTAAAAGATTTTTAATGTTTATTTATTATTCAGACAGAGAGAAACAGAGCATGAGTAGGGGAGGAGCAGAGAGAGAGGGAGACACAGAATCTGAAGTGAGCTCCCGGCTCTGAGCTGTCAGTGCAGAGCCCGACACTGGGCTCAAACGCAGGAACCGTGAGATCATGACCTGAGCCGAAGTCAGACGCTTAACCAACTGAGCCACCCAGGCTCTCTTCTTTATCCAGAATTCTATGTTGCCAGTTTATTTTTTCTTTCAGCATTTTAAATCTATCATTCCATAATCTTTTGCCTCCATTGTTTCACATAAGAAATCAGCCATCATTCTTACCTTATGTTGTATATAATGTATTTTCTCTCTCCTCTCTCTATCCCTCTCTCCTTTCTCTCTCTCACTGTTTTTAAGAAGTGCTCTGCCAAGGTGTACTGCCCCACCTACCCCCTCGCCTTAATCTCATCAAATATTTCTTCTATCCTATTATTCTTCTCTTCTCTTTTTAAACATTCAACTGTGCATATATTAGGACATTTAATGTTATCTCATAAGCCATGAAGGTTCTGTTCATTTTTCACTCTTTTCCTCTCTTCATATGTCAGTTTTCCTTCAGGCTTGCTCATTTTCTTTTCATGTAGGATTTACTCTTTTACCAAGTCCTTCAAGTGAGATCTTTATTTTTATAACATGATTTTTTCTAACATTTCAATTGTGTTCAATTTTTTAAAACTTCTATATCTCTACTGATTTTCATAAGTTCATTAATATCTTCCCCTTTTATAATATATCCTTTACAGTGGTCCTCTCTCTCCAGAAGCAGATGATCCTCCTTCTGACAATATGTCACTAGTAGCCAAATGTTGGTCAACAGTGCTTACATCATTCACTTGACCTCACTTCATCTCGTTGCACAGGTTTATTTTCATCTCACATCATTACAAGAAGAGTGGATACAGTACAATAATATATTTTGAGAGAGACCACATTCACACAGCTGTTACTATAATATATTGTTATAATTGTTCTATTTTATCATTAGTTATTGTTGTTAATCTCTTACTGTGCCTAATTTACAAAGTAAACTTTATCATAGGTCTGTATATATAGGAAAAACAGTAGGTACAGGGTTTGGCACTATTTCATGCAGACACTGGGGGTCTTGGAACATATCCCTCATGGATAGGAGGCACTATTATAATATAGTTACCAGAGTTACTTTAAAGCTCCTGTCTGATGATTATAATTTGTGCCAATGCTGCATCTGTTTCCATTAATTCTCTTCTCTATTGACCATGGGGCATATTTTCATGCTCCATTAAATGTCTTGTAAATTTTTTATCATATGCTAGATATTATAAAAAAAAAGAAGTATAGAGACTGGAGTAAATAGTATTTACACATACTAAACACCTTCTCTGTAAGGTTACAAGTGTGGAGGGCTATCAGTTGAGTCTGTACCTGAGACGAGTTTTGATTTTGTGGTACGTTTAGTTGGGATTCATTTCACTCTTAAGTTCAAATATTCTGAAGGCAGAGTTGTGACATTTCTTTTAGTAGATCTTGAGATATAATCATGAACAACAATCTGGAGATTTTTTTTTTTTAATTAACAACTTAGCCCTCAATGTTCCAAACTGTGGGGAATTTCTCTCCATTTTTTCTGCTTTCCTGCCAATTTTCTGAATTTCTGAAAATTTCTTTCTACTTTCTCATGCCAGTCATGACTTCCTATACCTACATAAATGACTTTCTGCCTTTTTGCCTTACCTTAGCTTCAAAGTTTGTTGCAGTTCATTGAGTAGGCCCAGTGTCTCAGAAATATATCTCTGAGCTCTTCTGCCCTGAATTCTATCTTAAGAAGGCTTTTCATTCTCACTTGGGAAAGTCCATTTTGCCTGATAGCAAATTCTCACTTTTACTATGCATCTAGTCTTCATCATAGTATGTTATGCATGTCGAGAAGGTCTATAAGAAAATTTTGGCAAGTAGGTAAAAACTACTTCTTTCTCTGGTGTTGTTCAGAATACTGATCCATCATGCTAACTCACAGAAAACTCTTACAAATTCATTAGATGTTTGCCTTTATTTCTGTTTTGAGAAGATTTTCCTTCTTAAGAGCACACTGACAAAGATGGAAGAAATCATGGTTCATTTTTCTCCAGCTAGGATTATTATTATTTTCTATAATTTAGTTAATTTGGATTTCTTTGTAACCTCAGTCCTATGATTTTTTAAAATGTCTGATTTTGTAGCTTATCTGGCAAGTATTGATGATTCAAGTGAAAAGGACACGCTCTTGTGATTCCCTTCATGCTAAGTGGTAACAAATTTTTTGCTTCTCATCTACTTTCTTTTATTTTAACTTGTTTTCAGATAGCACACATTTTTCACAATGTTCCCCATTCTATAGCTATGGATTTGGTATTTTTATATAGACTCTCAACAATCTTTAAGGAATTTACTTTCTATTTACCTTTATATCTTCATTTTTTCCCCACACTATTACTGACCCCCTGAGTTTTTGTCCTGTTAGCTTTAAAATTCTTCCTGATGAGACAATTTTGAATGGTTTCTGAGATCCCATTAGATTTTCATTTTGGCCACTACATATATTTTATTTATGTTGTGCTTAGTATTGTAAGTTATCCTGAAGGTAAGTTATAATACTACTCTGAGAAGCAAAATTACTATTGGTACATTAAATGCTCTTGAATGTTATTGCTTTTGGCTGTTTGGAGATATATATTATATTTGCTTATCAGATCTAATCACAACTTTGATGCTGTGCCTTCTAGGTGAATGATTTTTGTTAAATTGAGCATCTCATTTTACATTTCAACTTAGACCTCAAAATGATATGTGTGTTTTTAGCAGTATACTAGTAAATACTCTAATTTACTTTTTTGAATGAGTTATAAAACAAGTTTATTGTATTGTTTTTAAAGCACTAAAAATACAGTGACTATGTTATTGAAAATTAAATCATGCAGAGAAATCACTAGCAAAATTATGTTTAGAGACAACATGTTAAGAATGAAAGTTGTATATGCCATATTTTTCTACTTTACTTAAGCCTAAATTTATCATTATATTTCTAGACAAATACAATTCTAGATTACAGTTTTTGAATATATCAGTACTTTCATGATACATGGACAATTAAAAATTATGAAACACACAATTATTCAATTATTAAGCATCCGATACTAGGTGTGCTTTATAATTTTGTATTGTATATGCTTCTCTAAGTTAGAATAAGTTTAATATTTCTCTATATCTAATCTCTCTCCCCTAGAGAATTCACCAAATTCACTGGATATTCACAGGCTGCAATGATGACCTTGTTAAATCTGTATCCTATGAGTTATAGTAATATAAATAAGACTAGTTGTGTGTATTTTTTCTACTGTTCAGTTATACAGGTAAGAAGGCAAATATAACATTTATCAAGAGGTGAGATGTTAATGAAAAACGTATCTCTGTATGGCCTTCCTTACATCTATCTGGTTTGGAGTTTACTGAACTTCTTGTATATGTTGGTCTTTTATTACATTTACAAAATTTCCAGTCAATATTTCTTTGATTATATTTTCAATGCCATTCTCTTACTCTCTCTTTTGGAGAGTTCAATTACATTTTTGTTAGCTTCTTTGACACCATGTCGTAGGTTTTTGAGGTTGTGTTCTTTCATTTTGGAGGTAAGCCACCTTTATCATAGCCATTAGATGGCATTAGGATCACAGCAGGAGCTGAGAGTACTCTTATCTGAGTTTGCACAAAGATACTTCATACATTCAACTAAGGCATCTCTCTCTCTCTCTCTCTCTCTCTCTCACTTTCTGTGTGTGTGTGTGTGTGTGTGTGTGTGTATTAAGTCAATTTTATTTTATTTGAGGTAAAGTTTTAATAAAGTAGGAGACAGAGCCTTTAACAGATATATGCAGGGCAAATATTTTCTCTCAGCCTGCGGCTTATTTTTATATATATTTAATGACATATTTTCAGAAAAAGTACATTTTAATTTTTATTAAGTCCATATTTTGACTTTCCTTTTATGCTTAGGGTCCATGCTGTCTAAACAGAGAAATCGTCACAGGTTTCAAGTTTGTCACTTTGATTTTGAAACTTGTCAGTGTTGCAGTCCTGAACTGCTCATTGTTGATGTCTGTTTCTTTAAACCAGCATTGTAGATAGAACAAACTACATAAAATATCATGAAATCTTTCCCAACTTTACCAGGACTTCAGAAATGCTGTGTCTGACAGTCCTGAGCATTTGTGGCCTAAGGGAAGTGCTGAAATTGTTTAGCAACTCTCATTTTCCATTTTGATGGTATTTTTATCGTGCTGAAAGAAGCTGTACAAACACCGATTAGGCAGCAAGACTGGATTTCTAATTGATGCCTTGGCCTTTAAATCTGCCTTCACATAAGCTGTGATGTCTTAAAGAAACACTTTACTCAAGGGGCCATTAGGCAGAAATGCACTCTCCTGATAAATGATGTCCTGCCCTTTCAATTTGTCTTTCTCAAGGTGGCCCTTTATTTAAGAGGTACCTTGAAGAAGGAGGAATGGGGAGGAGTGGGAAAGACTACACTGTGTTCCTGACTATTATCTCATGCCTAATAACCCATTTCTCTACATTTTCTTCAATCGAAGTAGGTAGTTAAAAAGGAATCTCTTTTATCATGAAAAACTTCAGACCAATAATGTCTGTAGTTAATGCATTATCCTACGTGTTTTTCTTTTCTAAAGGAGAAGGCTGTGTTGTCTTGTGCTAATCTCAAGCATATGAGTATGAGAATAGCCTTGTGGAAGCCCTTCAGTAAACTTGACATATATCCCCTAGAGGTATATGAGAACAGTGGACTAGTGTTTGGCATGGACCTGAGGAATCTAAATGTGTGAATATATAAATGTATGGAAATAAGTCTGAGCTCACAGAGGAGGGAAGAAGAGAGAATAATTCTGTGGTATTGGATATAGCTACATTTCCTGTGACTGGAGACATAATGGGTGTTTCAGAGAACAGAAGCAGCACATGTCAGAAAAAGTGACCGCCAGAAATCATTTAATATCCAGATCCAAAGGACCAACTCTAAAGGTATTTGTGGTCCATTGGAAAATCTGAAAAAATAGAAAAATTAAACCAAGGGAAGTGCAAGGGACTGAGTAACAGAGTTATAAATAAAATACTCATCATCACAGGGAACACAGTTGAATGCTATGGTGCAAGTTGTTTAAAGCACCCATGGAAACCACCCTCAAGAGGCTCAACTTTAAATACCTGCCTGCCTCAGAAAGGACAAATCCATCTACAGAAATTCCCAGGCAGGGGTGAACCTCACATCCCATTTACCCTTCCTCTTTCCTCCCACTGAAGATATTGGTGGGATCACACTTTGGTTAGCAATGTGAAGGAAGAAAAGAAATAATAAGGGCAAGAAGGAGATAAGGAGAAACTACATCCTTATCCCTGAATAAATTACAGGAACACCTGGATAGCTGTAACTAGCCCTAGCTACCCTAAGTGTTATCTCTGAATAGAGATGCATATTTTGGACAAGACACTGATAATTACTGACTGGTGAGTTAGAAGAATAGTAGAATTGTCTAAAAGTGACAGGAAAGTGATGGGTCCATCTGAGTTTTTACTCAGTGGTAAAATGAGAACACAACAGAATAAACATACAAGTGGAGGAAGGCAAAAATGAAATTGCATTTTGTATGTATCCAATGAATCCTACTACCTCATCATGGCAAGTTCATATCAAGGTCACAAACATGTTTAATTTTCCTTTCTCATCACGCAAATCTTATCTTGGTATGACTTTTTCTGAAAGCTTTTCCTCTGATCATTATAGCTAAGTGGCTATTCTTAACCCTCTACCTCATTGCCTGTTTTGCAGTATTTGTAATGATCTAAAGTCGTATTTCTCATGTGTTTACTTGTCCTTCTCCCCAACTTTCCCAATAGAATATAAGTTTCTATAAAGACAATATTTTTACTACCTTATTCATTGCTGTATTATGGAGGCAAAAGTGCATGAATGAATGGAAAGGACGCTTCTAGAATGAGTGTGCAATCATGGGAGAGGACTGACTTCAGAGGAATATCGAATATTCCTTGACAAATACATGTAGCAGAAGAAATTAAAACAAATAAAGATGGAAACTTCTATGGACCAAGGTCTAGCTGTTCCAGCATGGTTTATTTATTTCATTTTGTCTTATGTTTTCCTGTGATACTGAGATTTTAATATGATCCTACTGTGAGGGAAGAGAGCATACAAAATAATTTAGATTGTCTTTCTGGCTAGCTGAGTAGGTGGATGCATAGAGATGCTTAAATTCTCTTTTATGGGAAAAAAAGAAATGTCTTAATTATTGTACCTTAACGGTGTAGACAAAAACACTTAAACATAATATTTATATGTATGAATACACACAATACCTCATTTTCTCTATGTTTAGATAAAAATAATACAGATATTGACATATTAGAAATATATGGATATATAAATATAGGTGGATATACCCTAGGTAGTAAAAATAGTTACGAGTATTTTAATTTCTTTATATTTTCTAACAAAAAATAATGAATATATTCCTTAGGGAAATTGGATATATTTTGTTTAATTAGTATTATTTTTTTTAAAGTTTTATTTATTTTTTTTTTTGAGAGACAGAGAGAAAGAGCACGAGCAGGAGAGGAGCAGAGAGAAAGAGAGAGAATCCCAAGCAGGCTCCACACCATCAGCATGGAGCTTGACGTGGGGCTCGGTCTTGCGAACCATGAGGTTGTGACCTAAGCCAAAATCCAGAGTTAGACACTTCACCGACTGAGCCACAGGGAGGTGCTCCTGTTTAATTAGATTGCTAATAGTACACATCTCTTAGAACTAGAACATTTATGTATATGAATATGTATACTACATGAACATAATTTTTTAAGTTGATTTCATGAAAAAAACAATTATTTAGTTACATGCAAAAATATTTTCATATTTGAGAAAGAAAAAATAAGGTGTTAATGACCCTTGACTTTGGGTAATGGATGGAAGATCACAGAAAACCACTGGAAGAATCCAGTCTTCAAGGAGTCTGCCTAGTGGTTCCGATTCTGCAGTACAAATGAGGACAAATAAATCAGGTGAACTTCAAGAGAATAAAGAAGAAAGTAAATAGAGAATGATTTTAAAAAGATGAGAAAGGGATTAAGAACCAAGATCAGTTGGAAAAAAGAAAGCAACACAAAAGATTTGACAGAACTTCATATTCTTTTTCACAAGTAAACTTCTACAGAAAAAAAAATTTAAATAAAGGAATAAAGAATGAAAAGAATGACAAATTCCTACTTAATGATTGAACCTAAAAATCACCTTTCCCTAATTTGTTTCATTGTTTAAATACACATATTTTATTATCCATTGATTACAAATTTTATGAAATAAGTTATGGATATTTCAAAGTCATGTTGAACATGTGCCCTACAACTTTTCCAAAAATATTTTGAAAGGGCATGTGTTTTTATCCTGAGAGAAAATACTTTTGTTTAGAAAATAAAGGAAATGCCAGAAGCGCTAAAACTTACAATAATTATATTGAATCAACATCTCTGCAATTTATATTCAAGGCAGGAAATATAAATGTATTTCTCCATATAATTCTAGTAGATAATGGATTTTATTAGCTTAAGGAAAAGAAAAACAGCAAAATGTACATCCAGCATCTTTAGTCTAGAAAGATAAACATCCTGAAGACCAACAACCCAAATGGCTGGGAATGAAAGCAGTGAAATAAAAGGTTATTTCTTTCAGATTCTCTTCTATGATTTGGTTTTTCTCTCTCTTTGATAAGAAGGAATATCAAAATACCACTAAGATCCTGACAATGCTGTACTGAGCCTCACCATAGTCACTATTAATAATGAAGACGTATTTTCTTATAGTTGTTTCTACAAGCAAGGTAACTGTCACAAAGTCAACGGTAAAGATAACAGGTTAACCTAGAGTCATTGTCTAAGAGCCACGGATTAATAAAAGCAAGATACAAGTAAAGTAGCACATGTGATAAAACCCATGCTATTAAAACAACTGTTTTTAAACTAATGCCAATGGTAAATGCATCCCTAAATGAATCTATTCCAGCCTAATGACTAGTTAAGTCAGTTTTTGTCAGGAAAGGATCAGAAATAGATGGCAGTTTTTGATGGGAAAACTGTCCCAGAAGTCTGCCAATTGAAGGAGTGTGCTTAAGATTTAGACGGGGAAGGCCAGAAATCAGATCATAGACAGGGCTTAACTGGTAGTCAGCAAGGTTGCCTTTGGAGACCGGGGCAGAGACTGCTTCTCCGAGCTCCAGATGTTGGCTGGAGAGAAAAGTTTCTCAAAAGTTCCACAACAGAGCCTCAATTCTCTTAAGGAAATATTGGGATCTGTCCAACATTCAGTTTGGAGTAGCTATTGTATCCCTGGTATTGGGTTAGACTTGGATGTCTGGGAGACTTGAATAATAAACCATCCCTGAGTCTCTGACCTTCAGTCAAACACCAGAGTGAAAACACCAGAGGAGAAGAACAATGCAATCTGTTGCACGATGTTGAAGGATGACTACAGCTATAGTCAAAATGTCTATGAGCACATAAACATAAAGCAGATAACTCTGTATAAAGGACTTGGAAAAGACTTTGACTATCTTCTGGAAAGGATCTTGAAAAATAAAGAAATGTTCAACTGGGAGAGAAGAGCAGGAAGATGAAAACTTGAAACTTGCAAAAGATAAAGATTTGGGTGGCTGGGTAAAGTGATTAGAAATGTTTCAAATAATTAATTGGAACATGATAAGATAATGTGAACAGAAAAGATAAGTGAGTTTGTTTGTAGGAATAAAGTTATAAATTACCATGGGTAATGCATATGGAAAGACTATGATTCAAATGTATGTGGAATAATCATTTGGACCCAAAGGTCACTAGAAATTAAAATTTTATTCAAAATAATTGACTATTTGTGCTCATAGTTTATTCCACAGAATTTGATACATTGACTATCCTTAAATGCTTTATTAATATTCCTCAAGAAAGAATGAAATAGGAGCTTCAAGAATTCTAAAATACTCAATTCATTTAGTGTTCTAGATATCCATTTTATTCTTTTTGTGAATATTATAATGAAAATAGTTCCCTGAATGATGATTTCATTCTCCTCTTTTTCTGCTGGAAAATATCATTAGTGTTAATTATATGTTTATAATTATCTGCTCATTTGCAAAGATAAAATTTTTCCTCTAGTGTGTTAATAACATCTATGCAAAATGATCTCTTTGGTTTGATCCTGTAAACAATATGTGAGCTATAGCAATCTCTGAAACTACTGAATCCTAGAAAAAAGAGTACTTTAAATTTTAAATAATCATTAGCCATTTGGAGGATAAGTATACCATTTATGGATCTATACTCACTAACATGGGATAGGATTTAGGTAGTCCTATAATTAATTTATTGGTGAATACTTATAAAAATACAGAATGATAAGGACACAGCAGAATTAGTTGAGGCATTAAGCAAGTTTTCCATCTGAACTGCACATTTTGTTCCATGAAATTTCAAATCTTCACTCCACAACTTCAATACTTGATTTTAACATACACAGAATGCACTGCATGTAAGAGCCCTAATTATCACCATAATAATTAAGAGTAACTTTTATTTTACTTTTAAAGATAAAGAATTTAAGGTTCAGATATACACATATTGTCCATGTAACACATGGAAGAGTTTCAAACTAAATCACAGGAATCTAAAAAGTTATTTGCTTTTCATGTTACTATACTCCACTGGATCTGATTCTAAGTTATTTTCCTTGATTTTGATACGATTGAATGGAAAATAAATTTAGCAAGAAGTCTACTTACAATCGCTAAGGCTCTGTTGATGTGTCTTGTCTAACATGCCTCCCCCTTTTTTTTAAGCATGTGGAAAGTTGTATTATTCACTATGAGGACCAGAAATGTGTTTCTTATAAAGGCTGTTATTACTCATGGTCCTCTTTTAGTTTTTTGGTTTGATTTTCAACATTTTGGTTAATTGTCACCTTCACTTTCAAGGGGTACAATCAGGAAAATTTTCTTTTAAAAGCCTTTGGTATAAGGAGACACAAAGTACATGTGAATATTTCATGACACCTGTACTTTGGGAGGCGGAGGTCTGTAACTTGAAGTAACCTGTTTTATCATGAAAATAAATAAGGAATACCCAGAAGAAAGTATGAGTCTAGGTGAAGCTTCAGAGTTGTAGATCATGAATTCTCTATCCATGACTCTGTGAAAAATTGTATCTGAACCTTAAATTGTTTTCCTTTTTATTCTTTGTTTTAGAAATTGACTTTTTATATCTCTTCTTTTATTTTTTGAAACAGTTTTAACATTCACATATAAAGATAGCTATGTAATTTAAACTTATAAACCCAAAATTTCCTTTTACAAACTTTAATATTTTGGCATTATAATCTCACATATTTTGGGTTGTTTGCTTTTAAGAAATATAACATTACTGACAAAGTCCAAAATCCCTGAGTACCTTTCCTTAATTCTTTAATGCACCCCAATGTTGATAGCAGCATAATCTACAGTAGCCAAATCATGTAAACAGCCCAACTGTCCATTGAGTGATGAATAGAGATAGAAAAGGTGGTATATATATATACAATGGAATATTACTCAGCCATAAAAAGAATGAAATATTGTCATTTTCAGTGATATGGATCAACTAGAGAGTATTGTCCTAAGCTAAATAAGTCAGTCAGAGAAAAACAAATACTATATGATTTTACTCATGAGTGTAATTTAAAAATCAAAACAACTAAGCAAAGGGAACGAGAGAGAGAGAGAGAGAGAGAGACAGAGAGAGAGAGAAACCAAGAAACAGACTTAACTATAGAGAACCAACTGATGACTACCAGAAGGTGGGTGGAGGGATGGGTGAAATAGGTGATGAAGATTAAAGATCACGCTTGTGATGAGCACCGGGTATTGTATGGAAGTGTTGAATTACTACATTATACCCTGGAATCTAATTTTATGCTATATGTTAACTAACTGGAATTTAAATAAAAACAAAAAATATACCCACAAAAAAATTGCTGTCTGAGAGAAGTAACAATATACATCACTAGTGAATAAATTGTTTTAAATGAAAATTTCCAGAAGAATTGATTACTCATGTATATAATTTCAGATTCCTGGATAATAGCACATGTAAAACTAAAATTCAGATAAATAAATTACCTCATCATAAAATTGAAAACATTGAATGTTTCAATAAAATATAGCAAAATATCTTCATGATATTAGAGTAATAAATAGTTTTTTTTTTAAACACAATACCAAATGCACTGTTAGGCACTGCATTGACATATCTGATACATTAAAACTTAATTTATGCAATGAGTCACTTTTGGGAAAAAATATTCTCATTGTGCATATTTAACATCAGTGGAGTACCTACTTCTTTGGATTAGTAGTTTTGTATTTTTTAGGTAAAATACCTAGTAGTGGAATTGCTGGATAGCAGGGTATTTGTATTTTTAACGTTTTTAGGCACTTCAATACTGTTTTCCAGAGTGGTTTTACCAGTTTTCATTCCCACCAATAATGCAAGAGTGTTCCCCTTTCTCCACATCCTCACTAACACAACAAAACTAAAAGGCAACCTATGGAATGTGAGAAAATATTTGCAAATAACATATCTGATAAAGGGTTAGTATCTAAAATAAGTAAAGAATTTATAAAACTCAACACCCAGAAAATGAATAGTTGAATTAAAAATGTGCAAAAGACATGAGTAGACATGTTTCCAAAGGAGATAGACAGATGACCAGCAGACACTTGAAGAGATACTCACTGATCATCAGGGAAATGCAAATCAAAACTACAGTGAAATATCACCTCACACCTGTCAGAATGGCTAAAATCAACAACAACACAAGAAACAACAGGGTATATTTTATTTTATTATTTTTTTGCAAAAATTAATATTAAGTGTATTATAGAACAAAATGTAAAAGCTAAAACATAAAATTTAAGAAGAAAACATATTAAAATATCTTCATCATCCTACAGTAGATAAAATTTCTTAAATATGTCATAGAAAGCATAAGTCACAAAACAAAAAATTGATAAATTGAACTTCATCAAAAACTACTGTTTTTTTTTAAATCTAGATTGTAGGAATATTTTTGTTTCCATATATTTTTTAAATTTATTTACATCCAAGTAAGTTAGCCTATAGTGCAATAATGATTTCTGGAATAGATTCCAGTGATTCATCCCCTATGTATAACACTCAGTGCTAATCTCTACAAGTGTCTTTCTTAATGCCCCTTACTCATTTATCCCATCCTCCCTCCCACAACCCCTCAAGCAACCCTCAGTTTGTTCTCTATATTTAAGAGTCTTTTATGTTTTGCCCCCACCCTGTTGTATTATTTTTGCTTCCTTTCTCTTATGTTCATCTGTTTTGTATCTTATTCCACATATGAGTGAAGTCATATGATATTTGTCTTTCTCTACCAATTAATTTTGCTTAGCATAATACTCTCTAGTTCCATCCACGTAGTTGCAAATGGCAAGATTTCATTCTTTTTGACTGCTGAGTAGTCCTCCATTATATATATATATATATATATATATATATATATATATATATACACACCACTTCTTCTTTATCCATTCATCTGTCAATACTTTGGCTATTGTCGATAGCACTTCTATACACATTGGGGTGCATGTGCCCCTTCAAAACAGCACACCTATATCCCTTGCATAAATACCTAGTTGTGCAATTGCTGGGTCATAAGGTAGTTCTATTTTTAACTTTTTGAGGAATCCCCATACTGTTTTCCAGAGTGGCTGCACCAGTTTGCGTTCCTACTAGCAGTGCAAAAGAG
The DNA here is from genome assembly GCA_028646485.1 of Cryptoprocta ferox. Taxonomy (NCBI): domain Eukaryota; kingdom Metazoa; phylum Chordata; class Mammalia; order Carnivora; family Eupleridae; genus Cryptoprocta; species Cryptoprocta ferox. The sequence goes on along the minus strand of CM053576.1, from coordinate 105,419,176 downwards.
ATCATCTTTCTCCGCATCCTTGCCAACATCTGTTGTTGCCTGAGCTGTTATTTTTAGCCATTCTGACTGGAGTGAGGTAGTGTCTCATTATGGTTTTGATTTGTATTTCCCTGATGATAAATGATGTTGAGCATTTTTTCATGTGTCTGTTGGCCATCTTGATGTCTTCTCTGGATAAGTGTCTACTGATGTCTTCTGCCCATTTCTTCACTGGATTATTTGTTTTTTGGGTGTTGAGTTTGATAAGTTATTTATAGATTTTGGATATGTCATTTGCAATTATCTTCTCCCATTCCATCAACTGCCTTTTGGTTTTTTTATTGTTTCCTTCACTGTGCAGAAGTTTTTATCTTGATGAGGCCCCAATAGTTCATTTTTTCTTTTGTTTCCCTTGCCTCTGGAGATGTGTGGAGTAAGAAGTAGCTTTGGCGGAGGTCAAAGAGGTTTTTGCCTTCTTTCTCCTCTAGGATTTTTATGGCTTCTTGTCTTACGTTTAGGCCTTTCATCCATTTTGCATTTATTTTTGTGTATTGTGTAAGAAAGTAGTCCATGTTCATTTTTCCACATGTTGCTTTCCAGTTTTCCCACACTGTCTTTATCCCATTGGATATTCTTTCCTGCTTTGCCAAAGATTAGTTAGCTGTATGTCTGTAGGTCCGTTTCTGGGTTCTCTATTCTGTTCCATTGATCTAAGTGTCTGTTTTTGTGCCGGTACCATACTGTCTTGATGATTACAGCTTTGTAAGACATCTTGAAGTCTAGAATTTTGATGCCTCCAGCTTTGGTTTTCTTTTTCAGGATTGCTGTGGTTATTCAGGGTCTTTTCTCGCACATGGAACACTCCCCAGAATAGAACACATACTGGGACACAAGTCAGCTCTCAATAAGTACAAAAAGATCAAGATCATTCCATGCATATTTTCAGACCACAATCCCATGAAACTTGAAATCAACCACAAGAATAAATTTGGAAAGACAACAAATACTTGAAGACTAAAGAACATCTTATTAAAGAATGAATGGGATAACCAAGAAGTTAAAGTGGAAACTAAAAAGCACATGGAAGCCAATGAAAATGATAACACCACAGCTCCAAACTTCTGGGATGCATCAAATGTGGTCATAAAAGGAAGTATATAGCAATCTGGGCCTTCCTAAAGAAGGAAGAAAAGTCTTAGATACATAACCTAAACTTACACCTTAAAGAGCTGGAAAAAGTACAGCAAACAAACCCAAAGCCAGCAGAAGATGGGAAATAATAAAGATATTTGAGCAGATATCCATGCTATTGAAACAACAACAAAACGAAACAAAAAAACAAAAATAAAAAAAGAACACAGTAGAACAAATCAATGAAACCAGGAGCAGTTTGTTGAAAGAATTAACAAAATTTATAAACCCCCAGCAAGTTTGATAAGAAAGAAAAAGAAAAAGACACAAATAAATAAAATGAAGAATGAGAGAGGAGGGATTACAACAAACACTGCAGATATACAAACAATAATAAGAGAATATTATGAATAACTATATGTCAATAAAATGGACAATCTGGAAGAAATGGACAAATTCCTAGAAACATATAAATTATCAAAACTGAAACAAGAAGAAATAGAAAATTTGAACAGACCCATAACTAGTAAAGAAATTGAATTAGTAATCCAAAATCTCCCAAAACACAGGAGTTCAGGGCTGGGTGATTTTCCAGGGGAATTCTACCAAACATTTAAAGAATAGTTAACACCTATTATTTTGAAGCTGTTCCAACAAATAGAAAAGGAAGGAAAACTTCCAAATTCATTCTATGAGGCCAGCATTACCTGATTCCAAAACCAGACAAAGACCCCACTAAAAAGGAGATCTACAAACCAATTTCCCTAATGAACATGTATGCAAAAATCCTCAAAAGATACTATCCAGCCAGATCCAGCAATACATTAAAAGAATTATTCACCACAATCAAGTGGGATTTATAACTGGGATGCAAGTCTGGTTTACAATATCTGTGAAACAATCAACCTGATATATCACATCAATAAAAGAAAGAACAAGAACCACAGGATCCTCTCAATAGATGCAGAGAAAGCATTTGACAAAATACAGCATATTATCTCCATAAAAACTCTTAAAGAAGTGGAGATAGAAGGATCATGCCTCAAGATCATAAAAGCCATATACAGGAAATGAACTGCTAGTATCATCCTCAATGGTGAAAAATTGAGAACTTTCCCTCTAAGTTTAGGAATATGACAGGGATGTCCGCTCTCACCACTACTATTCAACAGAGTATTGGAAGTCCTAGCTTCAGCAATCAGACAGACAAAGGAATAAACTGCATCCAAATTGGCAAGGAGGAAGTTAAACTTTCACTCTTTTCAGATGACATGATACTCTATACAGAAAACCCAAAAGATTCCACCAAAAGACTGCTAGAACTGATCCATGAATTCAGCAGAGTCGCAGGATATAAAATCAATGCACAGAAATCAGTTGCATTTCTATACAATGCATTTCTCAAGAAAGAGAAAGAGAAATCAAGGAAGCAGTCCCATTTTCAATTGCACCAAAATGATAAAATACTTAGGAATAAACCTAACCAAAGAGGTGAAAAATCTATACACTGAAAACTATAGCAAGCTTATGAAAGAAACAGAAGACACACACACAAAAAAATGGAAAAATATCCTGTACTCCTGGATTAGAAGAACAAATGTTGTTAAAATGTTGATACTACCCAAAGCAATCTACATATTCAACGCAATCCCTATCAAAATAACACCAGTATTCCTCACAGAGCTAGAACAAGCAATTCTAAAATTTGTATGCAACAGGATATATTTTAAATCTCTACTTGATTCTATTAGTTTTTACCTCAGTTAATGACATAATAAATAATAATAACAAATAATAAATACCAAATCCTTTATTCCTCAAAATTGTTTTATATCTCTTTACTCATTTATTCTTTTATTAAATTCTAAGTTTACATTGTTCAGTTATGTAAAAAAAAGAAAAGAAAGAAAGAAAGGAAGGAAGGAAAGAAAGAAGAAAGAAAATCTGCAGATTTTATGTAGCCATTCAATTTACAGGTTAAGTTGTTGGAAATTTGTCATAATAAGCTTCTTCATCAAAGAAAATATTATACTGTCATGTTTATGTAGATTTTATATTAATGTATCTATTAATATTTTTATATATTTCTTCATAAAATGAATATTTTATAATACTTGCTACAATCCCAAACTGTACATTTTAGCTACTATATTAACTAATTCTATTTACTACTGTATAGGAATGTCTTTGAATTCTGTAAGTTATTTTAACTCTTTTGAACTTACTAATCTTTCTGATAGTTTATCATCAGATTATTTTATAGACACTTTTGTCATGTTGCTTCTAATTATTTTAAATCCAATGTACTTTTCCTGTCTTATTTCCAAATTCCTATCTCCAGTACAGTGTTGAAGAATGGAGGTGACAGCAGACATCTTTCGCTTCTTTCTGATAATATTAAAATTTCTTCTAAAGTTTTCCATTTAAGTATATTTTCTATTGAGTTTCAGTAGATACTCTTCATGAGGTTACCTAATAAAGTTCCTATCTATTTCTAGTTTTTTGGAGGTTCTTTTAATTGCAAATAAGAATTGAACTTGATTAACTAATTTACTTCATATATCATGACACATTTATTTTTCCCTTTAATATGTTAACACGATGGATTATTTTTATTGCTGGGATAAATCCTATGTGGTTCTAATACATGATGAGAATTTTTATTCACAGAATACATCCATTTTTTTAAACATTTAATCTATAACTGTGCACAATTAAAGTCTCTTGCTTTGGTATATTTGGTAAAAAGATTATGCTATCCTTGTAGAATACTTATTTTCAAACAATATATTCAAATTTGATATATTTGTAAACAATTGTTATATATGTATGTATATAACGTGTATATAATTGTGATGTGTATCTACACACATATATACATGATATACTTTATTTTGTTTTTATTTTCAGTCGTTGAGTATGCACTTCATTTCTGTTATGTCATATTTTCCCTCTCAGTGCCCTTTTTTCTTATTTATATTCATTAGTAGTTCATACTGTGAATATTTATGTATGATAACTTAGTCTTCTTATGATTAAAAATGACTTTCTTTAGGTTTTTTTTTTAAAATAGTGTAGCCAACTAGAATTTTAGGTTGGCAGATACATAACCTTAGCACTTGAGGATATTTTTCTATTCATCAGAAGTTAAATTTCATTATAGGCACAATCTTCTTCCTGATAGTCTTATATCTTCTCTTTATTCTTTATGTTATATATTTCACTATTATGAGTCTAGATGTGGATGTGTTTCCTTTATCCTGATAGATATTTGGCAGACTTTTCAATTTCAAAGTTCCGATCTTCCCTTCTAGAAAATTCTCTTCATGTAATGTTTTTCTACTTTTACTCCCCTTCTATTCTTCCGAATTCCTATTTGACAAATGATAGGTTTTTTGATCTATCTGTTCTTCATATCTCTAAACCCTTCTCTAATATTTTCCATTTAGTTTTATCCTCTGTGATAGGTTCTATATGATTTCCTCAGTAAATTTGTCAATTCAGTAAATGTCCTGTGAACTTGTCCAGTCTGAAATCAGTACTATCTACTGAGAATTATTTTTAAATTTAAATGACATTTTTTTTTTGTAGTTTCAAGCTTTTATTTAAATTCCAGTTAGTTAACATATAGTGTAATATTAGTTTCCGGAGTAAGAATTTAGTGACCCATCATTTACATATAATACCCAGTGCTCATCCCAGCAAGTGTACTCCTTAATACCATCACCCATTTAACCCATCCCCTGACCCAGGCATCCATCCTTCCAGCAATCCTC
>CM053576.1:105361577-105413790 GCA_028646485.1 Cryptoprocta ferox | reverse complement strand
TTTTGCGTGTTGAGTTTAATATGTTCTTTATACATAACCCTTTATCAATATGCCATTTGCAAATGTCTCCATTCATTCCTAAGGCTGCCTCAGTAAAACTAAAAATCCTTTATACTTTAAAAGTCTATGTTTTTTTGGGAAATTCATTACATATATTTTAGTGTAGGACTAATTTTCATTTTATGGTGAATGGTAATGACCTTCCCAACCCCTGCTTTTTAAAAAAATTCTTTCCCTTTATTCATCTCAATGACACCGTCACCGCCCCAAAATGACATATGTTTTACTATGAATAACACGTTATGCTTGGTTATTTATTTTAACAACCGGTATCTAATATCTATGGACCAATATCTATATTACCAATATCTAAAGGCCATACTTGTTTTTTGTTGTTGAGTATTATTTCTAAATTCAGTCACTTTGAAATTATTTTTAAACTTCTTTAAAAGTATTAAAATAAGTATAATACTTTTTTAAAAGTATGAAAAGTATTTTATATTCTCTTATTATTTTAATTTTATGTATGTTTTCAAGTTATAATTGTTGATGTGAAGCTCTATTTCTTGCTAATGCAGATATATTTGTTAGTATTGAATTTTGTCATATGTTTCCACGTCAATGTACAAGTTCATGTTTGACAAGAAATACATTTGTTTGTTTGATTTTTTTCCCCTCTGCATTTATTCCACATATTCTAACAAATTTGTATTGCTTCCACTAGTGTATTTTGGTCAACATCACAGAAATACAAATTTTATATTGATTACTTGGATGTGTGTGTCCCTTTGTTGAATAGCTGATACTGCAATATTTACCCCATAGCAGGAAAAAAGTATGTTTCAGTCTCTGGTCTCTGTATATGTATCCTACCTCTCTTTACCTAAGATTTATCTTTAAGCCATTGATCCCAACAATGGTAAGTAGTAGCTTTCTTTTTATAGCCTTTCTGAAGCAGGGAATGCCACGTCAGTCCTTAGAATGTAACAAGGAGTCTATTCTAGCCCCCAAATAAGAATGGAGTACCTGGAGGATGTTGAATATCTGGTAACACCGTTTCCATGGTTCTCACTCTTAGTTTAAAAATAAAAATCTGGGGCACCTGGGTGGCTCAGTTGGTTGAGCATCCGACTTTGGCTCAGGTCGTGATCTCATGGTCTGTGGGTTCGAGGCCCTGCACCGGGCTCTGTGCTGACAGCTCAGAGCCTGGAGCCTGCTTCAGATTCTGTGTCTCCCTCTCTCACTGTCCCTTCCCTGCTCACACTCTGTCTCTCTCTTAAAAATAAATAAACATAAAAAATAATTTTAAAAAAATCAGAAGAGGTTTTTTAAAAAATCTCAGTCTCCACACCCTCTCCTCTAATTTGTTTAAATTGGTCTAGAGTGCAGAATTATCAAGGGTATTCGAAAGTTACTAGTAATTCTAATATGCAACCGGGGTGGAAAACACTGGACAATTTGAGACCTGGAACATAACAGGTCTTAACTTTAGTGCTACCTAATGCTTTATTTGTCATTTATTTTTTTCTGCTCCAGAGGTGTTTACAGTCATGAACTGCCCAATAGATTATCGTTTATTTAATGAAAACACAGTAGGTTTTCATTAAATATATGACCGTCAGGTACTTAAGAAAACTGCCCTATTCTCACATCCCCTTCCAAAAATGTTCCGAAGGTTCTCATTAATGAGACACCATTTACTGATTGACCAAAGTGTGCTAAGCACTATATTAGGAGCAACAGGTAGAAGTGAATAAGCTTTAAAATTAGAAAAAGAGAAAGATAGGCAAATAAGCAAACACAATAAAGTTGAATAAGTACTTAAACACTAGGAGCTGTAACAAGACAAATAGAAGCACTCTTTTAATCAATCTTGACTTAAGAAAAACTAGAGGAGGGAGGGGCATCTGGCTGGCTCAGTAGACAGAGTTTGTGACTCTTGATCTCAGGGTCATGAGTTCAAGCCCTATGTTGGGTGTAGAGCTTACTTTAAAAAAAGAAGAATGAAAAAAGAAAGAAAGAAAGAAAGAAAACAAAACCTGGAGATGTTATTCAGGCATAAAATGAAGACAATCCTGTCATATGCTATAACCTGGATAAATCTTGAGAGCACTGTAATAAGTGAAGTAAGCCAACCATAGAAGGATGAATACTGCATGATTCCACTCACATGAGATGTTATGGAGGCAGAGAGTAAAAATGATGGTGGAAATGGAGAGCTCCCATTCAGTACTATAGAGCTCCAGTCATACAAGCTGAAAAGGTTCTAGAGATCTGCTGTACAACATCATGCTTATATTAAACAGTACTACAATGTGCACTTAAACATTTGTGAAGATACTATACCTCTGTCATGTGTTTTTTGTTAAGACGATGAAGATGAAGAAGAAGGGGATGAAGGGAAGGAGGAGGAAGAGAATGGGAGGAGGAGGTGGTAGGAGAAGGAGAAGGAGAAGAAGAAAGAAGAAAGAAGAAGAAGAAGAAGAGCAGGAGGAGAAGCCAGACAGGATCAGTGTAAGGAAAGGAAGCATCATACTAAAATAATGGAATCTTGAGTGAACACTGGGGAAATACAGGTATTTTACTTCAATTTGTTGGTTGCTTAGAATGCAGGCATAGAAGAGAACAAGTGGGGTTCTTGAACATCAATAAAGGGTTCAGACTTTACTCACAATTACAAAGCAGTTAGAGGAGTTTAAGGAAAAGTCAATATAGCTTGTATTTTGATCACTGGTTTTCAACATGGTTTTTAGTAGTAGAGACAATTATTTCAAATAAAATCTTTTTAAAGCTTATTTATTTTGAGAGAGAGGAGTGAAAGAGAGAGCAAGAGAGAGAGAGAGAGAGAGAGAGAGAACCAGAGAGAGAGAGAGAGAGAGAGAGAGAGAGAAAGGGGAGGAGCAGAGAGAAAGAGGGAGAATCCCAAGCAGGCTCCACACTGTCAGTGCAGAACCCTATGGGGGGCTTAAACTCATAAACTACAAGATCATGACCTGAGCTGAAATCAAGAGTCAGTCACTTAACCAACTGAGCCACCTGGGTGCCCCTCAAGTAAAATCTTATGTGAAATTACAATGTATAAAATAAGCCAAATCCAAGGTGCTCTTCTTTAAGCTGGAAAGGACTGCCATTGATGCACCCAGCCCAAGGCATCCTCTGAGGTTACACCAAGGAAGTCCTGAGTTCAGATGGAGACAACTCTGAAAACTTCTAATACAGAGAAATCTTGATGACTGTGTATCCAGCTTATAAAGTAAATTTTAGGGGTAGCTGGATGGCTCAGTCAGTTGTGTCTGACTCTTGATTTCAGCTCAAGTCATGATCTCAGGGTTAGTGAGGATCGAGACCCATGTCAGGCTCACACTGACAGCATGGAGTCTGCTTGGGATTCTCTCCCTCTCTCTCTGCCTCTCCCCTGCTTCTGTCCTCTCTCTCTCTCTCTCTGTCTCTCTCTCACCCCCTCTCAAAATAAGTAAACATTAAAAAAATAAAGTAAATTTTATTTAATTATCTATAAATCTCCAGATTATAAGCCACAGTATCTAATATACCTCTACTGTCTTCTGTCCCAAGGCTAGTGGTAGCTGATGCATGATAAAGCAATTACTGTAAAATATTTTCTAATATTTAGCACAACACTAACCTTGCTAGTGATTAAGTACATTATTTAAAATGTTGTGTCTAACTTATGGGAATAATTAGTCCCTCATCTATTTATAAATGTCTATATTTTTATAGATTGCTTATTACTTTGTTTCAAAAATCTCTCATATTATTATCAAGTTATCACAACTCTTTCTTTCTAGATATTTATGTTTATGAATACTTGATCATTTTTATATATAATATACATAATATCATATATACATATATATGCAAATATGATACATATTTAAAAAATCCATTATTTGTGAGTATATATGACATTTAATTATAGGGACCACTTTTCAAATTAGTTGTACATTTTTTTAAAATGTATACAATGTTGGATCTCTTGTTAATACCACAGGAAGCACTTAAAAGGGTTGCATATAAAGCTGAAGAGAAATGGGGTAAATAGCATAAGCATACTTTTAGGGGAATATATATATACATATGGGTTTTCTGTGATTTGAATTTGAAAAGCTCAGTTACCTTCTGAAAATTTGATTAATAGCACATAAATTTTAAATTGGTGACATTTATTACAGCAAGTTTACAAAAGTGTTGTCTGTACTCAAGTAAAATATCTTCTCTGTAAGAGATTTCAAATCTTTGATTCTGGGTAATTGGAACAATCACTACCTAAACTCATTGCCAAAGAATGTTATGAAAAATCTTACAGAGAGAGAAAGAAGGAGGAAGGGAGAGAGGGAGAGAACAGGATAAAAAGGAGGAGGAGGAGGAAAGGATTGGGAGGAAGAAGAAGGAAGAAGAGGGTAGAAAAAGGGGAGAAAAAGGAGCAAAGCAGGGAGGGAGAGAGAAAAGAAGAAAGGAAGGATTAAGTGCTTAGTATCTTAAACCAATCAACAACAACAAAATTTCAATGACATTGCCTACACTGTGTCAGGCAGTTTTAATACATAAATAACATTTAAACTTAAAATTCTTGTATGAATTTCCCTAGAGAGACAAAATCCCAAGTGTAATCTATCCAAAATAAAAATAGAACTTTGTCATTCAGTCAGCAAAGGCCCCAAAGGACATTAAAGTAAAGCAATAGATGAATGCAGTCTCTTGACTGAGAACATTTCTGATGGTACTAATTACTGTTTCACACACAGGAATGACGAGGTGGTAAAAGATTCGTGGAAAGTTTGCCAGGCTCCAAGATTGTGTCTATACAGGCCCCTGGAATCTGACATGGTTGAGTAGTTTGCTTCTTCCAATTTGCTACAGGCCATTTACATGACTGGATAGCAGTGGAGTCCCAGAATATATGTTCTGCCTTTATCTTGGCCATAGGATCACATGAAGCGCAATGCTCTGCTTGTTTTGTTTCCCCCAAATTTACACTGTGATTTAGACATTTTTTGGCAATGTAAATGCTCTACCTGGGAATCTTCTGCCATAACCATCTTCCTTGGATTTATTTTGAAAGCAAACTCTCTAACAAGATACTGTGTTTGAATGTGCGCCAGAGTTCTTAAAGCATAAGGAAGCTTATAAGAGCTCTTAAAGCATAAGAGAAGGCAAATGAAGTTAACTAGCTCTTTACTCTACTGGTATTTGTGTAGGTAAACACAGATATGGTGTGTTTGTATGTGTTCATGTCACTTGTGTGTTAGTAGTTTTTATTTGTCTATAGGGGGAAAAAAGAACACTCACTTTAAAAATGAGATATAGTGTAAAGAGTCCCATAGGGGAGTCAGGAGACTTGCTCTCTAGTTTTTATTCTTTTCCTAACTGATTATTTATCTAATAGGATTTGAATAAAAGAACTTGGACTTGACCCTAGATTTTCTGATTAGAGGCTATAAAGTAGATTTATACTAATTGCTCAACAATTCTGTAGCTCTGAAATCAGGGCTAAAAGTCAGAGAATAAACTCTGTGAGCCTTTGGATTAGAAATAGTTCAGGTCTATACTACTTCTCAATATGTATGATTTCAGATAAATCATATAACCCTGTTGTGTATATTTGTGAATCTATAAAATCTATAAAAAGGCCCAAATATTTCAAAGAATCAATGTATATGGCTCATATAATTATGGCAATGGCTAGACACTGGAACACCAGTGTAAAAAATACCCACAAGCATTTTGGCTACCATCTTTTCATGCAGAACAGGTTTTGGATGAAATTTTACAAGGTATCTTGCAAATTACACTGTAATACTACTGTGTAGAAAGCTGCTTCCTCTCTAACCACAAAGTTGGCCTTGCTCTTTGGTGATGTTGAAGACTCACAAAATAGGGTTGGATCACAATACTCCCATTATTTCTCTTACAATGGACAAGGAGCTACTCTAAGAACTTTACTAACTTTTATTTTTTTACCAACTTTTGGTTACGTATACTATAATTTTATCCTAACAACAATCTATGATATAGTTACTATTATTATCATTCCCATTTTACAGAAGAGGAAATTCCAAGAGAGAGAAATAACTTGCCCAAGGGCCCCCCAGCTAGCCAATAGTGGGGTAAGAATTTAAATTCTCGTAGTGTGACTCACAGTAATTAAGACCTGAACCCTTAGATTACATTTAATTCTACCATGTGCATTATTATTTTTTTAACCTGTGTAATGCCTTCTATTTATAGGTTGCCCACTCCTGATAAACACCTTGACTTACAAGTTCTCATACAGCTTACTTCAGCAGCTCTCTCTACTTGATCCCTCTCCTCACTGCATTGTCCCTCCCACAATCAATTTCACACAAAGCAATGAAGTTGATCTTTTAAGAATCAGGTTTCTTCTACTCCAAAACCTTTCAGAATTCCCTTCAATCTTTCAAATGAAGTCTGAACTTTTTAATCTCGTGCCCAAAGCTTTCCCATATATACTCAACCTATATTTTTCCCTTCTGCAAATCAACCAAATTATAGTTCTGAAATTGAAGTGCTTACTAGTTCTTGGAACTTTCTTGATCTTTTGCACATTATGTCTTTGAACATGCCATAAAAATATTCTTGTTTTTCAAAACTTATTGCTGCTACTTGGACTTGATCTCTGATTCAGGATATAATTTAAATGTAATTTTAACCAGCAGATTTCCTTGATCCCCTCAACCTAGAAGTTGTTTCCCCTTCTCAGAGGAAATGTTGGCACAAAGCTCAGCTTTTATAGTGTGCTTATAATAAAGCTGTGGTAGGTTTATATATGCATGCACACATGTGTGTGTATGTGTGTGTTCCAATGAGTCATTTCCCTGATTTTAAGATTTATAACCTGCACATTCTTGCACCACCATTGATGAATATCAATATACTTGGATCCACTAATTATTAATAAGTATGTATTTAATGAGTGAATGAATGAATGAATGTATCAACTGTGCTGGCACTGATGGTTTTCTGCCAAAATAATTTAATTATCTGTTCATTTTACTGATCTCATAAGGATCTGTTAGTGCATTTTAGAAGTATTACAAAAGTAAAAGGAAGTAAAGAGTCCTTGAAAACTAAAGTGACATTTATCATTGGTGGTTACTGCAGAGGCCACATATCTACAGAGACATATCCTTATCTCAGTTCTACCAAAACATTTTTGATATATTAACAGACTTTAATTAAAGACAGTAGCCATCAATTAAACAATCAGCTCTAACACTGCAAACGAATATGCCAAGCATAATCCATAAAGTCATTGATCTTTACGTGAAACCAGTCACTTGACAAACACTTGTTCAACTTCAAGAGACTGAACTTCAGAATCCCATGTCCTCTAAGAAAGTCAAGACCTGAGAAAAATTAAGGATGTAGTAATTACTTTAGAAATGTATTCTATTTTACAGCATCTGTCATGAAGTATGTGTAAATGTATTTATGTTTGTATACACGTAGTATTTGTAATCAAAAGTTTTTTACAAATACTAAAAAGTAAATAAACACATGCTGTATTGCATTCAGACAGGATGAGAACACCTGAGAAATACAAAGTGAAACTCAAGAGGCAGCCCCTCGCCAGCACCTGACTCCTTTGTTGTTTTGTTCTGAACCTTTTGTGACAGACACTTTGTCTAAGGATGACAGCATTTCATCACTTTCATGAGATTAAAGCTCCCTTTCAAATATTGGATCCAACACTGTTCAAATGTGTCAGCAGAGTAAAACATTCAATAAAAATCCCTGAGGGTGAGATGCCAATTAAGCCTAAGACACCAAGATTTGCCCAGGGACAGTAGGGAGGACACAGGGGCTATTCAAATGGCACCAATTCCCAAGCACTCATTGATTCTCTCATTCTACCAATCTTTGGGTATTTTAAATTTCCTTTTCTTCGGGGGGGGGGTGTGCAGTTGAGGGATTCAGTGAGGATGCAGAGTTAATCCCAGTACTCAGACAACTTATGACACTATTTTCATGGAATAATGTGTCAAAATCACAATCAGGCTTGGAAAATCTATTTCTCCTTATTTTACTGGGATGTGAAAGTGAAGTATTCAGAACTGAAACTGTCTATTAGCTCTATTTGAGAAACATAGGGGGAATTTCCGCCTCTCATCACAGCTCAACAATGTTAATATATACATATATACATTCATATATATTAATATGTGTTTATACTCATATATATATATGGATATCTCCTCAAATACTAAAATTTCTTTAATCTTTTATGTCTCTCTTGTTTCAAAATGTTGTCTGGGGGAAGTAACTAAGCAATCATTACCTTTCGGCAAATTAAATGGTGATCGTAGCTATTATCTGTTAGCGATGTTTTGATCTAATTTAAGAGATGAGGCAGCAGTAATGTAGGAGGGCTAGGAGGGGATGGAAACAATGGCAGGTCAGTTCTCACGGGGAAGAAAGAGGAAAAGCTCTAGCACAACACACTGAACACCTGGGAGTATCTCCAGGCACTTCTGAAGAGAACTGGGGTATACAAAGAGAAATAAATGGGGTGTGAAAGAACAACATCATCTGTTTCCCAAATTGAAAGCAATTGATTCACACAGATAGACACACACATGTCTTATAATATAAGAACAAAGGAAGGTAGCACTGAATAATTCTCCATGTTCAGTCTGACACTGTGTATTGAGACTTTAGATATGTTATCTAATCTAATATGCAAACACAGTGAGACATAGGTACTATAATCCCCATTTAACTGATACTTTGGAACATAAAAAAAATTCCCAAATTCATGTCATTTCTCAGACTGTGAGACAGTGAACTAGAATTCTAAATGGAAAACATAATCCTTTCTCTGTCTTTTAAACACACACACACACACACACACACACTCACACAACTTATACAGTGGGACAAATATTAGTTGACAGAATCAGAATGTAGCTAATCCATGTCAGATTGATATCTTGTGGTTTATGATTTAAACTTGAGTTTAACCAACATTAATTAAAAACTTTTAATATGTTACATTCCAGCATGCTTCAGAAGTATTAGAAGAGGAAAGTGTTGTTAGTAGCAGACCATTAGAAAGGGACAAAAGGGTATTAATTGTCAGGTGCTCAAAAGGCCTTAAGTGTGTAATACGACTAATGAAATACATGGGAATTTTGGTTGCATTAAGAGCAATACACCATCTGAAGCAAAGGAATCGTAAACCTGATCTACATTTAAGAAATCAATCATAACATAGTTTATTCTACAATGTTCTATTTGGCATGTTCGTGAACAGCTATAGAAAGCTGGGACACACTCTAAGCAGAGCAATAGAATATTAAAAGGACTAAAAACTCCGTGAGGAGAAGCAGCTAAAGAAAATAAGAATGTTAGGTCTAGAAGAAGCCTGGGGTAATGTGATAAATTTTTATGTGAACGGTTACCATATAGATAATTATTCAGCAAATTTTTTTTCCATATAAAAAAAGAGAAAAATCCTCATTTCAAAATAATATAGGTTAAAAACTGCAGGATAGGGACATGTAAAGCCAGCAACATGTATGTAACCATCTTTAGATTTTGGGGGGAAATAATTTCTTAAATCACAAACATTATAAAGAACGCACTGCACATATGAATAGAATAATAAATTTGACCACATAAAATTAAAATTAATTAATACTAAAATTTCTACAGTCAAATTTCAAACAAGTGACAGATGGCAAGATGTTATTTATACTGCTATCACTGAGAAAGGGTAAATATCCAAATGCACATAGTACTTCCCTGAATAAATAAGAAGATATCATAGAGCTCAATATGAGCAATGCATGTAAAGCAGCATTTCACCTAAGAAGACAGTCACTTGGAAAATAAATGCATAAAAACATGCTAACTTTACTATTAATCAGGCAAACAATAGGGAGATGTTTTTCTACATCCATACTATTGAAAAATTGACTAATTGCCAGTTCTTGGTGGCAATGTGAGATAAGAGAAACTCTCAAACACTGCTGGGGGAGAAATAGTTTACTACAAATATTTTATAGGGAATTTCACAATTTCCAATAAAACTGAGAGGCCAGCAATTTTATGTCTGGAAGACTTGAACACTGATGTTCATAGCACCATTGTTAGTTTGAAACCTAATGGAAACCACTTAAATTTGCTTTGATTTGAAATGGATAGATAAAACAGTCTACAATCACTTAGTAAATTACCATAGAGGAGTTGAAACAAACTAGAACAGTATGTGTCAACGTTGATAAAAAGCAAAACAAGAACACATCACAGTTGCAAAAATATCGATCATGTAAAATAAATGAACATTAAAAAACAAAGTACAACTGGGGCGCCTGGGTGGCTCAGTTGGTTAAGCATCTGACTTCAGCTCAGGTCATGATCTCATGATCTCATGTCCATGAGTTTGAGCCTCTGTGCTGACAGATGGGAGCCTGGAGCCTGCTTTGGATTCTGTCTCCCGCTCTCTCTGCCCCGCCCTCACTCACACTCTGTCTCTTTCACTCTCAAAAATGAATAAATATTATTAAAATAAAACCAACAAAGCAAAACTATATTCTATGGATTAATATAAATGTGTTAAGTTCCAAAAACATGGACTAAAATAATACACATCAAATTTATGGTCATCTCTTCCCCTGAGAAAGAAGTAAAGGTAATGGTTTGGGGAGGATTATAAAGAATATTTCTACCATTTCTATTGTCTCTTTTATGTTAAAATTAATTTGAAACAAATATAATAATTTGTTACTCTAAGTTAATCCTGTGTGATGAATATAAGGATGTTTGCCATATTATGTTATTGACTCCTAGGTTATTTATTTGTGTTCTATAATAAAAAATTTAAAATATACATATCTATACATATATATAGTTTTGAAGTGATCTGTCTAATCTTGAAGAAATTATGACATTTAATAGCTTTCAGGCAAAATTTCCCAAATAGTAAAAGGACAGTCAAAAGAGATCATGAGCCCTTAATGATTTTCAAGGCAAGTTAGAATAAGAACTTTTTACAAACTTACCAGAATTGGATGGCAGGTTAGATTAAATAAATTTTGAGGACCCTACTAACTCTAAGAATATATAATCAAAGTGTGTAGTGGATTTTAAAATAGCATTTAATTTAATAGTTACTGCTTACTTTTATTATCCAGCATTGATTAACTTCAATAACATTTAACTTCAAATTTATATATATATATGTTTTATATGTTTATATATATATATATAATGTGTATATATATATATATATGTGTGTGTGTGTGTTTTAAATGACTATTAAATTTGTGTCCCAATATAATGGACAAGTGAAATTTGAAATTTCAAACAACTACAAACTACCTTGGCCTTTTTCGTTTTCAGCTGCACCATGACTTGGATTTCAGCTTCATCCACTGCCTCTGAATTTATGGGTCTCAGGGAGGTAGCTGCATTGTGGCAGAATTGAGAATTTTACATTTCAACATTTAAATATGGGCAAGCAATCAGACTTAGGATTACTTGTCTGTCACTCTTCACTGATTTTATTTGCCTTTTCCTACTCTGAGCCCTTTCAATTCCCCCCTGAACATCTTTGGGAAATATTTCTGTGGCATTCAGTCAACCAGGAGAGCTTAACTAACAAAGAGTTGGCTAGTTTTATTCGTAGAGACGAAAAGCAAGGAGCTGCATCAGTGATCATCATGTGAACAGTCTAGCTAGAGTGAGGTGCTACCCTGGGCTCATTTCTCAGATGGCCCAGCGAGAGCTGTGAGATTTCTTAGGCTCAGTGGTTGAAAGAGAATGTCAGTTCATTTGCTGGGTGAAATGTAACAAAAGGGAGAAAAGGCCAATTGAGGTGTCCTTTAAAATCTTTGAGTGTCTTTTACCCTTTTAATCCCAAATGCTCCCTGTGCAAGCTTTGTCTATCTATGTCTATGTGGGCAGAGGTGAACAAAGCACAAATGAGAGGGTATTCTGACGTTCAAGCCCTTGGGCAAGGGAAGCAGAGCACAGGGTCAGATCCCTAATGCTGCATCAGCTCTTGGCTAGATTGAAAGCATAGAAGAGGGGGTTTGGGGGGGAGGGGAATGCCACTTCTCTGTCTAGGGGCCACTGACCCATGTCCTTGAAAAGACTTACATAGTGTATTTCACCTCCTCAGTGAGCAGGCAGGGCATGTGCTACCAGCTCTATGGTTTACTTGATGTGAAAACAGTTTATAGATGAAGTCAGTGAGCAACATTCTAGAATCGATGAAATGAGTACTCTAATTTTTTAAGTTTTTGTTTTTGTTTTTTAAGTTTTTGTTTTTGTTTTTGTTTTTGTTTTTGAGAGGAGAGGGGCAGAGTGAGAGGAAGAGAGAGAGAATCCCAGGAAGTCTCTCCACTAAGCCTGACACTGGGGCTCGATTTCATGAACTTAAGATCATGATCTAAGCCAAAATCAAGAATGGGACACTTAACTGACTGAGCCACTCAGGCGCCCCAGAAATAATATTTTTAGAGGGAAAAACAAAGTACTGGATGTATTTTCTATTATCTTATATCCTTGCCTTGGACACCAAGTATTAGATTGAGTATTTATGCAGAAACATGGAAACTGCAATATATTTGTTTTATTATATAGAAGTCTTTCTAGAGTTCTTGAGAATAGGATGGTGTCAATGATTCTTTATTGTCACGTCTCCAATACTTTAGATATATTCATGAAGGTAGGTGCCATTATTATCATTTTACAGAAGAAAGACCTGAGATAGTTATGGAAGAAATGCTATTTCTATTGCTATAGACCAAATATTTGTGTCTCCGCCTAAAAGCTTATGTTGGAGTCCTAATTCCCAATGTGATAGTATTTGAAGGTGGGGCCTTTGCAAAGTCCTTTAAATCATGAGAATGGAGACCTCAGGAATGAGCTTAGTATCTTATAAAAGAGGCTCCACAAAGGTCCCTAGCCCCTTCTACCATGTGAGAACACAGAGAGGAGACCATCTGCAAACCAGGAAAGGTTCTCACCAGGAACCTAATCAGGCAACACCTTGATCTTGGACTTCCCAGCCTCCAGAACTGTGAGACATAAATGTCTGTTTAAGTCACCCAGTTGACGGCATTTGTCATATCAGCTCTAAGAAACCCATGGTCAACAAACTATTTGGTAATGAAGACTTATCTAGAATCCAGACTCAAGTCTAATACGTTTCTGTTGTTATAGTGAGTTGTTATTACTAATTTAAACCTTAAGCATTTGTCACCTGTCACAAATAATTACAAGGAACAGATAATATGAATATCTTCATTGACTATGCATAGAGGACAGGGGAGTTATATGAAAATCTGAAGAGTGGGGGCTCTGCATAACTCATTCAAATTATTTTTGAAGAATGCATAAGCTAAACAAATCATATATGTGCACACACACACACACACACACCCCACTATCTTAGTGCACCCTTCCTTCTGCCTTGCCCATAGGCTTCAAAATAATAAAAGTATCTTTAAGAATAAAGTAAATGAAATGTTTTTAGAAAAGACTCAAGTCCCTTTTCGGTGTCCCAGAGAAGAAGTTGTACCTAGTTAATAGACAATCTAGTTTTAACATTTTAAGAAAATGTTTTTGATACCTTTTGTCTTTCTTCCTTTTGCTTCCACCCTTAAAACACAGACAAGGATTGACATGTGACTACATTGAGGTGTATAAATATGAACGCACACACACAGAAAGTATATGTACATATGTATACATACAAGTATACATGATGTGTAATGTGTATATATGTACAATACGTACATGGTATTTCTTATATAGTAAGCTGAATAGTATATGATTATTGTTATAAATTTTATTTGTTCTTGATATTTTGTTGGAAATTCTGTTGCATTCTGTGATGACTAAAAATAAACACTATCATTAACAACAACAAAAATATATCATGGACTTGTTATACCCCTCAAAATTTTTGTTGAAAACAATTGAAGTCTTTACATATTACAGTAACTTAAGCATTTTAAACTGAATGCACACTTTTTATTTAACAAATGTTTATTATGCATCTCTGGTGGGCAAGAGGGAAAACAGGGAACAAGAAACAGAATGTAGACAAACTGGGGAGAAGGTGAGTGTATTTAGTGAGTGTATTTAGAAATACCAGCCTCAGGGTTCCTAAATATATAGTGACCTTATTTTCCAAATTAGAACATGTTTGGGAATAAAAGAGTACACTTAATAAGTATTCTGAGACTATAGTGTGACCTAAAAAGTATGGTTCATGTCGCCTAAATAGACCATTAGCTCTGTCTTGAGATGGTGACACTTTCTCATTTGAATCTAGGAGCTAGCAACATGGGAATAATCCTTCCTGCCTTACTGTTAGAATAACAGGTCAAATGAAGTCCTGTAGCAAAAATGAGAGTATTGAAAGCCATCTTTATTTTTATTTGAATAATTTCATTCATGTTCGTAGACTAAAAAATAGATATGCCTGATTATTTTAGGCTACGGAAAAATCAGGTGAATCCAACCTGAAGCATACAAAGATTTTTTCCAGCCTATTCTCTTAGGTACCTTAAATTCCTTATTATTCCCTTTATCAAGTATCCATTGTTATTTCTGACAACCTACACAACATTCTACATTGGTCCTGCTCAGTGGCTTGTTACATTCCTTGTTACCCCCAAATTATTTCTATCTCCATGTCATACAATTTCTTATTCAGTGGGGAAAAAAAATTTCTTTTTTGAGAATGTGAGCTAATATGTTTTCCAGATGTCTTATTACACTGTTTATGGCCAAGTTTCATTTACCACCTGAAGACAGCCTACCAACCCAATGCAAGGTCAAAAATTCTATAACTCTCTATGTCCAACTTATATATACAGTTTCATGACAATGCATATTAAATACCATTTTTTATTATCGTGATGAAACTGATAGTTACAGATCACAAATGAAAGTTGTATTATGCCTTTTGCAATAGTAGTTCACATTTTGAATAGCATAGTTCACAGCGGGACAAAAAAATCCTATTATTACCTTTCATAATCCATAACTGTACATTTTTGGAATTACTGAGAGAAAATATACTGTTCATTTTCACTAATAAATTTGATTTAAGGATTCATTTTATTTCTATTTTCCTAAGCCACAATACCATGTTTAGTCTTTTTATTCACTATAGCCCAAATAGTTTTCTCTCACAGTTTTGTTCCTTTTGTTTTATTTTTTAAATATTTATTTATTTGTCTTTGAGAAAGAGCATAAGCAGGGGAGGGGCAGGGAGAGAGAAGGGGAGACAGAAACCAAAGCAGGCTCCAGGCTCTTAGCCATTAGCACAGAGACTGACTCAGGACTCAAACTCATGAACTGTGAGATCATGACCCTAGCCGGAGTCGGGTGCCTGATTGAGCCACTTGGGTGCCCCAGTTTTGTCCTTTTTATAAAGGCATAATTTCAGGTAATCTAAGTGCACTTTTAGAAAGGGACTTCATTAATCTGATACTCTGCTTAACATATATCTGGCTTATGGCTTTGCCACTTTGTCTATATGGAAGAAAAACCAAGTTGAAGACAAGAATTTTCCTTTTACTTTCTTTGATTTCATTTTTTCCCAACAGAAAGTCATCTATGTTATTTTTTTCCTGATTAACACATTTCTTCATCAACTATAATTGCAAATCATTAAATTAGATTGCCTCCTTTTCATCTTTTGCTGGCTTCAATACTCTTAGGAAGGGGAATATTGTAAACTTTCAGATTTGAAATATATATGCCATTCTTAGCACTGAGGAAAAATATTGTTTAATAAAATGACTTTTCATCCTAATGCACCTTAGCATTGCACAATTAGGATAATTTAAAAACTTTAGACTTGCATATAAATGGAAAATGTTTTAAGGAAGAAAAGCTAAATATCATATTAAAGCAGATGGTATTTTCAAATGCAGCCTTCCTAAGGCTCTACAGAGAGCTTAGATTTAGAGAGAGCCTCAGGCAAAAAGGCTGCAAAGCAAACAGTATCACTTGAAAGTCCAATTTATATTCTAATACAAAGTTTATAGAGATAGATTTCAGAAGTAGGGGGTAGAATCATCATGAATATATGGTATCATTTGAAAACTAATGCACATTATGACAATCTTGGTCTAAATCTAAAGAAGAGGGATAAGTGGACAGTATTAAGAATCTTGCACTCAGAACGGCTTCCATTTCTGTCTTGATTTATTGTGGTAAGGAATTGGCAATAGGCTGCTGAATAGGTAAAATGTATCCTCTGTTATCATTTACTTATGTTCTGTATTTATAGTATTTTCCCCTGATAGAACTAACATCCAAGCATTTAGTATAAAAGAGATAAAACATCTGGAAATATTAACTAAAATTTCTCATTTATTTTGATGTTCTGTTCTCATAAGGAACCAGTATAAGAGACACATCCATAAATTCTTACTGGCTCAACAGAAAGCCACACTGGGATGAGATTAATAAGACTTGTACAAAAGGTGATCATATCATTGTATTTGTTATCGTTATATTTCTGTATGCATATCATCACACGGCCGCCATGAAATTTTCCACAACCAGACTACTTCTATGTAAGTTCTATTTGTGACATCTTTGGCATCTAGGATCACTGCCTTCTAGGGTTTTCAATTACATGTGTATGCAACTCAAACAAGAACATGCTTCACTTCCCACCCTTACTGCCTCCAGTCTGGCCACAATAGTCCTTTTCTAGTGTATCTAAGAAAGAACATTGTCTCACAACTACTACTGAGTCATTATCCAGTGTCTGCTCTTTCCCACTGGTCACAAATCAGCTCTGGGATGCTTTTTACTTCGATGCTTAGCATTTACAGAAACAACAAGGCCTTAGTCTCTGCATTGGTTCCTGCTCCTGACACACTAGTGTCAAGACTGAAGAGTCAGTTAAGGGACTCTGTGCGGTATGGACAAACTACAGAACTGTATAAGTCACAGGACAGTCTCCACAGACTCCACTCCACAGTCTCCACAGATAAAAACATACAGATACAAATCGAGCTCCAGCAGGGAATCTTCACATGCACATCTCAAGACAGATTCAGTGCCCTCAGCCCTTCCACTCCTAGGAGATTGGTTCCTTCTAACTTCTGTCAAACAAATATCACCATCTTTTAGAAAATCTCACCCGTGGGTCACCTGGGTGGTTCAGTCGGTTGAGCGTGTGACTCTTGGTTTTGGCTTGGGTCATGATCTCACGGTCTGCTTGGGATTCTCTGTTTCCCTCTCTCTCTGCCTGTCCCCTGCTCCCTGCTCTCCCTCTCTCTCTCTCTCTCTCTCTCTCTCTCTCTCTCTCTCTCCCCCCCACTCTCAAAAATAAATAAGTAAACATTTTAAAATATTTTTATATAAAAAAAGAAAATCTCACCTCCCACCTTAAGTGCCAGTCATGCAAATAAATGATCCATCCGTTACCTTCAGTTAATGGCACTTGGGATGCAAAGATCTTGAGCAGTGTATTTTGCAAACCTAAATTGTTCAGTTTATTTTTTATATTTCTTTTAATGTTTATTTATTTTTGAGAAACAGATAGAGCATGAGTGGGGAGGGGCAGAGACAGAGAGGGAGACACAGAATCTGAAACAGCCTCTAGGCTCTGAGCTGTCAGCACAGAGCCTGACCTGGGGCTCCAACTCAGGAATGGTGAGATCATGACCTGAGCTGAAATCAGACGCTCAACCAACTGAGCCACCCAGGCACCCCTAAATTGTTCAGTTTAGATTATCATCTGAGGAAGTGGAAAGAATCTTTCAACACAGGCCTGGTTACTCCTGGCATTTCCTCACTGTGAAGGGGATTGCCCATTCCTGATCACCTAAATAAGATCCTAACCATTATTTCAAACAAGACACATACATATACATACACTTCAAAGACTGACCACATTATTGCTCAGAGACAGTAGATGGAGTAGTTAGGGAAAAATAATTTATAAATATAGTATTCTCTGCTTAGTATACTACATACAGTGGAAATATTATTTCAAATAACTAGAACCAAAATACTTATTCCTCTTTGCTCTAGACACAAGACCAATACTGGTAACAAATTGTTCATGTTTTACTTTGTAAAGACCTGGTAGAACATTTGAAATTGATACTTTTCTAATCTAAAACCAGATTTCAGTGTTAGCGTAGGTTTACTCCAAATTAAATTTTGTAGTAATGAAGGTAAATGAGCATTTATTAACCTCATATAAAAAGAATCCTCTAGATTTTAGTCAAGTATGAAATTTTGCTTTCAATCCCATGCAATGCCTTATTTCCTCTACAAGATAAACTTGGATAGGGTTTAGACTTTTCTTATCCATATATGTATCCCTGGTGCTTATTACACAGTTACCATTTAGTAAATGTTTGTATGGATAATGATCATAAACACACACATATGCTTACACACACACATGCATACACCTATTGGTAACACAGGACAGAATGACAGTGGAGAGTATATTGCAAACTTTGCCCCTTCTACTCAGTGAAATAATTCATACTCTCTCTCTTCATCCAGTCATCTCATGTCAAACACAGCTGTATAAAACTATTAGCAGTCTAGTGGAGAAGTCGTACAGGTAAAGAAATGCTTATATGATATCAAGAAGAGCTTTACCATAACACTAGATATCAGACCCCGGGGGTTAAAAGGCATTGAATTTTCTTGGGATGGGAGGGAATTTCCATGCAGAGAATTTTGGTGGCAAAACATTGCTGCTGCTCTTTCAACCACCACAACATTCTATCCGGGCTTTTAAGAATTATCTGTTACCTGTTTGGAGTTCTTCTATGGGGTTGATAGAATGCAGTAGGTAGGGAGATGTTTATTGAACTTTCACTATTGGGGTCTTTAATATGAACTCAAGGTTCATCTGACGGTCCAATAATTTTATTTTCTAGGTTCCTGGGCAAGGCATTCAATTATCAAATGTCCCCTCTACCTTGATTCCATTCCCTTAGAAATTCTCCCGTATGCAGTGACCTCATTTTAGTGATATATATTTTTCTTTTTGTGTTACATGGTTAGATTTACATCTCATTAACCTATTTGAAATCTCCTGTCAATGACCCTTAAGTGAAACTATGCTTTTATGTACTTTAAGTTTCCGGCTAACACATGTTATATGCATTCTTGCAAATTAAATACCTTTCTTTCTTTACATTTGATACACTCAGCATTCTTCAAAAAAATCAAGACTCTGAATGCCACTAGTTGCTTTCCCTGGGGCAGTTTTTCATTGGTTGTCATATAGTTACACATACTAGACACATTATAAATTAAAACACAATAAAATCTAACACTAAAATAAAATAAACGATCAGAAAGTGCTTTTGTAGCACAGACTGGTTGAGACAGTGGTTCCACTTTATTGGTGACTAGGTTAATAGGATTTAAACATTTGTAGTAACAGAGGTGGCCACAGGACCATTGAGTATCATTATTCAGAAGCTGTCGTTCCATACGAAGATTGTGGTTACATCTCATAGTACTTATGATTCATAAATGAAATTTGTTTCCAGACACTTTTCTTGATGAGGAAATTATAGTGGGCTCAAGTATTATTATATCATTTGTTCTAACAGATTATCTAATGCAGAGAACAGCAAACCTGCACTGATATCTAAGACAGAGTTCAGCTCTACCGGGTAAATCAGGCCTCGCACAGCTCCTGCATAGCTTTGGTTAGCTAATCAGTGGACTGAAAACGTGACATGCTAGTCTCTGTGGGAAAGAAACAGCACATCCAAATAAATTCTTCAAAGAAGTCTATGCCTAAAAGATGCCACACTTTGTGAAATGCACAAAGCTGAATGAGACGCAATCCCTGTCCCCATAAGCTTCCTAGGCTATCCAGAGAAAGGCAGATGTAAATAACTGTGTTAGATGGAAAGAAATGTGTGCTATAATAAAGGATTAGCAGAATAATGCAGAGTAGATTTAATCCAAGAAGTGGCATTTGACTTGAACCATTAACTAAATATCTAGAAATATGAAAACAGATGGCCATTTTGAAGATCAAAGGAAAATCCTCCATGACTTTTTAGGATGTATATATAAAATGAAACAAAGCTAGAAAATTGGCTAGGGAGTCGAGGGCTTTGAAGGCCAGTCCAAATAGTTAGATTTTATTCTATAGGCAATGAGTAGACATTAAAAAATCTTACAAAAGGAGTGGTGGTACCTACCTTGTATTTTAGGAACACAAGGATAGTTGGTTTGTGAGTAATTAATTGCAGACATCATTCACTGCAATAGAGCAGAATTGACATGATTAGGGCTGGGGGCAGCTATGGTAAATATAAAGGAGATGAGAAAGATAAACAGAACCCAGTAGGTAAGTTACTGAATGTGAAAAAAGACAAAAAAAGAAGTATCAAAAGCAATTCCAAATGTACAGCATAGGTATCTAGTAAGCTAATAGTCAGACTGGGAACCTAGATGAAGATCAGTTTTGGAGACAAAATGATTGGATTCCAACTGGGGACTGTTGACATTAGGGAATCTAAAATTAGACTCAAAACAAAATGTAGAAGGGTGCTCGGGTGGCTCAGTAGGTTAAGTGTCTGACTCCAGCTCAGACTTCGGCTCAGGTCATGATCTTATGGTCTCCTGCCCCACTGCCCACCTCCACCCCATTGGGTTCTGTGCTGACAGCTCAGAGCCTGAAGCCTGCTTTGGATTTTGTGTCTCCCTCTCTCTGTGCCCCTCCCCCACTCATGCTCTGTCTCTCTCAAAAATAAATAAACATTTTTAAAAATGTAGATCTGATGTTCACAGAAGTGTGTGTGTGTGGGGGGGGGGGTGAGATGGAGAGGTAGAAACTATTTGCAATGGAGATTTTCTTGAAAACAAGCGATCTTGAACACAGAATATCTGTCTTTGTAAATGACCTTTATTTAAGAGATCAATGAAGATAGAGAAACAAAAATGAAATGTAGAAAAAAATGCAGAAAAAGGTATAACCTTTTAAATCAAAGAATGCAATGAAATCACTCTTTGTTTCTTTCATTTAATTCCTATTATTTCACTTTTTATGTGGTAGGTGTTTTTCTAGATTCTGGGTATCTAGTAATAATAGGACACACAAAAAAATTACCAAAATCCCCACCCTAATGGATGGAGATTACATCCTCCCTTAATGAAGCATAGAGGAAAAGATGACATTTATAACCCTATAATCAAAGAAAAGATAGAAGGAAACTAGTAATTCACTCACTTATTCTACTTCTTAGAAAAATGTAATATCTTTCCTTCTTTTTCATCACTGCATCCACTTGTCAGGTAAAACTATCTACAGTTCCAATCTCTAATAACACTCTAGAAAGGTTTGCACATGAAGTACATAGACTTCAATTGCAGAGAGTGTTTGGTAACACTCCTCAGTAGATCTCAACTTATGACAAATGAAAAGGGGAGACCATAGTTGTAGAAAAGCATGGTGACCATTCTGCACAAATCTAAAAGCTAAATCTCCTTGGAGATTTCCAGGTTTGTCCTTTAGTCAAAGAAAAAAAAAAGAAAAAAGAAATAAAAGGAAATAAAAAAGCTCAAAACCAAAAAAACCCAAAAGTATTCTTTTTACTTAGAGTCATTTTCTACAACTGGTAAACCACATTTCAGCAAACATGAAAGCAGAAGACAGACATTTTAGATGTAACTGTTTATTTTTAAGCTGTTAGTATAATGCAATGAAAATATTCAAAATATTTCATATATGGTTTACATTCAATAACTAGAGAACACATTCTACTATATTAAAAAACATAATTCATGGAAGTGCCAATTATGTTTTTATTGTCAATTTGGTTAGAATGAATTTACTTGTAGAAATCATGCTTTGCATAATCAAGAAATCAAACAGTGCTGCTCTAACTACTCTGTAGGAATTTTATGAGTAAAAAAAAACATTGAGGATTTTTTAGATATTATCATTTTGCTTGTGCTTTGGCTGCTGAATTGGGTTGGTTTTCTAAAAGAGGGATGAGAATGAGAATGGAAAAGACAGAAAGGATTAAGGTAATTTACTGCTTGATGGAAGACTAATGAATATTTGAAAATCTCATTTATGGCTTAGTTCAACTTGGATATAAGTAATTCATTGAGTGGAAATAGTTAAGCAATTCATTGAAAATACTTAGTTGTTAATCAGCAACTATCTTGTATATTTGATACAAGTCATTTCATTCTTCCACCAAACATTTATTGAGGGCTTAGTAAGTTTCTGGTAGATATTGAAGATCATATGTTAGTGACACGTGCATGTGAATTCAAGGACAGTAAATGTAAAAGAAGAGACAGGCAAGCCAACAACCACAAACCACGGGGAGAAGTGGAGTCACCAAAAGCCCCAGGAACACAGGGAAAGCATCATAATCAAGGGGGCAGGAGTCAAAAAAGAGTATGAAGGGATGTTCCCGGAGACCATTATTGTAACTCTATGGAATATTAGCTAAATGATCTAAGTTCCATTCCAGCTCTCAGAATCTAGGGTGACTAAGATAATTGCAATATTTTGCAATAATTTGCAATATTTTCACATAATTGTTTAAAACAAAACAAAACCTTAAATCAGACAAAGCAGATAAATTATTATTTTCTTCACAGTTTTAGATCATTAATACCCTTCATAAGTAACTAAATAATTCATTTTTTAGCATGAGAATTATTTAGGAGGAAGTTTCAGAAATTTGCTTGTGGTATATGCTGGCAGAAAGAGATAACACATTAATAGGAGACACAATAAAATCAAAAGGTTTATTGTGCCAGTGGCAAGACCCATTCTAGTTCCTGAGTTTTATATTGTTACCTGGTTAAGAAATCTTTTATTTATTTATTTTTTCCAGTTGCTATATGGTTTTCTTAGAGGATACATTTTTTTCTCTTTAAAACGTATTTTGAAAACAATTAAAGACAACTATTCTGAAATATAGTATTCTAAAAAGGATAAAGTTCGTTATTTTCACCCCATTGGCAAACACAACACAACTGGGCAAAAGAACAAGATTCAGTTCATCTCTGCCTCAACTCATCCTACCTTTGAAGCATCCACAGCGTTCTGGTCCCTGTGGAATAGTGAGAGAGGCCGATAGAATTCATGTCACTTCCTTAAAAAGCAGATAATCACTTGAGAAAAGCAGACAAGTGCTGAGGCTACTGAAATATGAGACAATATATGATATAAGAGATGAACGTGGATAGAGGAAGAGAGTGTGGCCATGTATCATGGATGATTTGTTGTTGAACAGGGCATTGGGATCAGATCTTAAAAGGTGAGTAGGATTTTGTCAGAAATAAGGGGAAGAGAGGACTGGAAAGAGCTGAAGCAAAAAGAACAGAGAATGTGCCATGGGCTGTTACCTATAGATGGATCATTGAGTTTTTATTTATTTTATTTTATTTTACCTTATTTTACTTTATTTATTTTATTAGTTTTAAACGTTTATTTATTTATTATGAGACAGAGAGACAGAACAAAGCAGGGGAGGGGCAGAGAGAGGGAGAGAGAGAATTCCAAGCAGACTCCACACTGTCAGTGCAGAGCCCAATTTGGGGCTAGATCTCATGAACCCTGATTATGACCTGAGCCGAAACCAAAAGTCAGATGCTCAACTAACTGAGCCACCTAGGCGCCCCATTGAATTTAAAAAAAATTTTTAATGTTTATTTTTTTAATTTTTTAATTTATTTTTGAGACAGAAAGAGACAGAGAGAGAAAGAGAGAGAGCACAAGAGCAGGGAAGGGGCAGAGAGAGATACACAGAATCCAAAGCAGGCTCCAGGCTCCAAGCTGTCAGCACAGAGCCTGCATCCTGCACAGAGCCCTACGTGGGGCCCTAACTCACGAACTGCGAGATCATGACCTGTGCTGAAGTTGGACATTTAACCGACTAAGCCACCCAGGTGCCCCATCCATTGAGTAATTATTTTAGAGTGAATAATAAAAGGTTCGGCTGTAATCTGAGATAGGTCTAGAAAATTAGGTTAGTAGAGGAAAGCCTATTGAAAGTGTAGATTCTGGTGCCCCCTTCACTACTGATTAAGGAAGATTAAAAAGGTTATCACTGATGACATCTACGTTCTCTTCCAGCTTCATGAGTGTTCTGATGTGTAGTGATTGGACTTTTTTATACATGTCTCACTTTTTCCCATTGCCTCGTTTCTTCGATATAAGGATCATTACAAAGAATTACAGGAGAATTAGAAACTATGGAACTACTATATTCATAATACCATAGTCACCTTGGGTCCCTGAAATTTAGATATGTCAGAATTTCAAAGATGGGAGGAATAGTATCCTACTGTTCCTCAGGATATATGAATAACTCTAATGACCAAGTTTTATTTAAACCTTTTCAAAATAGGACAAATTTTCTTTTTGTTATATTTTCTATGTGGGCCTCATTTCAATGTTTCCTGATTATGCTTTTAAGTATCCAATATAGTACACCAGTATTAAGAGATATTACATCACATCACCTCTGGGTAGCTGATCTTTTTTTTTTTTATTATTACCAATCCATGATTGCTTCTGGCTCTAGATTCAATCTATTGTGACAAGGGCAGAAGAATACAGAAAAATATGAGAGAAAACTATATAGAAATATATTTTTGTCACTGGTTTCCTCAGAAAGAGGTGGTATGCATAGCTGGGACCTAGAATTTAAAAAATTATTGCCCTCCATGACACACAATTAAATATAAACTTTCCTGGATTAAAGGTCATTCAATTAGCATCAGTCACAAAAACAAGTGAGCCGAGGTTGCAATGCTGATACTGTACAATTAGAATAAAACTCACCTCTGACTTTCTTCTGCCTCACTGTTTATGAGAAGAAAAAAAAGGAATGCTGATGGCTCTAAATATTTCAAAAGACAGCAAACAAAATCTGTCTACTATGTGATTTGATGGTGATGCCAAAACATGCCTAAGAAAAAAATATCTAATTTCATTACAAGAGCTAAATTGGTCTGATCAGGAGCAACCATTCCTCCCAAACACACACACACACACACACACACACACACACATATCATTCACCCATAGTCCACCCACACAAACATTATTAGCACTGATTTAAACTTAGAACATAATTTACTAATGACTAGAACTGAAAATTCTAGGAAAGTCTATACATGACATATAGAAGTTGATCTGCTTAAAAAATAGTGACAGCATTAAGATTGAATTTTATTTAACCATTTAACCAATTTATTTAATTGATTTTTTGAGTCTTAGAATCATCAAAATGTTGCTTCCATTTGCTTATGCTTCCTGTAGATTATTTCTAATTTAGAGGAACACATCAAAAAGATATGGAAAAAGGACAATTCAAAGAAATGACACACATGGAGCCACTCTTCGCAAAATTACAGGTGGTTTTGGGAGGAGACCTTATTAAGATGAGATGCCTGACTTTAGCTTTGTAGTTATTTATAACTTGTTGGATATATATTTTCACATTTTATAATCCCTGCTCCTCAACAATGTACTGCTCATTAACTAACAAATATAGATGAAGACTGAAGTCAACATCTAGATAAATAAACTTTGGGAAATAAGGCAGATTATCATTTTATAAGACTATATTAAAGCTTTCTTATGCCAAAAAAGAAAAAGGACAATATACCACAAGTCAAGAATATCACAACCTCCACGGTGTGTAATGACCTTGATAAGTAGAAAATGTTAATTTTGTCTAGATAAATATATTTTTCTCTGCTGTTTTTCTGTAGGGGAGTGTTACCACCAACTACAGTAGTCTACGGTAATTGGTGATGCGTGCAGAAAATTTTAGTGATACATAATTACCTCCTGATTTCTATAACATGAACAACAGTGCCTATCTCTTCCAGTCAGACTCAGCAAAATCTCATCCAATTCTTCTCAAAGAGGTATAAAACAGTTGAAATCTTCTTTGGGGATTAACACCATATGAAGACAGCAGTGTGTAGTTATCTGATCAGGAACTGGGCAAAGTTGTCTCATCCTCAGCTGCCCACTGGCTATTTGAATTTGGAAAAATCACTTTATTTTTCTCTTTGCTCTTTTATAAAATGAACATTTGACCAGATGTTCCTTAAAAGCTTGTCTCTAAAATTATGGGTTAAATATAAGTTGGGAGTCTTATTTTTAAAAAGACTTGAACATAGAATTATCTCTTTGGTTCTGAACTACTTCAGGTATCAGAAATATACCTCCCCCCCACCGCCCCACCGCATTTGTAAGAAAGCTAGTATGGGGATATGCTGCAATAATTTGAAAAAAGACTGACTTTAATCTTACAGATTGGAGGTTCTAGATGTGAATGAAAATGTAATGATCCTGCACTCTGTCTGCATCATCCACGAAGCTATTAATCTTAAAATGTTCCAAAATATGCAGGTTTTACTTTACTCTCTTAACACAAAATATTTGCATTTAAAAATCATTCGCTTATAACTGATAAAAAGGACTTGAGTAGCCATAGAATTTTCAGTGTACCCCAAGGCGCTTTCTATGATGAGGCTGAATTGGAATGTGCTTTAGGAGACTATCCTTATATTAGGCCTTATGGGTGAGTGCACTGTGTCACTATGATTTATAGTAACTCAACTCTGCCTGGGGAGAACACGGGTCTTTTGAGGAGCTGCGGCCCTATTTTGGAGAATCAGTTTGGGGTTGCTAATTGGAAATTGTCAAAATGTGTTGCTTCCTTCCCATGAGAACTTACCAGGCTTATTTCACCATACCAGTGGTAAATAGGATAACACTGCTGATTCACGCATAACTGCTCATAATATCCCAACTGAGTTTTAACTTCACTGAAGACAGTTTGAATATGAGTGACGTTCTGGTAAAAGTATCCATAAGGGTAATTCTAGATGGTTGAATAAATTCACTATAAAAATATCAGATGGTATTAAGCCTGTGACAACTCATTCAAGTATTTGAAAAAATCTTACTAAATCTCTTGCCTTGAACCTATTATACTCTAGTATAAGGGTGTGTCCATAAAGGGCCAGAATGAAAGAAATATATTTGGTTTTCTAGGATATGTGACTCCTGTTAGAATTGTTAAACTCTGCTATGTTGACCTGAGACAGGCATAGACAAAACATAAATACTTGAGTGTGCTTTTGTTTTTTGTAATTGTAGTTTGCCTTACAATAAATAGTAAGAATCACAAGTAAAATGAATATAAGTTAAATAAGGAAGAACAACTAAGCCATGCATATAAAAATAATAAAACAATTGATATAGACAAGAAATGATATAGGAATTCAGAAGAGCAAGATTTCCTTGGTTGGAAGAGATTCCTGAGATGATATAATTTTCAATATTTTTATAAATTCTCTTTATATGATTTCATGATGAGTAGATTCACTATGATCCTATTAGTTTCTTTTATTATTCTTTATTTTTTACTAAATTATATGATAGTAGTTTATGATTATTATATGTGATCTGGAATGGAAGCATTTGATGACTATATTAGATAGTTCTCCATATTAGGATCAATCACGAAATCATAAAAAAAAACTTGTCTTCTCTTTTCATGGGCTCTATTATAAACTAGATTGACAAGCTTATTATACTCGAAAACTGGGTAGTTAAAATGGTTTACTTGGGGGGTAGGGTTGAATAGATTCTTAATCCATTTATTTATTGCTTCCAACTCTAGAAAAGAACTCATCACATTTCTGTCTCAACACTCAGGTGTGATTCACAGATAATTGAAAACAACTATAATGTTCCAGAAAAGAATACCTTTCTCAGCAATGGAGTCACCTGCACCAAGATTTTGTCTGCCGTTTAAGCCCAAATGTTTTATCTACCACATTGAAGTCATATTTTAGACTCAAAATAATAGGTTAAGACTCTCTAAGAAATCAATTATATTACTGAAATAGTCCATCTAAGCAATGTATTAAAAATTATAGTCTTTACTAGCATTATCAGTGTCATTAAGACACTTCTATCCTATTCATTATTTACAGTGCGTATTTGAATTCTTTTTCCACTTGCTGGCTTATTTAAGAATGGAAAAGGAAAGTCTTTTGTTTGGTTCCAATTTCTCCAAAAATACACTGAAAACAACCACTCCATGGCTATGATTTGACTGTATTTACAATTTGCACTATTTTCCTTAATACAGAACCAAGATGAGAGAGCATTTTCTTATCTTCCAACTGGTTCCTATGATTAAAGCAGTAGGTACATGGGCACTCAGGTGCAAACCTTTATTCATATCACAGCATCCTTTTTTTACATCACTGCTCCATCAGCCTTGATTCTAATAAAACTGTGTACAGCTACATAAAGGTTTACAAATAATAAATATGTATTTACCATATATGTGCCAAGAAGTATATGCAGTTTTAGCAAAATCTAAATTTAAACGATCTTCAAGTCTGCACAGAAGATAGTGCTTGCATTCCCTATTAAAAGCACTTAATATTTGATGGCCAAATGCAATATGATTAAGGATTTTTATAACAGTTCATTTTTTCCTCTGCAAGGACACTAAGTTTGTTGGTTTTTCATAAGCTACTCTGCAAGGCAATTGACTGATTTTTGTCATAAGGAAAACAACTTCAAATGATGCCTCTATAGATTTGTTATCTTCTCTACCATTAGTGACTGTATCCATCAAAATCATCCTGGACAACATTACTCTGCACTTGTGCGGAAACATCTATTGACACACAGAGAGATTACTGTTCTTTATTTGAAAACATCAGGAAAATAATTGATGGCTTCAACACACTATGGTGAAATATTTAACAGATGAGACAGTGGGGACCAGGGGAACAATAGTTGTCTTTACCAAAAAAAAATCTAATTTTCAAATGTCTATACTATACTTATTCATATTTTGGTTTTGATATCTGTAAAATGTCACCCCATTTGCACACAAACTTTTTTGAGCACACACAGACTCATGCTCTCTTTTTGGATCAATAGGATTTTTAGCTTTCGTTATACTTATTACTACTTTTGTGCTTTAATGTATCATTTTTGACCTACTGGACTTTTTCTTACAATTTGGGATATAAAGCAACAAAAATAATGAAAAGTGTCAATTTAGCAAATGAAACTAGCACTCGAAAGATATTACTTCTCTTTATGGCAGAGTTATATTAATTGTATAAATATACCACATCTTTATTCACTCCTAAGTCGACAGACACTTGTGTTACTTCCATAACTTCACTATTGTAAATAATGCCTCAATAAACGTAGGGGAGCATATATCTTTTTAAATTAGTGTTTTCATTTTCTTTGGGTAAATACCCAGTGGTGGGATAGTAGATCATATGGTGATTCTATTTTTAATTTTATGAGGAAACCCTATACTGTTTTTCATAATGGCTGCACCAATTTTCTACCAATAGTACATGAGAGTGTCTTTTTCTCCACATCCTTGCCAACACTTGTTATTTCTTGTGTTTTTTACTTTAGCCATTCCAACAGGTAATGTCTCATTGTGGTTTGGATCTGTATTTCCCTGATGCTCAGCCATAAAAAAAGAATAGTATCTTGACATTTGCAACAACATGGATAGACCTGAAGGGTATAATGCTAAGTGAAATAAGTCAGTGAGAAAAAGACAAATATCATGTGATTTCCCTCATATGTGGAATTTAAGAAACAGAAAAAATGAACAAACATAAGAAAAAAAGCACAAACAAAAACTCCACAAGACTCTGTTTTTTAATGTTTATTTTTGAGAGAGAGAGAGAGAGAGAGAGAGAGAGAGAGAGAAAGCACAAGCAGGTGAGGGCCAGAAAGAGAGGGAGACACAGAATCTGAAGCAAGCTCCAGGCTCTGAGCTGTCAGCACAGAGCTGAACGCGGGGAATGAACTTATGAACTGCAAGATCATGGACACTTAACCAACTGAGCAACCCAGGCACCCCAAGACTCTTAAATACAGAGAACTGGTAGTTACTAGAGGGGGAGTGGGTGGAGATGGGTGAAATAGGTGAAGAGGATTACAGAGTCATTGGTATGAGCACTGAGTGATGTACAGAATTGTTGAATCACTATATTGTACACCTGAAATTAATATAACACTGTCTATTAATTATACTTCAATTAAAAAAAATGGGAAAATACTTAGGTTGAGACAAAGAGCAACTTGTAAACTGAAAGATATATGAAGGAAACTGCTCCAAATAGTCCTTGATAAAAAAGAGGTGCCATTTTTAAGCTCACGATGGTATTTTGGTGAACACTTGAATATAACACATAACATTTGTGAAATAATTGTGGACTAATTACTTCATTTTTTCTTCCAAAATGACCAAATTGTTTAGAGTTCACTTAATAAAAATATATATTTACTATAAAATTGCATATTTATATATATTGGAAATCCACCAGTAGCTCACAGAACACACAGCACACTGTTGAAATCCTTCCTTTATGGTCTTTGTCAAACCTCAAAACCTCAAGGATTTTAGCTGCTCAAACTACTCATCTATCTCCTGCTTGTAGCAAAAATTCCACTCTCTTGAGTAACCAGGTGGAAAGCAGATGGAAGTCCTTAATATTCCCTCTCATAGGCCCCCCAAGGGGGAAAAAAAAAGAAGAAAAAGAAGAAGAAAACCAGTATATTGATTAGAAGTATAACCAGAGCCAGATGGAAATGCACAAGCCCTGGGGCACAGGAATATCTGGTGAAGAGCCCCTAAATCCTATTTCCTACACCTGTGGCTGATCTCCTTGCACCTTCCTATTTTCTTCTGAAGACACTTTGATTTTCACCAGGCAGGGCTTTCAAAAAGCAAGGAAGGGTTGGAACCGTATATAACTACTCAAATGTCTCCCTAGGTAACACTGTCATTGTTTTCTCTTATAATTTGGACAATTCTAACAATGAGCATTAACCCTGGCACCGTTAACTGAAAAGTTAGTAAGTTATAATTAAATAATTGAGTAGCTTGGATTAGTCATTGTCTCATCAAGGGTAGACACTTTCCCTTTTTTGGGCCATGGTTGTGAGAGAGCTGGCAGTACCTGTCAACAGATACTGAGAAGGCAGGTTTTTATTGTCCATGCTGGCTTTCATAATCAAGGTGAGTTTGATGAAATGATTTTACTCAGTTGCAATCTCTTCATTCAAACTGCATAATATACTGAAGTCTATATTTTACCAAGAAAAATCTTTAAATTGACAAATTGCAGGAAATTCGAAGCTGCATGATTTGTATTTGTCCATTTCCTATGAATACCCATCATTGACTTTCATGATTTTTATAAAGCCTCACTCTGTTTCCAACAGTAAAAAGGCAAAGCCATGTAATTTTTATTTTAATCAAAATAAAGAAACTATAAGGGGCTATTTATTTTGAAGAGGATTTTGTTTTAAAGGTATTCTGAAACAATGAAATTAGAAATGCATTTGAACAACCTACCTAATTTATGCTGTTATTAAATTTGCAGATAGACAATTGGTCTAAATTGATTGACGGATGTTCTGGCACACAAGGTCCTTGACTCTCAAGTAGTATCTATATGTGTAAGAAATATAGCTTGCTATAGTTGAAAATCATGGCTAGAGGATTGAGTATCTCCTTCCTTGTGCATGCTCAATACCGTATGTTAAAACTGTATGTATCAGAGACTGAAAAAATGTCACTTTTCCAAGAAAATTTACCTACAATGGCATATCTGCTTGCAAACAGGTTTTAAATATCTAGAACCATCATCACCATTTTATCAGTGCTTATTCTGCTCCAGGTGCTGTGCTAAACACTCAAATGGGGCATTCCTAATTCTTTCTTTTTAAATTTTTTTAACGTTTATTTGTTTTTGAGAGACAGAGAGAGACAGAGCATGAGTGGGGAAGGGGCAGAGAGAGAGGGAGACACAGAATCTGAAGCAGGCTCCAGGCTCTCACCTGTCAGCACAGAGCTGGATGAGGTGCTCGAACTAATGGACCAGGAGATCATGACCTGAGCCGAAGTCGGACGCTTAACTGACCGAGCCACCCAGGCGCCCCGGGACATTCCTAATTCTTAAACAGCCTAGTAAAGTAGTTATCATCAATACCCCACAGGTAAAGATATTGAGTCAGAGAAAGGAAAAA
The DNA here is from genome assembly GCA_028646485.1 of Cryptoprocta ferox. Lineage (NCBI taxonomy): Eukaryota > Metazoa > Chordata > Mammalia > Carnivora > Eupleridae > Cryptoprocta > Cryptoprocta ferox. The sequence continues at coordinate 105,381,689 of CM053576.1, read as the reverse complement.
TAACCAAGTGCACATAGAAAATCAACAATTAGTTTTTTAAAATTAACATTGACTTCAAAGTCTGTGTCAGGCTGTGTCACACATATTGGCATATGCCATTAGGTACTAGTATGACAGTATAACTCTTTGCTCATGTGTTTTATCTCCCTTGTTGGACTGGAAAGTCCTAGAAAGCTTGAAGCAAGCTTTCCCCCAGCTACACTCATATGAACTATCTGGAAGTCTTGTTAAAATGCAGATTCTGGTTCGGTATGTTGGAGGCTGGCGCTGAAAATCTACATTTCTAACAAGCTCCTAGGTGATGCAGACACTTCTTGTTCCTGGGAAACATGTTGAGCTACAAACCGTTACAGTCCTAGTAATACAGATTTTCACATAAATATTCACTCAATAAATGTGTGTGAATGCAAGAATGTATGACTTCATGAATGAACAAATAGCTTTCTCAAAGCTAACTAGGCAAATTCCTAACATGTGAATAGCTAGTCAAGTTTCCATGGGCAACTGACTACAAATACTTCTCATCTTGGTGAAGATAGAGAGTCATCAGAATACTTGCTCTGCATATTTGCAAAATGCCTAGGCATCCTCTGGCAGACTTCCATGCCAAATGTAAATACAATTCTACAATGTGTCCTGAATCTTTGATCACAAAGTCCTCTGTCTATAATGTCTTTCTCTTCTATGCTCACTGTGATCAAATCCCATCATTTTTTTCTATACCAACTTCTTCTAGTTAAACCCTTCCTACACCTTCCCCTGATCTCATAACCATCAGTCAATTTGCCACACACACACACATCAATTCTTCTGTTTGTTATTAAGTAAACACTCATTAAATAGCTATCATGTGGCAAACTTCATAACAGGTATTTGCCTCCATATCAGATAGAATATTTCATTGCACTTACGTGATTATTGTTCTTGTCTCCATGTAAAGCCTATTTAAGACAAAGGATATAATTTTATAATCTTTGTAATCTTTGTAGTATTAGAGTGTCTTGGATACAGAAATTCATGCTTGCTAAATAAAGCATGTGTTAACTTTTTGAAATTTGGTTATCTGAACCATGATCTAATTATGATATAAAAACTAGTATCTTTGAAGTCTATGGAAGTCTTGATTAGAATCTTAACCTATAAGTGAGACCACTGGGTACACATGTCACAATGTCACTCATTTGGCCTCCTTCAAAGAGATGTTCTTCCAATTACTCTCTCCACTCTGCCAGTCTGTCCACCACTCCAGCTGCAATTGATTTTTAAAGCTGTATTGTGGCAGGGTTTTTTGGTTGTTATCTTTGACAGAGTTATTATATATTTCTCACTATGTATTTAAGAGATACACATTTCTAAATTAGGCACATGTTCCTCAGTTTATTGCAAAGACTGAGTATTATTCAGTGAGAAAATGCGGATCTACCCCTTCAGATTAAACAACAGTCGTTCTTTCCATTAGCTTGTGCCAATCACGGTGATTGCCTAGGATGTGCCAGATATTCAGATGATAGGGTTTGATTATTTGAGGGCCCAGAAAATATGTGAAATTTTTGAGGGAATCAGCAAGATAATAAAAAGAAAGAGTTCCATCAAGGAATTGTAATATGATTTCCAGCAAGCACAGCTTTTCTTTTCTTCTCTGGCTTAAGGCAAGACTAAAGTTGGCTTAATGAACCCCTTGGTCTCTTTACTCCATCTGTACACAGTAATCTTAGACTTAATTTGTTTTCTACTCTAATCACAAGAAGAACTGTGGGAAAAATAACTTACTGAAGCAAGTCCACTAACAGAATTTTCCTAGGCCACCTTGTCCTTCTCAGGGTGGATGCTGCCATCTCAGATGAAAGAAAATGCCAGACTCCCCATGCTTCACCAGTGACAGGAAGGAGGAAACCAAAGGAGTATGAAGATTTTGTGATTTCCAAAAATAGGAATCTAGAGGATTCCAAACAGCATTCCACGTGGCAGTATCTATTTGTAACTTCTATCAAGTACTATAAAAGCAACAGTACCTATCATTGAAACTTATCAGAGCTCCTATTGCTTAGGAGTCCCTCATGTTTGTGTGCTGGGGGGTGGTAGAGTGGTGGTTAATTTCTCACAGAGTTCACAGCATTTCCATAAAATATGTCATTTTTCATTTGAGGAGAGTGGCATAGAGTGTTTAATAAGTCACCCTAACCAATGGAGTAAATTACTGGCAAAGTCAGAAGCAGGATTGAGATCTTAGAACTCCAAGTATAGTCAGTTTTGCACCCTATCATCCTACTTTATTTATAAGCACCATCAGAAATGTGAAATTCCACAGGGGTAAAGCAGCACAATTTTCTGTTAAAGGAAGTCAGAGTGCATGGACATTATTATTTTTATTCCATGGCCTTTTGAAAGGCCCTGAATAGGTGTCTTAATCTATTAAGCAATCAGTTTCTCCAGAAAAGAAAGGAAGATACTCTAATGAAATGATGTTGTCTTGGTTACACATTTATAGAGATATGTCTACTAGAAGGCCTTTGACTATAAATAACAGAATACCCAACCCAAAGTGGCTTAGAAAATAAGGTAATTTATTATTTCAAATAATACATTAAAAATGGCAATTTATTTGAAAGCAAATGGCAGTCCCAGAGTTGGTATGAACAACTTAGAAGAGTAATCAATGACACATGTTTCTCATGTTACATCAGCGACTCTAAACATGGTCATGATTCTGCTCTTGTTGTCACAGACTGGTTGCCACATGAGATACATGAAACATGGCCACATCCAGGCAAGATGAATACAGGCATTTTTTCCCCACATGTCTTTTCACAAAAAACACTTTCCAAAAAATCACAAGTGGAATTTCCCTCTGATCTCATTATCCAGAATTGGATCATTATAAAAGAGGTTATAAAAGTAACAATCTGGTATTTTTGTTTCTATGAAGTTTAATAGATTCTAGCAGAAAATAAGGTAGTGGGGTAGTTGGGCCACAGAAAGTGCCTGACATAATGGAAGACCAAATATTTCAAAGCACATGCCATTATTCATCTGGAGGGCTACAAAACCCAAATCTTGTCATTGCTAATGGTGTTTAGAAAATGTGTTATACTTTTCCCAACTCAACTTTTAAATTTGAGGAATTAAATTTATTTTTACTGTGGTATTTATATCTTTATATATGAACCCAACAGTTTATGGAAAATAAGTAAATTTCAAATAAAAACAAGCAATTGGTAGGTGGTCTAATATATATCTATATTATAAAAATATGTATGTATCTTAATCTTAAACTTTTATAGCTAATGTTCTGTAAACTGGTTTCTGTGGATATCAAATCTAAAGTATTTGAAAAATAAAGTAAAAATTATTCTTTCTTCTCAAATAATAGAAATAAAAACTGTGATTTCACTCCTATACTGGTTAAGATGAAAGACATGTTATTATTTCCTTAAAATGGCTGGTCTTAGCTGATTCTAAAATTTATATGCAAGAACAAAGGAACTGAAATAGCTATAAAGACTTGAATGAAAAGAACAAGGTTGCAAGAATCATACTACTTGATTTTAAGACTCACTATAAAGCTACAGTAATCATACAATCACAGGAAAAGAATAGGTTAGGCAGAAATAGGCTCCAACAGATATAGCCTTTTGATACTTAACAAAGACAAACATTTAAATGAGAAAAGATAGTCTTTACAACAAATGGCCTTAGAATAATTGGTCATCAATAGGCAAAACAATCTTTGACTTACATATCACACCTCACACAAAGATCAACTCAAAATAGAACATAAATCTAAATGTGAAACTAAAAATTTTTAAACTTTCAGGAGAAAATTATCATGACTTAGGTTTAGAACAAGCATTCTTAGAAATGACACCAAAAACATTTTGATGGGGGTGCCTGGGTGGTTCAGTCCGTTAAGCGACTGACTTTGGCTCAGGTCATGATCTCACAGTTTGTGAATTCAAGCCCTGCACTGGGCTCTGTGCTGACAGCTCAGAGCCTGAAACCTGCTTCAAATTCTGTGTCTCCCTCTCTTTCTGCTCCTCCCCTGCTCCTGCTCTATCTCTCTCAAAAGTAAATAAACATTAAGAAATTTAAAAAAAAAATTGGATTATCAAAATGATGAAATGGACTACATCAATACTGAAAGCTTTTGCTCAAAGACTCTATTAAGAGAATGAAAAGATAAGTTATGGGTTGGAAGAAAATATTTGCAAACCACTCATCTATGAAGAATTATATCCAAACTACATAAAGAATTCTCAAAACTGAATACAATTACAATGAACAATTCAAATGTACAAAATGGACAAAAGACTTGAACAGACACTTCACCAAAGAGTATATAAAGATGGCAAATAATCATATGAAGAGATGTCCTACATCATTAACTATTATAAGAATACAAATTTAAACCACAATGATATACCACTACCCAAATATTAGAATAGCTAAAATAAGATTACAGACAATACCAAGTACAGACTGGGACACAAAACAACTGGAATTCATGCATTGGTGATGGGAAAATGCAATGTTAGGGTTGGAAAACTCTGGAAAACTAAACTAAACCTTGACAATTCTTACAAAGTTAAACATACACTTACCAGTTGACCCAGCATTCTTATTCTTGGGTATTTTATCTAGAGCAATAAAAATATTGGTGTACCCCAAAACATATACATAAATTTTTATAGCAGCTCTATTTGTGATTTCTTAAAGCTAGAAATAACACAAATGTTCCTTCTTTCATGGTCCAGTCATCACAGCATCCTACAATAACGGAACAACAGCTGCAGTGGAAAACCATGAGCCAAACCCTGAGGGAAACAACCTTCTTCCAGGTTGCATAGAATTGCCTTTCCTAGAGAGCAGGATCAATTCCTCTGATTTTTGTCTTTCTGTATCTCTATTCTCTTCTCTCTTCTTTTGCTCTCCCCACCATTCTCACTCTGCACCCCTTCATTATTGTTAAATCTCCAACATGAATGATAGTACTAGAAATGGATGGCTTCTGGATGGACCAAAAAGGAAAACCAGAGAGAAGCAGGAAATTACACAATGAAACAGGAACCTCTTCAGAAAGCAATCCCACAAAGTTTCTTATGAATCCTGCTTTGACTTCCCTAGTTGCATAGGTGTGCTTTGATCTTAATTATCATTCTGAAAACTGAGAACTGAGCTAATGGGTAGACTTCCATTTGGTTCCCAGACTGACCACCCGAGGGGGACACAACAGACCAAAAGCTTTGAATGATTAACTAACATGGGAATATTGGAACCAGGGCATCCAGAAGGCAGGCTGGAACTCATGGCCTATATCCAACCAGGAAAATTGCCCAGAATTACTGGATGAGCCTCAGGAAGCTGTGAGATAATAACAAAATATATAATATTTAAATGTTCAAGGTCTAGAAGGAAAAGAGATAGAGCAATACTAAAAATATCACTTGTATGATCTGGAGAAACAGTGGCCAAAAAGTTCTTCAGAAGGAAGGGAAATAAGAAAATGTGAAACATGAGAAATAAAAAGAACAACAGATATGATTAATATTAATTAATATTAAAAAGACATTTTTCTCTACTTGAGTTTTTAAAGACACACTTGACAGTTAAACACACAAAAATAACATTATATGATCATGAAGTTTGGGATGTGGAGATAACATTTAAATTCCAAATACTCTGGGAAATGATTTGACAGTTTCTAATAAAGCTAAACACGCACTCACCATATGACCTAGCCACCCAATGGCTAAGTATTTATCCTTGAGAAATGAAAACTTACATTAACAAACAAAAACAAAAACAAAAAAAAACCTTGCCATATGCATATGTATAGCAGCTGTATTAGCAATTTCCAAAAAAAAAAAAAAAAAGAAACAGCACAAATATCCCTCAGTGGGTACGTGGATAAGAAAACTATGGTACACCCATAGGATGGAATCCCATTCATATAAAAAACAAATTATCAATATATGCAACAATGTACATGAAGCTCACAGGCATTATATTGAGTGAAAGAAGCCAGTCTCAAAAGGTTACCATCTCAAAGGTTACACGTTGGATGACTCTATGTATCCATCCCAAAATAAAACTTCAGTGATGGAGAACAGATGTATTCTCAGGTTTCAGGGTGGGGTGAACCTGTGATTCTATAGAACGTGTTTGGGTGAAAGAATTGTCCCAATGAGAGTGATGATTGAATGGATCTGTGCATATATGATGTCAGATAATTAAAAAATTAAACACAGAAAGCGTAAAACTGTACACAAAAAGTATAAAGTAAATTGAGTTGTATGATAATTTAAATACACATATTATTTACAGGGTATTTATAGAAATAGATTTTTTTTCTAAAGAAATATATTTCTTAGAGTGCCTGGGTGCTCAGTCGATTAAGCATCTGACTCCTGATTTCCACTGAGGTCATGATCTCATGGTTTGTGAGTTACAGTAGCCCCACATTGGGTTAGGTGTTATCGGTGTGGAACCTGCTTGAGATATTCTCTCTCCCTCCCCTTTCTCTCTGCCCCCCCACTTTTGCTCATGCTGATGCTCTCTGTCTCAAGAATAAATAAACTTTAACAAAATAAAGAAGTATAATTCTTTAGAAGCCATATATGTGAAGCAATAGCATCTTTGTAACATGACATTAGCATATAATTTTTATATCATTTGGACAAAACTAGAGGAAGGTCCTCTGCATTTCTTTCCTCGTTTACAGAACTAATAAGGGCAAAGATTGAGAGTAAAATGCCAAGCCTTGTGCCCTGGCTATCAAACCAAGGTGTGGTTTTGTCATTGCAGAGCTGTGGAAACCAGACATTGACTAGCCTGCCTTTTATCTCACCTTCTGCTTTACATTTTAGTTGCGATTCTTTCTGCTCATCTTAATTCAATTCCTCATGAGATATTTAAACTGGTATCATCCGATATATTGTTTATATGCAGATGATTTATTACAGGTGTTTGCATACTCAGAATTTTCTTCTGATCATTTTTCAGATCACAAAAAATCAGGATTTATCTGTCAGCTGGAATAAAATTGAACTTCCATTGCAAACCATGTCTTTTTAATGGCTTAAACTTGTCAGCAACTATTATATATTTCACTGAATTCTTTACTGCTATCAGTTTCTTATCAGTTTGGATTTCTTTCCCTCTTTTCTTTCTCAAAATAAAATAAGGATTTGAAAGCATCTTTCATTCTTACCTCTACATGGGAATATTAAAATACACATGAATGATGGCTTGGGTCGTGTGATTTTTATTAATTAGTTTAAAGAAAACTTCATTTAATAACTTGGAAACGTTGTTTAGGGTACTTTCTTTCCTGTTACTACATTTAAAAAAACTGTCTTGTGCATGTCACCCTCCACTAGAATGCTTACTTGTCTATTGCAACTTTAATATTATTATATCAAACTTTCTCTACCTACTTTTATGTCTGTGTAGGTTTGCTTGCTTTGAACTCTAATGCCAACTCCCAGAATTTTTAACCACATGTTTGTATGTTATGCATGTTACTTTTGTTACAGTTTATAAGAGTCATTGGGTTAAATGCCTGTATCATTCTCTAAGATATGTAGAAAAATTCCTTGTAGGCAGAGCTTAGATTTTCCACTTTTATATGTCTTGCTCTTTATACAGTACTGGTTTATAATAGATATTTAGTAACTATGGCTTATCTGTAAATAGGTATTAAGGTATTTACATTTTTCTTTCTGTTTAGTACTTACTCTATTTCTTATTACCATCACAAAGATTTCTGTGTATTTGCATGTCTTAGGCAGTGTTTTTATTGTTTTCTTCCCATTGCTACATATTATACAGAAGAAGATTGCCTATGAAAGCACATATTTCTAAAGTCCAGAAGTACAAGAAAGAACTATATGAAATGACCAAATTAACCAGATTTTTGGCAAAGGTACATCCTCAATGGTAGGACCAATTAAGTATGGAGTGATTATATTTCTATCTGGAAACTTCTTAGCACTCTGACCAGTTGTGGCCACTAAGCTTCTCCAACCTATGGACATGAGCGATATTCCATGTCCATTCTGTGGATGGTACTTCCTGGACACATTCCTGTACATTTTCCTCTGAATCCCTAAGTAATAAAAGAAGATTCTCCATTTTGGGCCCTAAGAAATACTTTCTAGAATTCAGTCCACCATATTTTTACTAAGGTATTGCTTCTGATGCTCTTGGAGATTCCAATGGCTCCTGGGTTGTGGCAGACCAAAGAGGGCCCTCTCTGCTCATTGAGAGGTAGGGTTAATAACCCCCACCCTGAAGTCTGGGCAGGCTCTGTAACTTCCTTGAACAATATGGTGAAAGTGACTCTCTTCCAGGTTTTTGCCTGATGATTTAAGATCATCGATCTCCACTTCTTGTATTTTTGAACACTCACTCTTAGAACCCTGCTGCCATGCTTTAAGGAGTCCAGAGAAGTCTAACTGAGAATCCATATGGAATGGAACTGAAGTCCCCGATCTTTTTCCCTTGTTAAGCTCCTAGTCAGCTCTAGCATGTCATCCAGGTGAGAGAAGCCATCGTCTGTGAATTATCCACTCCCATTTAAATTTCCCAGCTGACGCACTATCTGGAACATATATTATATAGTATAAGCCTTTCCTGCCATGTGTTACCTAACATGGCAAATTCAGGGGCAATATAAATCACTATTGCTGGTATAAGCCACTCAATTTTCGGCTGGCTTGTATGCAGTGATAGACAAATGAAGCCTGGGCCCTAAAAACCCCTGACCTGTTTGGTTCGTCTAGAGCATTGGTATCAGCTCATTTATTAAGATTAATTTTACCTTGTGGGGACTTTGAACTTTTTCACCCAGATTTGAGGACCTGTATTTGGGCCTATCTCATGGGCAACTCCATCATATCATAGGCACATGAGGACACTTTCTTAGCTACTGCCACACTGTTGAACGTCAATTCCTCTGAAGCTGATACCTGAATCTTAATCTGCCTTATAAATGTAAACATCTTCCTCCAAAGTTCTCTCTTAAGGATTTTTCCAGCTTTTAGCTCACTTAAAACAAAGAAGACTGAGTCAGGTATATGTTAATGTATTTCTTGGATCAGGGTAATTAGCTCTACTCTGTTCCTAAGGCTTTCTCTATTTGTATTGGTAATTTCGATTTTTGTTAAAACTGCATGGAAAAATGGCAGACAAGGGATTGCTCAGGTTACCACACAAGTAAGTAGCCTCTTTAAAAGTTTGGTAATTCTGACCCCAACTTACACATTAATTTATTTCTAGTTATGTATTGAAATCATGTGAAAGAACGTCTTCTTTGACTCCCCTTTTCCACAAGTTTTAATCTTTACAAAAACCCACCCATAATCTAAATGTTATCAAATTGTTTTTTTCAATGTCACTTTAAAAATTCCATTTTTCTAATAAGCCTACCCAACCATCTCTTTTCTTGTACATTAAATGAAAAATGGACACAAAGTAGCTTTCAACAATTTCACTACAAAAAAATTCATTTTTAGCCCTTAAATATTACCAGGTATCAGTGTAGGATTTTTAGGCTCTTGTGCTGTGTTTTGAGTTGATTTTGGTTTTCAGCATTTATTAAACATCAAAGAATGGAAAAACTTTATGAGGTGTCTTGGCTGGGTCAGTTGGAAGAGTGTGTGACTCTTTTTTTTTTTTAATGTTTATTTATTTTTGAGAGACAGAGAGACAGAGCGTGAGCAGGAGAAAGGCAGAGAGAGAAGGAGACGCAGAATCTAAAGCAGGCTCCAGGCTCTGTGCTGTCATCACAGAGCCCGACGCGGGGCCGGAGCTCACTAACCGTGAGATCGTGACCTGAGCCGAAGTTGGCGCCACTTAACTGAGCCACCCAGGCGCCCCATGAGTGTGTGACTCTTGATCTCAGGGTCATGAGTTCCAGCCTCATATGTGATGTAGAGATTACTTAAATAAAATTTTTAAAAAGTATAGAAAAATTTTACATAAAAATATGTCAATTTCAGTTTCCAAATTGTAGTTCAGTTTAGGTTTTTTAATCCATATACTCAGAATGTATACTAAATGGAACACTCTAAAAGTGAAACCTAATGTCTTTAAGTGGTTCTGTTTTATATAGTTTAACCCCCTTAACTACCTGTGACATATGTACTTCAGGTACATGTTAAATTTTAGCATGAGCTAAATAACAGAAAGCAAGGCAGAAATTAGAATGAGGCTTAGGAAAGGAGGTATATATCAAAATATATAGCTGAATGGAGCTGCCTTTCTTGGATGGAATTGGCCTTTCTTTTATTATGCTCTTGTTCTTTCAGATAATTTCTATAGAAATCAAAGTTATAATTATGTTCTCACAAAAATGAAATGCATTACACTCAGTTAATTTCCTAGGCAACATCTGATATATGTCTTTGAGACCTCTTTATACATATGTCATATTTCCTGCCCATAAATGGAAAATTTCTGGCTCTGATTCACCTCTTTTCTTACGGGCACAATTATTTCTCACACCCATGTTCAAACCTCAGTTAGCCTGTGTCTCTTAATGGGATTTCTAGTGTATCATTTTAAGCAAGAATATTTGGGGGCCAGGACCTGGAGGTTAAATACCCTGGGTGGATGGAATTAGGTATCATTCCTTCTGCCACACAGAAATTTACCTTTTGCCTTGATGGTCAGGTGCTGTTAGTTGAAGCTTGATTGTACCTATCCCCACACAGACCTATTTCCTTCTCTCTAATTATATAGGAGAGACACAGAGCTGGACATTGGCATGCAGTTCCATGGACGTGCTATTTATTTGGAGTCCCTTCAAAGATATATTTCATAAATATTCAACATTAAAAATAGCCTGGGTGTTATATGAATGAGGGGTAACTGTATTCAAGTTTGTGAACTTTGTATCAAGTAATTCATCTTTGGGTCCAAGGTGTTTACCAAACGCAGGAAAAACCAAACCAAACCAAACCAAACCAACAATAAAAGCCCCCTGCAATTAATTAGGTCCACCTTCAGAGAAAACAGAAACTTAACTATACCTCTAGCAAAAGCCTGCACTCAGTTCTCTCAGGTGTGATTGTCCTGTTTCTGGTTGTCTTTCTCTTACTCAGCACAATACTCTGTAAGGTCTGTGATCACACTTTTCTGGTGGTCTTTCCCATCCCCTCCCTACAGTCTTTCCCCTGACTATGACCATGTTGACTCTTCTGCAACAAGCATGGCCTCCTCACAGAGGGAAGGTCATGGTAGTCCATAAAGCAAATAAGGCAAGTAAAATCCTATTTTATAGACAAGTCACTTGTAGTCCAGAAATATTTGCTGATTTTCCTAAACCAATAAAATGACTTTTTAAGAATAGACTAATTTCTAGGACCCTAGGCCCTTGAAATACTCTCTCTCCAAAATAGTCACTTAGCCCTATGATAAAATAATAAACAAATAAATGGACAGACAGAAGATGCTTATACACACACACACACACACACACACATGAGGATACGTACAAGACCACTGGACAACCACACTATGACATGTGCGTGTTAATACAAAACTGTTGTAAACTCAACACTAAATACAAGTTTACAAGAGCAAAGTGAGTTAAATCCTCATCTCTACCCTTAATGAAGAGCTCATGTATTTTCCACAGAAGGGTGAAGAGGGTGTCTGGAGGAGGGATGGCAGATAGAAATCTGTAAAAAATGACAAAATGAAGCATGTCTCCTGAAAATAATATAGAACAGAGACAAAGGCAAGCATTCTCTTTTCAGTTCCTGTGGCAGAGAAAAACTGAGCTCATTTATTCATAGACAAAATTATCAGTTACATATTGATCATCTTACAATGATTTTCCTAATGGTTCCCACCTAAACCTTCCAAGGTGCCTTGTAAAGACAGGATGGTAAATCATATTGAATAATAGCTGAGGGTGTGTGTATGAGGAAAGGGAGATAGATAAACCAGTGGCCTATCCTAGTCTTCATCACTGGTTACAGACTGTTCATCTTATGGGTGGGTTTCTTGGAATGAAATCTGGGAAAGGAGAGAGTGAACAAAACTCCCAGTTCTACCTGCATTCATCTACTCACCATCCTGCAAACACAGATTATACGTTTCCATCCCACCCTCGTCCCTTTCCTACAACAACAAACTCCCTGCTGCCCTTTATTTTACATTCTTGGTGAGTATTTCAGGGACTTGCTTAAGCCTCACCTCCCCCAGCAAGCCTTTCCTGACTACTGTTCTCATAAGACTCTCTATATCCCCTGAGCTTTTTAAACTCTTGGTAGTTGGGTCCCTGGTCTCACTCGACTACTATGAGCAGTCAGATTAAGAGTACATACCTCTGATACATGAGTTTCCCTCAGTGTTAACATGCTTTTCTGAGGTTTCTCTCTCTCTCTCTTTTCTTTCAGAGTATCTTCTCTTTGTTCCTTCACTACCGAACTTCTTGGAAAAATAAATGTCTATGTTTACCACCATCAGTTTCCACCACTTACTTCTGAATTATTGGAAGTCAGATTTTTTACCTCCAACTATACCAAAGTTTTTTCGTAAGATCAGGAATGTGGTCAAATGCAAAGGTGGGATAATATCTCGTACTTATTATGTACAAGAGATCAAGGTTTGCTATCAACTCTTCTTATATTAAATATACAATTATTAAAAGGAGGCTCCACACCCGATGTGGGGCTTAAACTCACAACCCTGACATAAGGGTCACATGCTCTACCAACTGAGCCAGCCAGGCATCCCTAAATATACAATTTTGAGTCAGTTATTAATTCTAGGTGGGCTTCACCTCTTTTATTTATAAAAATGCATATGGTATTAACTCCTTGCTGCGAGGATTGGAATAACATATCTAGGCTTCTGGTCATTATGGAGTAACAGGATTGGATATACTCTCTTGCCTTAAACAACTAAAACACTTGGACAAAATATATATATGACACAACAATTTTAGCACAAGACAGTGATCCCTGAGATGGGGAAACAAACCATATGATGCAGTGATTGCTTCAGCATACCACCCGAAAACAGTTTCCAGGTCACGGAACAGCAAGAGGGAACCCAAACAGAGCCTAGCAGACACCCTCAGCTGATGTATACAGTGGATAATTCAGAAGTCAAGTTGGTGATACCTTGAAGAATATAATACAAAATGGAGACTGCTGGATGGAGAGGAGAGAGCCACATGAATGAAGAAAGTACTGCAAGGAGAATGAGCTACATGGAGAGAGAGCTCTGGAGATTTCCAGAGCACTTCCTTTAAGTCTTTGGCAGAGTACCCCTAATGAGTGCCTGTTAAAAAAAAAAACAAAAAAATACCTGAGTCTGGGAAAGAACTGCCAGAAAGAACAAGGTGACAGGGCTCTCAGAGCTCACAAATGGCTGAGAATAGTTAGGGTTCCTATGACATAGAGTGGAAAGCCTCATAATGAGTAGGTCATTGGGGAAACTATTCAGTCTGCCTATAATTTTGCTACACATAGCAAAATCAGTGTAAAGTATTCTGGTCCCACATAACAAAGCTTAGAAGCAGACTTTAAATGAATTAAACTCCTCCCAACTAAATTAATTGCATCACAGTTCAAACTCATAATTAAAAGAATACAATATAATCTATCATTCAAAAAGATAAAAGCCTAATGTCTGGCATTCAATAAAAAATGGCCAAACACTGGGGCACCTGGGTTGCTCAGTTGGTGAAGCATCTGACTCTTGATTTCAGCTCAGGTCATGATCTCACAGTTGTGAGATCAAGTCCTACGTTGGGCTCTGTACTGAGCATGGAACCTCCTTGAGATTCTCTCTCTCCCTCTGCCCCTCAAAATGTGCTTCTCTCTCTCTCTCTCTCAAAAAAAAAAAAAAAAACAGAGAGAGAGAGACCAAGAAGATACAACCCATAATGAAGAGAAAAATCAACCAATAAAAACAAATGGAGATATTATACTGATGATAGAATTATAGACTTGTACATAAACAGCTTTTATACATATATGTCATATATTTATGAAGTTATCGTGAAGCATGAGAATGTTAAAGAATAGACAGTGTGTTAGAAGTCCCCAGGTGACCTTCTAGTGATGAAATAGCATATATGAAATCTTCTAGGTTAGTTGCCTATAATTCTCATTCATCTCAACTTCTCAGTAGCTTAGAACATATTAGCCTTCCTATAAAATTGCTTTCCCCTTCAACTTCTACAACGCCCCTCAAGTTCCTTGGTTACAGGAAGTGGTAGCAAGTTTAATTGGTCCCTGACTGGAAACGCATGTCAGGTCAACATCAAAGTTATCGAATATCTTAATTCTATTATTTAGCATAGTGTGTGGCACACTATAAGCATGAGGTAAAAGAAGGGAGGGGATAAAAGGGTATAGGTGGAGAGAAGGAAAAAGGGGTAAGGAAAAGAGGAAAAAGGAAGGGAAGGTGGAGGAAAGGAGAAAAGAGGGGAAGAGAGATTGCTAACTTAGCCAGAGAACCGACAACCTCTTTCAATGGTTTAAAAAGCTCCAGAGAATTAGCTCATCTCATAGACACCTAATGTAAATGTATAGGTTCATTTGCAAGACTGGATTAAACAAACACGTTTAATTATATCATCTTCCTTAAGTGAAGACAAATTGAAAGTAATCATTATGCAGTAATTTAAATTCATTGATTTAAATACCAAAGTGATATATAATTTATGTGTGGAGCACTCTACAATCCCACAAAGCATATTCTGAAGAAGCAGTAATAAGACTTGTAAAGAAAAGTAAAATCTTCAGTGATAGATGGGGTGCTTCAATCAACTGAATCACTCTGATGCTAGGACTCAGCACACAAGAGAAGCACACCTTATTAAGCTATGTATAAACACTGTGACTCAGAGAGATGGGCCATCTAGAGACTGCAGAGGCTCTAAGGAAATGAGAAGCTATCCATATATTTGGAATAACTGAAGAGAAATCTTGCCAGAAAACAGAAGCAAGGACATGAAGTGATCTCTTTAGGCTTGAAAAATCTCTGGCCAGTGTCAAAACAGCATTGGGTCCAATTCTCCCTTCTGTGGAGAAGCAAATGATTGTAAATCTGATTGAGTGTGTTTGCTCTGTAAAGACAGGAGGCACCTGGAGCTCAGAAAGGGCAACTGTACCTCCTCAGAGGAGCATCACTGACAACTAACCAGGGAACAAAGCACACAACACAACTCTTCAAGCTTCTGTGGGCCCTGCTCTGACTCCCAGAACCTTACATAATGCCTTCTCTGAACTGCCCCCACGGTTACCAATTCTCAGTTAGATCTCCAATGACTGGCTGACCTTGATGTCAATATGAATAAATCTAGGTTTGCACACTACCTTCACCTTAATATTTCTATCAGTTTGACATAGATTATTGTGAACAATAAGTCAATCTTTTCTTTAACTTGTATAATAGAGGGGTTTATAAAATTTGTACAGATCCTGGAAATTTAACAATCAGATTATCCTTTAAAAATATTCTATTATATCATAGATTATTCAAAGGCAGAACTCTGTCTTGGAAATCTGTACCACTTTTCTTACAGTTAATGGATCCTAAAATGTTTTCACTTCTTACAAAATAATTTTGGTGCATTTTTCTTTCCTGATTTAATCACCATGCATTGTGTTGTTTTGTTAAATCTCTGTAAATCTAATCTGTTTTCCACTTCTGTGTCTCTCACATTTCTTGTTAGCAGTTTGATGGTTGGAAAAACTGTAAACCACATAAAGTTGGGGTGGTAGAGTTTACACTATAATTTTTTAGCTTTATTTCTCAAATCTGTGACACTCTATCCAAACCCTCCAGTGACTCTGCAATTTAAGGAAAATTATAATAGGTTAATTCATACTTCAGAAATATTTGATAGCTTTTATGAAAATGTTTTCAATGTAAAATTTCAAACACAAACATAATTAGGGGAAACAGTATATTAAACATACCTGTACACATCATACAATTACCAATATTTTGCTAATATTGTTCCATGTATTTTTTTTGGCACTTATCTATCAACCAGTTCTCCTACTCCCTCCTTCTTTCCCTCCCTCCATTTCTTCCTTTCTTCCTTCCTTTCTTGCTTTCTTTCTTTGATGAAATATTTTAAAGTAAATTCAGTAACTTTATTATCCATAAATTACTAAGGACCTTAAAAATCATGGCCACTGTCAAAATAAATCATAATTTCTTAGTATCTAATACCCAGATTTGATCAAATGTCAATATTTGTCTCTAAAAGTCTTCTTTTTCAGTTAGCTCAAAAAAGAAAATCATAACATTCTGTTACAAATATATATTACATTTGGTTACTCTAACTCATAAATTTTATTTTATTTCAATTTATTTTATTTTATTCTAAATGTTTATTTATTTATTTTCAGAGAGAGAGAGAAAGAGAGAGAGAGCGCATGAGCAGGGAAAGGGCAGAGAAAGATGGAGAGAGAGAGAGTCCTAAGCCGGCTCCGCACTGTCAGGGCAGAACCCCACTCAGGGCTTGATCTGAAGAACCTGAGATCAAGCCCTGAGCTTGAATTCAAGAGTTGACGCTTTAACCAGCTAAGATGCCCAGGCATTCCTATCTCCTAAATTAAAAAAGAAAAACAAGAGCAAAACCAAAACCAGAACAAAAAACTTCATACATAAACTTTTTATTTTGTTTTATTTTATTTTATTATTGAGAGAGAGAGAGAGAGAGAGAGAGAGGGCGCACACAGGCAAGCAGGGGGAGGGGCAGAGGGAAGAGGGAAGAAGGAGAGACAGAATCTCAAGCAGGCTCAGCACCCAGTCCGACATGGGGCCTGATCTCACAACCATGAGATGCCGACCTGAGTGGAAATCAAGAGTTGACTGGTTAACCAATAGGCCACCCAGGAGGCCCTACCACAAAGGTTTTTTAACTACCATCTATACATGAATCTGGCCCATAGACTTTTCTACTTTCTGATGATAGTATCATCATATTGTTTTTAAACATATATACTTGTTCTCCCTATTTCCTCCTACAAGGTGAGTAAATCAAGAGGCTTGCTAACATTCAGGTTAAATTATTTTTGGAACAATTCAATATACGTGTTGCTTTGTACATCCTACTGCATCATGCCAGGAGCTACTTGGTGTCTGGTTATTTCAGTTTTAATGATTTCAACTTTGGTCAGGGAACGTAGTTGTTGTCGGTCTTATAAGTCCCCCATTAATCATTGCCTTAATGGTGTTAATAGCCATCAATAACCACTGCCGAAGTATGTTATTTTATTAGAAGTTACCAAATGGTGGGGCACCTGCATAGCTCAGTTGGTTAAGCGTCCGACTTCAGCTCAGGTCATGATCTCACGGTTCACGAGTTCAAGCCCTGTGTCAAGACCTGTGCTGAGAGCTTGGAGCCTGGAGTCTGCTTCAGATTCTGTATCTCCCTCTCTCTCTGCCCCTCCCTGTGGGTTGCCCTCTCTCTTTCTTTAAAAAATAAACAAATATTTTAAAAAGTTTTAAAGAAGTTATAAAATTATGATTTCCTAGTTTCATATTCTTCTTGCACTGATTATTGGGAGATAATCCTCCATGGATATCTCATCCCATCTTGAGAGCAGTGGCACCGATGGCATTTGCTCCAGGATATCTCTTAATTTTTTTAATGTTTATTTATTTTTGAGAGACAGAGAGAGACAGAACGTGAGTGGGGGTGGGGCAGAGAGGGAGGGAGACACAGAATCCAAAGCAGGCTTCTGGCTCTGAGCTCCCAGCTGTCAGCACAGAGTCCAACGCAGGGCTTGAACTTACAAACCACAAGATCCCATGACCTGAGCCAAAGTCGGACACTTAACTGATTGAGCCACCCAGGTGCCCCACTCCAGAATATCTCTTGAAGGATACATGTATAAAGAACAGGTTCAGAAGATAGAGATGGTAACTCCCTATGGAACACAGGGCAGGTTTGCTTGCTGTCCAGTCTAATACAGTTAATGAGTTCCTCTGGAACAAAAGTTGAATAAGCTTATTGAAGTCCATTGTAAAATATCACTGAGTAAAAACCCTAAAGCTGAGGGTTCCTCTCCTTTACACTAGCTGCTATGTGTGCTGATATTGCCTGATCCTCATCAAACGACTTGGGAATTGCAGTTAGAACCAGTGCAACTAAATGGCTACTGCTGTTGTCTTCAGTAATAAAGAGTAATAAACAAACTTTCCTTTTGCTCTTGTCTGGGACTTTCATGTCTTCTGCTAGCATCCATGAAATGATGGGAGGTTAACTTCGAAGCATGCAAGTAGGGTAAAATCTCAGACCCTTTTGTTCTTGACATTTATTAGCTGAAACTCTTCTACAAAGAAAAATTTCATCACACTTTATCACATATGTGTTTTCTCCGAGAGGAAGTTCATACAGAATAAAAGGAGGATTAATGTTTATCTTTCCATATATGTGCTAGTTCTCAGAATAAGCTGTTCTATAACAACCAAAAACTACAAATGAGGTTTATTTTGTATCTTAATTTTAATTTTTGAGTATTATTGTGAACTCGGTAAATTTTATATATCTGGGTTGCAATCATTGAGCACCATGCTTTTGATGTTCAAATTATCCCATTTTTGTCAAGTGAGGCTATTCCAGTTGGTTCTGTTATCAATTTAATATAATCCCATCAGTTTTGATAGATTCCTTGCTTTCTGGTTCAATTTTAATGGACTGCTTTTACTCTTTTCTTCATAGACCTGTGATAGCTATTTCTCCAAGAAGCCTGGTTTATTTTGTGGGAAATTCTATGTGGATATCATAATATTACAATATATTACAATTTATGTGGATATTGCAATTACTATATGTTCTTCTAATTAAAGAGTTTTCATAGCTCGTGGGCTGTAAAATAGATCATATGTACAATTTTAGGGAACAAAAGTTGTTCATACTATTTCCTGAGATTTTATTTAACTTGGATGATTTTACATTTGTATCTGTTTTTTTTCTTATGTTGAAAATACTGTTTCCCAGTGGCATTAAGTTAATTATTGCTTTGCTATACCTATAGTAGAGAGATGATTAATTTGTTTCCATTTATTCATTTTTGCTTTATAAATTCTACATGCAGCAAAATTCACCATTTTTGGTGCACCATTAATAAATTTTTACATGGACATAGATTATTTTGACCATCAACCCAAGGAGATACAGAATGATTAATAACAACCCAGAGAATGCCCTTGTTTGTATTCAAACATGTTCCTCACCTCTAAAGCTTTCCCTGGGATATTTACTACTCAACTGATGATCATACATGTGAATTACTGCTATATTTTATGTCCCCACCTGTTGGGTTTGTGATGGTACTTTGTTACCTACATTTTGTTAAAATGTTCTTTACGTTTTTTTTTTAAGTTTATTGGTGTTTTCTGTTTGTTTTTTAAAAGGAAGTTAAGAGTATTCAGATAGTATGCCTTTACCAGTCTCTTAGACCTATTTGAATACTGTGTCCCACTGAATTGACATTCACTAAAGTTAGTTACAAAGTGACTAAATTATTTGAGATTGAATAGTTTTCTCTGAGTCTATAAAAAAGTCAGCAACATTTATATGGTGCCTAATTTTGCCACACATCATGCCAGGGACTTAAATATAATATCTCATTTAATTTTCATAATTAGCCTTTGAATTTAACAATATTACCACTTTTTTTTTTTTTTTTTTTAGAGAGAGAGAGAGAAGAGGGAGAGCACAAGTGTGAGAGAGGGGCAGAGACAAAGATAATCTTAAACAGATCCCATGCCTACGTGGGGCTGGATCTCATGACCATGAGATCAAGACCTGAGCTGAAATCAAGAGTCAGATGCTCAGCAGACAGGGCCACCCATCCACCCATGTGCCCCAATATTATCACAGTTATTAATGCTAGCAAAACAGAGTCTTGAAAAGGTTAAATAATTAACTCAGTCACATAGCTATGGAATGTACTGGCCACAGTCATAGTGATCTGTTAGTATCTCTCTCATACTCAGAGCACTTCCCATGAGGTCTAGTTAAAATTTAAATTATATCTCTGGTTGGAGAATAGAAATCATTGACTTCAATTTAAAAGAGAAAGTCACTGATTCAATTTCTTCACTGGTTATGGGTCTGTTCATATT
>CM053576.1:105343407-105361077 GCA_028646485.1 Cryptoprocta ferox | reverse complement strand
AGCCTAAATGTCCATCAACTGATGAATGGATTAGGAAGTTGTGGTTCATCTATACAATGGAATACTACATGGCAATGAGAAGAAATGAAATCTGGCCATTCGTAGCAAAGTGGATGGACCTCGAGGATGTCATGCTAAGCGAAATAAGTCAGGCGGAGGACAGATACCATATGTTTGCACTCATAGGTCTAACAGGAGAAACCCAACAGAGTACCATGGGGAGGGGTAGGAAGAAAAAGAGTTAGGGAGAGGGAGGGAGACAAAACACGAGAGACTCTTGAATACTGAAAACAAACTGAGGGGGGAAGGGGAAGCGGGAAAGGTAATGGGGTGTGATGGTCGTGGTGGAGGTCACTTGTGGGGAAGAGCACTGGGTGTTATATGGAAACCAACCTGACAAATAACTATAAAGTTAAAATAAATAAATAAATAAATAAATAACCTTAAAAAAATAAAAATAAAAGAGAAAGTCAGTAAGCAGTTTGTAAGCATTATTTGAGATGATTACTTGCATATTAAAACTTTGATTCAATGGATGGTGACCTAAGAGGAAAAAACCACCTGTATAGGGAAATTTCACTAAAAAAATGTATCAAAAAAACCCCAGATAAACATGATTAATCCTGATAACTCTTAATCATTAGTAACGAAAATTACATCATTGTTGGGGATGAGAGCTGGCTGTGAGAACTAACTACAAAGTCCACAAGGGACCTTTCTGAGGGAGATAAGATATTCCAGAATTTGATGATGATGGTAATCTCAGGAATGTAATAGAATGTATACATTTATCCAAAATCATTGAACTATCCACTTAATATCTGAATTTTATTAAATGCAAATTATACTAAAGTATTTGTGATCCTCTACCTAAAGACAGGATATGGCTAGAATTTCTACCAACATACAGGCCAATGGAACTACACAAAAAATAAAAACTGAGCCTATTGGAAAATACAGAGTATACTGTTCCCTTGAAATGATTTGAATTACCATAAATCCTTAACCATTTTTGGAACTCTTCTAATGAAGAGAAAAATAAGAGAGGAAATTCATAACATGAATGGGTTTTGGAATAAAATAAAAGTAATGGAAGTAGATAATTTTTTTGCAAAATTGCCATAAGTGATATAGAACACAAAATTTTAAACGAGCATGTAAGTAAACTTCATAGATTAAACATTTGTTATGATAATATGAGTAATAAAATAAATATACAGCTAATTTTAAAATGGCAAAACTGAAGATTTAATGGAATATTTAATTCACTCTTAAAAGAAATAGATAACCTGATATATAAAACTAAAAACAATAATCAAGAATTAGAAATGCTATTCTGAATCATACAATTTTACTGGAAATTTTATTTCAAATGTTTAAGGAATAATTACTTTTTTTATTACTGAATACAGAAAATACAGAAAAATTAAAAATTCACATTATGATGACAAAATAAACATTCCTTATTTCAATATAGATACAAAATATAAAAATGAATAATATCAAAATAAAAATATAAGCAGACTTACATAGGTTTTCTGATAGAAATATAATATGGTAATGTTAGAAAATTTATCAATACAATATAGCCTGCCAATATATTTAAGTTTTGCAGTAAGCATCCAAAGCCTATAATTCTAAGAATTTATATTAAGGACAAGTAATAGAGAGTCTGGCTAATATTTGATAACAATTATTTTCATTCATTTTATTTCAAAAGAGAAGTTTCAGTTCTCTGATAATTGTAGGGCAGCTTACACAAGGTTGATCCTACCATGAAGATCATTACACTCTAGACAAAATATACAAAGGAAAACACACACACACACACACACACACACACACACAACTATTTGAAGGTATTGGAGAATGAAGAAAAGCCAGTATAACCCAGAGGGATTTTGTCCTTTGAAAAAAGAAACTTCAATGGGTGAGATATTTACTTGCGTAGCTTTTCCCCAAGGAGATTCTCCTGTTCAAATGATGCAGCATATCAAACATTTAAGCAGAAAACATCAGTCTTAAAGGCTTTGGACTTTAAAGATAAAGTTCTAGGTTTAAATATCTTTATTTAAAGATTAAAGACAGAGTTCTAGGTTGCCCAAGAAGCTAGAAAATGAGGGACATTTCAGCAAGGAGGGAGTCGCAATAGGGAACATTCACAAAGCTACTTATAAACTCCCCTCCAAATTTTGGCAGTCCCATGAATGGGCATGAGAAGGGGAGATTCCAAGAAATCTGGTGTTATACACCAGCTGGAAGGCTAAAATAGCAGAAATTTTAACTGCCACCAATCTCAGAAAACATAGATACAGCAGTTTGAATGCTGCCAAGTTAGAATGACTTGGTAAATATCATTGAACCATCAGAAGGGCCATACTACAGGAGTAAAGACCAGCCCTAACACAGTATAAAATCAAGCTCCCCAGAGATCCAGGTGATAAGCCAGTATACTAATTGTTCAACAGAACAAAAATTCAACTGTTTAAAAAAAGATAATAGATTAAAGGAGATTAAAGGATCTCTATAACATAACATCTATCACACACAATATGAAGTAAAATTTAGAGGATGTACAAAACAGAAAACAAAAATGTGACATGAACAAAAGTGTCTGTAAAAATAGACACCGAGATGACCCAGATTTTGAAATGAGCGGATAAAGAAGCTACTATAGATTTATTCAAAAACAAAAGAGAAATGATTGTAATGAGTTAATCAGTGAAGACTATCAGCAGAGAAATGGAAACTATAAAAAGAATCCCAATAGAAATCTAGTGTTAAATGTGCGTTATAATATTTTTAAATTCCAAAGATAAATATAATAAACAAGAGACTGGAGAGAGAAGAATTATTGCATAGCAGAATTGTCATAGGCTGAACAATAGACAATATATAATGCAAGAGACAAAAATAAGTTTGCAATAAAAATTTCAGTTAGTGTATTCTCACATGCTTGTGATTTGTGGTCCAGAGGAGAAAAGAAAATGGGACAGAAGAAATTATTAAGGAAACAATAGTTGAAACCTTCACAAATTTGGTGACAAACAATATACAGATACAGAAAGCCCTACAAACCCAAGCAGGATACATACAATGAAAACCACAAAGAGGCATCTTATATTCAAACTGCTGAAAACAGAAGATGAGAGGAAAATTGTAAACACAGCTGGAAATAAAACAATACTTTATACAAAAGGCAAGAAAAATGTGAATGATGCTTGGCTTCTCCAAACAATGGACTCTTAGACAATGGAATGACATACTGATAATGATAAAGAAAAAAACCACTCAATCCATAGTTCTATTTTAGCCAAAAAGAAGACAAGAAATTAAAAATACAGACATGATCAGATAAATAAAATCTAAGATATAGACAACAGACCAATTAAAAAAAATCATGAAGGAAGAATTTCAGAATGAAAGGAAATGGTAGCAGAGTAAACTCGGAAGAGAATTAGTAATTATAAATATGTGAATAAATATAAAAAATCATATTCTATTTTCTTACTTTCTTTAAAAAGTAGATTTTTAATGCAAAGATTATACCATTGCATTGTAAGATTTATATGACAACAATAGCAAAAGAATTTAGAAAAAAATAAATGCATTATTGTAAGATTCTTACTTGGTGTATGAAACAGCCAAATATTAATTCTAGGAAGACCGTGAGAAGTTAATGAAGTGTATTATCAATCTCCATGAATTATTATAGTAAAAAAATATATATCTAAAAAGTCAGAGGGACTCAAAGTAAACTTTACAAACTGAATTAATACAAAAAAAAAGTTTATAGAAGAAGGAAGAAAGAAACAGCAAGAGAAAAAATAGGAGCAGAGATCAATGAAAGAACACAGCCTTTCAGCTGGAACGACAATTAGCACCAAAACGATCAACACAAAGGGAAAGAGGAGAGGCACCTGCTATATGTTCTCTAGGCCTTTTAGAAAACAGGGAGCTGTTCCTTTGGCAATATATATGTGAATCTACAAGAAAGATGGTATCGTAGACATCAAGGGAAGGGACACTGTTCAAAATGCACTGCCCCACAAATGTTACCATGGCAAAACTGGAAGAATCTACAGTATTACCCAGCATGTTGTTGGCATTGTTGTAAGCCAACAACCTAAGGGCAAGATTCTTGTCAAGAGAAATAATGTACATATTGAACAGATCAAGCACTTGAATAGCCAAGATAGCTTCCTGAAGCACATGAAGGAAAGTGATCAGAGAAAGAAGGAAGCTAAAGAGAAAGGTACTTGGGTTCAACTGAAACACCAGCCTGGTCTCCCAGAGAAGCACACTTTGTGAGAACTTGTGGAAAGGAGGCTGAGCGACTGGAGTCCATTCCCTATGAATTTATGTCACGATAAATGTAAAAAAATAAAAGACCTCAAAACTGTTAAAAAAAAAAAAGGAAGGAAGGAAGGAAGGAAGGAAGGAAGGAAGGAAGAAAGAAAGAAAGAAAGAGAAAAAGAAAAGATTACACAATTAAACCAAGTCAATTTTTTTGAAAAAGATTAATTTTTTTAGAAATTGGTCCTATAAACACAACATTAATAAAAAATAAAAGTGAGAGAGAACGATTTCAAGTTACTAATTTTGGAACTGAAAATGAGATATTGCTACAAATACTTATTAAAGCAAAGCAAAATAATGAATAGGAAATATCATGAACTTTATGCTGTAAGTTTTACTACTTAGACAATCGGTTCTAAAGGAGGGAAAATATTGACCTCCAGAGGACATTTTATAATGTCTGAAGACATATTTAGTTGTCACATGGGAAGGGATTAATGATGTTAATGGCATCTAGTAGTTGAGGTCAGGGATGCTACTAAATGTCCTATATACAGAACAGTCCCCCACAACAAATAATTATCCATGCCAAAATGTTAATGGTGCTGAGGTTAAGAAACCCTGACATAAATGAAATAGATAAATCCCACATAGAACACAGCTGATCAAACCTGATTCAATAATAAATAGAAAAACCTGAATATTTGGAAGTCAATTATTGAATATAATGCATAATCAAAGCCCTTCCTACTCACAAAGGTACAGGCCCAGGGGAGTTTACTGTTAATTTCTATAAAATATGTAAGGAGGAAATAATAGAAATCTCATACTAAGTTTCTGAAAATTAGGGCAGGATAAAACAGAGCTTGACTAATTTAATGAAGCTAGTATAATGCTGATATTAAACCTGATAAAGTCATTGCAAGAAAAAAAATGAAAGACCAATAACCCTCATGAACATAGAAGCAAACATCCCAAAATAAAAACCTAACAGTATATAAAAAATACAATGCATTATGACTACATGAGTTTTTGCCAGTGGTGCAAAGTTGGTTTAACATTAGAAAATCAATCAATGAGGGGCTCCTGGGTGGCTCAGTTGGTTAAGCAACTGTCTTCGGCTCAGGTCATGATCTCAAGGCTGGTGAGTTCAAGCTTTGGATTGGGCTCCATGCTGACAGCTCAGAACCTGGAGCCTGCTTCAGATTCTGTGTGTCCCTCTCTCTCTATCCCTCTCCCACTTGTACTCTGTCTGTCTTTCGAAAATAATCTTTAATAAAGATTAAAAAGAATTAAAAAAAAGAAAATCAATCAGTGAAATGTATCACATTAGCAGAATAAAGGTGGAAAGAAAATAGAGGATTCATATAAATACATACAGAGAGAGAATCTGACAAAATTCAATACCTATTTATGACAAAAGCTGCCTAGTAAATAACAAATGGACATTCACAAAAACCCTACAGATTGCATTACACTTAATCATGAAAAATGTATGCTTTCTCCCCAAAATTTTAAGAAGACAAGGTTGTCTGCTCTCACTAATTTATTAAATATGGTATTGTAGGTCCTAAGCAATACAATAAGTCAAGATAATGTCCTAAAAGTTACTACATTTGGAAAACAAGCAGGGATGCTTTTTTTCACAGATGATATAATTATGTAGAGTATTAAGAAAAAAGCTATGAAAGTAAAGTATGTCAAAACTAAAATGAATTTGTTGCGCCTGGGTGGCTCAGTTAAGTATCTAACTCTTGATTCGGGCTCACGTAATCATCTCCCAGTTCATGAGTTTGAGCCCCATGTTGAGCTCTGTGCTAATAGCACAGAACATGTTTGGGATCCTCTCTGTCCCTCTCACTCTATTTGTCCCTCCCCATCTCATGCTCTCTCTCTCTCTCTCTTTGTCTCTCTCTCTCTCTCTCTCTCTCTCTCTCACAATAAATTAATAAGCATTAAAAAAACTAAAAGGAATGCAACAAAGTCACCACATACAAGGATGATATAAAAAATGTATTTTTATACTTATGAGGCAAACCATTGGAAAATGATATTTGAAAACAATTTCTTTTATTATAGCATTAAAAGAAACGTGAAATACTTAGGCATGCACTTAACAAGAGACTTGCAAGACCTCTCCACAAAAACTAAGCAACTTTACTGAGAGAAACTAATGTTAACCTAAACAGAAGAATACATGTCATGCTAATTATATTATTAAGAAGTTGTTTCTCTTCAAATTCATATTTAAGGGAAACTAATCACAATCAAAGTCTCTGCAGAGTTTTTGGTAGAAATGGACAAGCTGCTTCTAGGAAATCTAGGATAGCCGATATGACCTTAAATATTAAAAGGCCTGGGTGGCACATTCAGTTAAGCATCCAACTCTTAGTTTCAGCTCAGGACTTGATCTTGCGTTAGTGAGTTTCAAGCCTTATATTGAGCTCAGTGCTGACAGTGCAGAGCCTGCTTGGGATTCTGTCTCCCTCTCTCTCTCTGCCCCTCTCATGTATGTTCTCTCCTTCTCTCTCTTAAAATAAATAAATAAACGTAAAAAATAGTCTTCTTGGGGCACCTGGGTGGCTTAGTTGGTTAAGCATCTGACTCTTGATTTCAGCTCAGATCATGATCTCACAGTTCATGGGTTTGAGCTCTGTCAGTGCAGAGTCTGCTTGGGATTCACCTCTCTCCTCTGTCTCTGCCCCTCCACTGCTCATGCTTGCTCTCTCTCAAAATAAATAAATATTTAAAAAATATTCTCTAAACATATATGAATTTTATGTACACATATGTTTAATTTATAAATCTATTAAACTTAACTATTATTAGCAAAATATGATTACATTCACAGGAGAAAAATCCTACTTCCAACTCAGCGAAGTACATAACACGCGATAGAAGAGCATTTTTTTTTTTTTTTTTGCGATAGGGAGAAATGCTCTAATAAGCAACAAAAACCATACTGTTTTGAAGACATCAAGGAGCTGTAGAGACAAAGAAGACTGGGTGACCTAAAATTTTGTGGGACAAAGAACTGTTCTTCACTGCGCTGAGATTGACCGAATTGTTTCTTCAGGGTCTTTGCTTACTTAGTCTGAGTGCGTATAGGCTCCTATCCACCACCTTCCTGTAACACAACTTTTTTTGAGGCTTGACTGCAGTGACGGATACAGTAACCGACACATTGCATAACAGGTTATACTGTTTGTCAGTGTTTGATCAACTTTTGGTTGGACTGTAGTTGCCCTGGTAAAACCACAACTACCTTTCTCCCGTCTGTTTCCCTGTCTCCAACCCCTGCCCACCACTAATTTGTCCTCCACATCTTTAATTTTCTCCTAATATTTTTCCTTTATAATTTTTATAACATAACGTTTGCCTTTTATACAACAAAGAAACACAAAATTTAACAAAATATCATGTTATAAACTTTTGTGTTTTTTTCTTGACCTGCATTGGCATATTGGTATTTCATAAATTACTGTACTTGATGTACTCCTCTTTTTTACCCCCATGTACTATGAACATTGTCGTCCTCACCTATAGATCCAACTACTACCAGGTTCTGAAAATTTCCATAATTATACCTTTACCTGCACATTTTAATCTGAGGTCCAGACTGTTTACCAGTAGCCTAATGGATTTCTTCACAGACATTGTAAAGGCAACTTTCCCAAATTGAAACCATTATCTACCCTCTCTTCTTTGCTCTTCCCTTAAACACACCATTTTCAACAGATTTATAGAGTCTGATGTCTATATATCAAAGTACATGCCTCCAATTACAATTAGAGGTCCAGATTTCCTTCAATTTTAAATATGTCACCAACTAGAGAGTGGCTCTAGGTTTAATGTCTATTTTCTCCCATTATCATTACTCTTTCTCCATATATTGTGGAAAAAGCTCTAATTCTTCTGTGGCAAGTCCTTTATTTCGCTACTATTTTCTATACTTAGGGTTCTCATTTACGAAATATCTCTATTAAGAATTCTTACAAGATGGAAGCAAAATTCATGCATTTACTGAAATGGTAAATAGAAATGCATTGCCTTGCCCTGATATATATGGTTTGGGCTGGGATTACTATATCTTCCATTTGCTTTAAGACAATTATCTCAAATGCGCTGGACAATTTGTTTTCATCAAGGGCCTCCAACCCTACGGTGACTTTACCTCACCTTTTCTTACCTTTTAAACATTTTACACAAGGAGGGATATGGTGCCTAACAAAACTGCTTTGTTTTCAGCAATTTCAAGGGAATTCTAAATGACAAGGCACCTTGAGACCACCTGAGTGCAGAGAAGAGGAGTTTGGGGAGGGAGGCTTTCCAATACTACCCCTTGATATGAGCACTGATAAAATCAAGGACATTAAACATAAAATATGAAAAAGCGAATCATTTTAACAGGCTGAAATGTTTTGCGAAAGCTGAGAAGTGGAAAATTGAGAATTCCTATAGGGTAGATATGCCTTGAGGGATACTGGGCTCCATAATTATGTTATTAAATATTCTTTTAAAGAAAAGTCAAACCCTGTCTTTGTATAGACAAGAAAGAAGTTGTGATAAGTAATGGAAGTAAGTACTTTTATTATATTATGCATATAATATTTAAAAACAATATAAAATTAATTTATAGAGAAAAATTGAATTGTTTTAAAAATTATCTAATAGGAACTATATAGTAATCAGACTGGCTGGAAACTTTTTCTACAAATTAAGAAAAATATTAAATACCATCCTTGTAGATGGAAGAGAAAAAAAAGTTTATTCAGAATTTGAACAAACAGAAGAGAATAAAAAAAAAAACAAAAGTGTATTTGAAAAAAAGAACTCAATAGAAATTAGCATGTCTGCCATACTGACATAATTACCATCAATTTTTGAAATAATTTACTTTGCTATCTTTAAAATTACTGTTCTATCCATTACATTCCTTTACATTTAAAACAATTAGGACAGCAAATATTGGCAGTGCTTTTCTTTGTCTAAAATAGTCAAATTGTTGCTAAATCTCTTTAATTATTTTTTTATGAGCTCTGTTGGGAAGGATGGCCAAATTGTTGGACTAGTATTCCTGCTTTATTGGAAGGAGGCAGGTTTGACTACATTGAAGTTCTGTCTTACTGCTAAAACTTATAATTGCTTTCATTTTAGATGTTTAAAATGGTTAAAAACATTTCTTATTCATATTACATTTATTTGTTAATCATCTTTATCCTAATTTGATATAACTGTGCTTTAATCTATATAGAAATAGCCATGTATATATAGGGAAGCACAGAAAAATAACAAAAATAAATGTACTTCATGATCAACTTTAGGTACATTCTATGTTTACATGCAGAGAGTGTTTGCAAGAAATATGAAATACCAAAGCAATTGAAAGCTCCTGCCAGAGAGACCAGGGTTTGAATTCTGCCTTTGCCACTTGAGAACTGTGTGGTCTTAATAAATTTAATTTATTGAGCAACTAGTTCATCATTTGTAAAATGTGGATAATATTTACCTTTTACCTTTGTTATTGTCATGGAAATTCAATCTATCTTAAGACAAGAAATACCAACCCACACACACACACACACACACACACACACACAGAGTATGATTTACTATGGTAAAAATGAGGTTGCTGAGAGGAAAAAAATAAGAATATCTAATTTGGATTGGTTGGTCAGGGAATTTTTTGTGAGGAAGTGGCATTTATATGTTTATTATCCTATGATTGCCATTATTTCTTTGAAAGCTTATTTATTTATTTTGAGAGAGTGAGAGAGAGGGGGCACAGGGAGAGAGAGAATCCCAAGCAGACTCCACACTGTCAGCGCAGAGCCTGATGCAGGGCTCCAACTCAAGAACCGTGAGATCATTACCGGGGCTGAAACCAAGAGTCAGATGCTTAACAGACTGAGCCGCCCAGGTGTCCCTGTGATTGCTCTTATTATAAGTGAAAATTAGATCTAGTTACTGGGATGTCACGGTCTACATCAAAAGACATGAAAGTGTAAAAAAAAAAAATAAGGAATTTTGGTCAATATTTTAAAATAAAAATCCTTAGAATAAGTTGCTTATAATGGGAGATGAAATTTATTCCTTAATGGTTTCTCTGTCATGGGTCATGAAGAAGATAAAAATTTCCAAATCCAGTTGCATTATATACTGTTCTCCTGTCCCAACAACAGTATCTTCCTGTTCTTAAACATACTTTAAAGGAAAAATTAGTGTAAATTGAGGATGTCTGGTGGAATAACTATTGGATGATAGTAAGGATTTGTATATAATTTCAAAAGAGAATCAGTTACATAAATTAGAGATATTTAACTTAGCAAAGAGAAAATTTGATGTAAATTCTATAATTGCTAGAAAGATTTGGGGAGCTGGCATATCAAAAAGCAGGTATGCATGTTCCCTGAGGCTTAGATTTCAAAACCAGTTCTGAACATTTAAAATAATAAAGCAGAGAATTTGGTTTATTATTAGGAAAATATCACTAATAAATAAGCAGTTTGGAAATTGAATGGACTGTCTTGCAAAAACGGCAAATGTCCAGACATCATAGATTTTCAACCTAAAGACACATATTGCCATAAAAACCATCTATTTTAAAATAACATAGAAGAAACACATACTTTGTGCAGAAAGTACACGATTTCTAAAATAACTCTCAACTGAGTGGTCTGTGCCTTCACTGATACTATGCTATCCTTATTTTTCATCTCTATTCTGTCACCAAATCTTTTTATTTTTTAATGTTTATGTATTTCTGAGAGAGACAGAGACAGAGACAGAGTATGACTGGGGGAGGCGCAGAGAGAGAGGGAGACACAGAATCCGAAGACAGGCTCCAGGCTCTGAGCTAGCTGTCAGCACAGAGCCCGACGCGGGGCTTGAATCCACAAACCATGAGATCAGGACCTGAGCAGAAGTTGGATGCTTAACCAACTGAGCCACCCAGGCGCCCCGATCACCAAATCTTCTTAATTGTATCTATACAGTACTTAATGTTTTCCCTTTATTTTGTGAAAGTATAATTATGAAAAAGTGTTAAAAACGTGACATACAAATGTGAAATGAATATATGCCAAAGATTTATTTAATTTATTAATGAGGAAACTGGCTGAATGGTAAAATTGGTTCAAAACAGAACTCGAAAAAGCAGATTTTATATATACCACCAGAAAAGACACATTAAAACAAGTTTGCAAAGTTAGAGACAAAATGATTACCATCCTCCAGGACAGTCAACTAACTTTGGGGCTGTATTTTTATTGGACAGAGAAAATTTGTCCCTCAAGTGGACAAAATCTACACATGATCCCATAACTTGACAGAGTCTATATTCTAACCAATGGTAAATATCAGGTCAAACAAGTATACGTGACCCTAGATAATTAAGCCGTTCGAATAGTCCATGGGTGGGCCTGTTAGATGATGTTCCAGTATAATATTAAGGATGTACAATACCTCTTGTGCCATCATTTTAGGTTTTGGATGTTTTAACATTTTCAGTTCCCAATATAACTTTTTCAGTTCCCAATATAACTTTTTCTCTCTGTATCATTTATTATGACAAATTTAATAGGACATAATCAACCTTTAGTGTTCACTCTGAGATCTGTCATGCTCAACACTAATTTTCATTTCATCTTTCTTTGAGTTTATTTCCCTCTGAACATCTAGAGTGTATGTTGTTGATGGTACATCAATCAATTATATATTGTCAAATATTCATTCAGCAGTTTTGTTTTCCTTTTTTATTATTTTTATTTTTTTTAATATTTTTTATTTATTTTTGAGAGACAGAGAGACAGCGTGAGCAGGGGAGGGTCAGAGAGAGAGGGAGAGACAGAATCTGAAGCAGGCTCCAGGCTCTAAGCTAGCTGTCAGCACAGAGCCCGATGCGGGGCTTGAACCCACGAACCGTGAGATCATGACCTGAGCCAAAGCCGGATGCTTAACCGACTGAGCCACCCAGGCGCCCCTTCCTTTTTTAATGTAACATGTGACAAATGACATGTTAATGTAAAATGTAACAAAATGAAAATAAAATCCTCACTTCTGCTTGATAATTTTGATGTACATGGGAAAATCTGATAACAGAAATACATTTTTAATATTTATTTATTTTTTAGAGAGAGAGAATGACAGAGCACGAGCAGAGAGGGGCATATAGAGAGGGAGGCACAGAATCTGAAGCAGGCTCCAGACTCTGCACTGTCAGCACAGAGCCCCACACAGGGCTCAAACTCATGAACTGCGAGATCATGACCTGAACCTAGGTGGGCTGCTTAACCGACTGAGCCACCCAGGTGCCCCAGTAATTTCTTAGTGCAAAACTGATACTAGAACATTTCATTTTTGCTGCTAATAATATTAATATAAAATATCAATAATCAATTTTGTCTGGAAGATAGAGTTCAGAAAAGCTGAAATTATCTATGTCAATATTATGTAAGATAAATCACCAAGTTTCAAAGTCCACTGTTTAGAAATCAGTTTTGATCTACACATTTCTGACATGTAGTTAGCCAATAATACCATGACTAATAATACCATGGGCCAGTTTTTCTCCCCACTTTCCCTACCACCTAGCCTTAATAGATATAATAGTCTAGCTAGAGATGAGAAAATAGAAGACAGAGCCACAAGACTATTTTTCACTTTTATGAAAAAAATACTGTTTAATTTGAGGAAACATGATTTGTTAGATAATAAGAAATAACACCATGTGGGTAATGGAAAGAATGTGCCCTTGGTGCAGACACTGGGAGATTGAAACTTGTGGGAAAATATCTGCTTGAAGATGCATAAAACACTCTAAATTCAAATTAAGAGAATAATAAAATTTACTTAAACATTATCAAGCACAGGGAAATTAACAACAAATGGAAAAGAATGCTGATCTAAATTGATCATAAGTTCCAATTTTGTATGTTTTTATATACATATGTTTGCATGAACTAATTGTAAATGCACTGTCTATTTTTAAAAACATGATTAAAACATTTATTATCTCATTCATCAAAAACTCCAGAGGAGATCAGATTCCACAAATGGTTATGCGGCAATCTAAGGTCCTCAAAGGAGGTAAAGGTCCTTTTGACATCTCTGTTCTGGGGCCTTCTCCTGTAACATTTTTCTCAGTCTGATCATCTCAGGGTTGCAAAATGGCTAAAGTTCCAGTCTTCAAATCCAGATTGAAGATGACAATCAAAAGAATAAAGGTGATCTATTCTGCTATGTTAGTTTGTTTGTAAACTTATCCCTTGAATATCAAATAGTTTCCCAACCATACCTGATGGCACAGTTCTAGATCACATATATATTTATTTTATTAAAAAGTCTTTAATAGAAGTGTAAAATGAATAGTTTAGTGTTTAAATTTCACTAATATTTATTATACTGCTTTATGAGTTGACATATATGTATACCAAAATAATCACCATCCAAATAAAGAACAAGAAATATCAAGCAAATAAAATCTTCTTTCATTCATCTGAGCCAAAACCCTCCTGAGAAGAAACCAATATTCTGACTTTTAACACCTTTAGTTTTACCTGTATTTAACTTCTATGAAATCATAAGAATTATTCCTTTTTGTCCTTCATTTCCTTTGCTCAACATTTTGTCAATAAGACTCACCCATGTACCAACAACCCATTCTTCATAATGCTATGTGATACTCTATTTTGCAAATATACCCAAAAATATAAATTTTATTGCTATTAGACCATTTTTCCCTGTTTGGGCTATAATAATGAATAATACATTGTTACTACTTTTGCTTTAAAATTTCAACTGTCTTTTATAGAATTATGTGAAATGAGGAGAAAAAGTCTTATATTTATCTACATATTTGCCATTTGGGGTCTTCATTATTCTTTGGGCAGATTGAAGCTTGTACTGTCATTTCCCTTCAGTTTGAACAATTTTTTCAATTACTTGTAGTATAGGTTTGCTGGTGACCCATTCCTTCAACTTTGATTTGCCTGTAAAAAGCTTTACTTCACCTTCATTTTGGAAGGATATTTTCACTGGGCAGAGAATAATAGATTCAAAGTGTTTTTGTTTTTTTCTGACATTTTTATTTGCCGTGCTTAGTTTCTACAAAGATGTCAGAGGATGTTCTTATCTTTTTTTTCCCTTATAGCTACTTTGTCTGTTCTGTCTGCATTTATGCTTTTCATGTTACTGCTGGTTTTCAGAAATGTGATTTGATGAGCTTGTATGTAGGTTTCTTTGGGTTTCCTTCTTGGGTATAGGTGAGTTTCTCAGTTCTATAGGCTTATAATTTTCATTACTTTTGAAAAGTCTTTCTTGTTTCTCCAAATGCCACCTTTTTTGTACGTGTGTATTAACTACTTGATGCTGGCTCACAGATGACTAAGACTTGGTTAATGATTTTTCAGCCTTCTTTATTTATATGCTTCAGTTTCAGTAATTTCTATTGCTAGGTCTCAAAGTTTACTTTTGTAGTGTCTAAAATTCTGTAATATCTAAACTATTCAATGCATTTTTACTTTGGATATTATATATTTCAAAATAATTCCACTAGGTCTTCTTAATGGTCTACAATTCCCTCATTATTTTCACATCGCCTCTTAAATCCTTGAGGATATTTATTACGATTGTTTCAAAAAAAAATTCCCTTAAAAATTCTATCATTACTGTCGTTTCTGTTTGTACCTATTGATTACATTTCCTCATGATTTAGATCACATTTTGTTCTGCACCCTCTGTCTAGTACTTTTTTTTCCCAGTGAATGCTAAACCTTAGGTATGCTATGTTGTTGAGTGTCTATATTTTATTATTTTTCTTTAAAGAGTGTTGTTCGGCAGATAATTGTGTAACAGTTAAGGCAGCTTGGTACATTCAAGGCATGGTTTTATACTTACTTAGATGCTTTTATAGTAGCTATTACCTTGAGGATTATTTAATATTATTCCTAAAGTGCAAACCCAGTACTGAATGTCCTGGGTATTCAATGAAGTTTCTCAATTATAGCTGTGAAGAATATGAACATCTCCTTCAGGCTTCATACAGATTCCTAGCAGTTGTTCCTTTTCTGGCTTCATGGAATGTCACCCTATTTGTGAGTAGCTCTGAATTCTGGGAAGTCTCAGGGTCCCCCTACTGAAATTTGTAGAGCTCTTTCTCTGCTTAGCTTTCTCCTTTACAGCTGCCAACCCCACCCCCAATTTGATTTCTGTCTCCCCAACTCAGCCAGACTGTCATGCTCCACTGGCTCTTTTCTGTTATATCATTGGAAATGCCTCAAGTCAGAAAGTTAGGGAGATCATAGATCTCCCATTGTTTTTGTTGTTCTTGTTGTTGTTGTCTCAGAAATAATTTTAACCACCTGCTAACTCTACCTGAAAAGAGTTATTTCATATACTTTGTCCAGTTTTCTATTTCACTGAAAGCCACACTGTTTAGCAGCTGTTTTAAAGTCCTTGCTTGCTAACTCTAAAATCTGGCTTAGCTGTAAGTCTGCTCTTATGACTTCTTCTTCTCCTGATTGCCATTCACATTTGTCTGCATCTTAGCATATCTTTTTTGGCTATATGATGCCTATTATGTACAAAGGAACCATGAAGACTGAAAATAATATTTCCTTCCAGGGATGGATACACCATTCTTTTTTTTCCCCCTTTGGCCGATAGGGGAGGGTTGGAGCACCTCAGTCCAACACAGAGTGACTGGTTTGAGGCTCAGTAGAAAATATAGTTAGACTCTGTCTACATACTTTCCAGTAATCTGGAGGACAAAATCTACCATGGGCTTATTTAACCCTGCCGGTTAGCCTAATTATCTCTTTCAAGTGCCATGACAGTAGGAGCAATCTCATGCCTTTTAGGTCCTGCCTACCAGACTTCTATAATGTTCAAGCTTTCAGAAGATTTTCCTTGGGGTAAAACAGCCATGTCCTAGGGTATACTCTTGATTCTCACCCATCATAACAGCCTATGCAGAAAAGGTCTCTTGCGCTAAAGATTTTCAGGGTGTTCCCATTAAGGGAAACTGGGTAAAGGTTGCATGAAAGCTCTCTGCATTACTTGTTACAATGACATATAAACTTACAATGATCCCATAATAAAAAATTTAATTTTTAAAAAGTATGAATAATATATAAGATAAGGAATTTTTAAATAGCATGCAAACTTATTTATATGTGATAAAATATATATCACAAATAAATATACCACATATAAAAATATATAAATATATGACACAAATAAATGATTATATATGCATTCAAACAGATTTACCCTTAAAGTTTTTTCTATGATTGTCTGTCCTGATGAGCTAATGATTTAAACACTATACATTCCTTTTACTTGGGCCACTGTCCCTGTTTACGATTCCTTGCACTGGAATAGAACTTAATATTTTAAAAAATAAACACAAAGAATATTTAAATGAATATGGAGTTCATATATCAGTAAATATTATGTAAATATTCAATAAATCATCTTCATATTATTCATCTTTTGTGAATTTAACAAGTTTCTAAAATTATAATGACAATAATCAATTTTCATTGAGAAATTATAATAAAAATTCATGAGTTCACAGAACTGAGAGATTAGAAACTCAAATTGCTAACATAAACATCATCTATGTGCTTGTTAACATATTGCATACAGTAGTAATAATGTGAATAGAGACATCACAGAAATCTGGGCCAGATTTTTTAAAAAGTGCTACTGGTTCTAAGTAGGCCAGGCTCAGGTTTAATTCATATATTAACCATTTTTTTTCCTTCCATGGTCCTCTTATTTATTTTCCCTGTGTCTTTAAGCCCCCTAACTCTTTCCCAGTGAAACTGACATTCCTCCAATGGGCAAATAAAATCTGTGCCACCCCCTGACTATGAGAGTGCTCCAGGGTCTTCTGCCTTTGTCATCTCATTTTATTAACAGCTTGGATTCTTAGGTATCTTAAACATCCTCTATTTTGCTCTAGCAATTGCTAAATTGGAAACTTCTTTTCATGACAAATGTGTTGACTGATACTAATACCTGGTGATTGTGAAAGCATTTAAAGACCAGCCGGGCACAGGGACTTCCCAATATGGATATTGTGGATAATGTGAAAGACAGTCTACAAGGAACTGGCATCCTGTGGCTAGGAACCTGTGGCCTTAGAGGTGTATACCAGCTAATTATCAGCCCTGAAAATAATGAAGATACTTATTATTTACTATTTTCCAGGTTTCAATAAATGTAAATTGTTATTCTTCCTGAGAGTACTGACATTTCTTTTTTTTTTTTTTTAACTTTATAGTTTATTGTCAGGTTGGTTTCCATGTAACACCCAGTGCTCTTCCCCACAAGTGACCTCCACCAAGACCATCACCCTCCTTTACC
>CM053576.1:105298934-105342907 GCA_028646485.1 Cryptoprocta ferox | reverse complement strand
ATCCATACGGGCGTGCGCGGATTACAGAGGTCCCTGCTCTTCCGCCATCTTGTCCTCCTCTGTTGTTGTTGTTTTAAATAATATTCTTGGGGCACCTGGGTGGCTCAGTCAGTTAAGCAGCTGACTCTTGATTTCGGCTCAGATCATGATCTCACAGTTCATGAATTCAAGCCCCACGTCAGGCTCTGTGTCCTGCTTCGGATCCTCTGAGTACTGACATTTCAACAGAGATTTTACAAGTATGTAATATCTTTACCAGGGAGAAGTATTACTGCCTGATAGTAAATAAGAACAATTCCTTGGGCAAGTATGCCTTTTAACACTCCTCAAATCACTCTCTGTAAACGGTTCCTACTCTGTTAAGTTCAAAGTAATGGTCCTCAACTCCTTGGCCTCACACCAGAATATTCCTCAGCTATAACTAGGCTACAGATTTGACCAATTGTATCAGAACCCCTGGGGGTGTGATTGAGGCATCAATATTTTTAAAGCTCCCCCAAGTAATTCCATGATACATTAGAAGTTGAAAAATACTGTTCTAAACTGTATCCTGAAGCTCATTTCTAGATATTTAGGATATTTTCTTAGAAACCCGTGATAAACTTGTTTTTCAGATATCTTCCTTTCCTCTAGTTGATTCCTATCTCTAGAATTATTTACATACCAGGGTTTTGGCTATATTGATTTGCAAGTGTGTGTGTGTGTGTATGTGTGTGTGTTGTTAAGATCTTCTTAAGATGTTAAGATGATTACACTAGGTTTCCCACAGGTGAGGTACTATCATTTACAATAAAATTAAAAATCATCTTTGGTTGAATCACTTATTCATATTCTTCTTTATCTCCTGGTCCACCACATACAATGTGCTTACATATTTTAGAGGTTTAGTTGATGCCATAAACTTTATAATCTCTTCTGCTTGTCTTTTAGTTACAGATCAGACATTGGTTTTGTTGAATAGTAACATGTTAAGAAAATTCAGGGCTTGGGGTAGAATCCTCCTCCATGCCAGCATTTCCTACAATACTTAAGAAAAGAATTAGAAAACCTGGCACAAGGTCATGAATGTGATTCAGAGGGTGTCATCCCCAAAATCCAATCCTGGAAATGATGCCACTCTAGATCCTTTATATATTATGGACCATGATTCTCTAATTTCCTTGTATTTTCCCTCCCTACTTCCTTCTAAACTACAATTTTGTTACTGTGAATATCGTGGAATTTTCTCATTGTACTGATTGGATTTCTTTTCCTATTACTTCAGATATTCTCAGCCTTAGAACATCCTCAATTCATGATCACTTTTAATTTCCAAAACAATGACTTCTCTTAAGTCTTATGGTGAGGAAAGTATATTTTATGCAGTGATTTTTGATGTGTTTGAAAGATGACAGGTTTCCTAAAGATTCTGATTCAATGCCAAGGGATGTGGAGACCATGCTCAAAAAAAGACAATTTTTAGTGGGAAATACTGATTAGCAGTAGCAAAGCTGAAAACAGGTACAGGTGGAAAGGAGCTAATTTCTGCCTTCTGTAAAGGACAGGCATTTAATTATCATAAGCCGCCAGTCGAGTTCCTTTTAGTTTTTTCTTCCATTGTCTGTAGTTCTATTTCTCAAGTGAAAATTCCTCCACATTTGAAACTTCCCTGAGTGGTTAGGTAGACACCTTGTGCTTTCTCTCATGTGCTTCAAAACATAGTGTTAAAAATTTAACAAAATAATCCAATCGATGAAAAAGTACAATGTACTGTCTGATGATGGTTGTCTGAGATCTGAATGCCAGTCTTCTATCTGTATTTTCAAAGCCCTGATGCTGGGATACACTGTACCACAGCTCTATCACATTTCTGCATGGCTTGCTACCAAAGAAACTGTCTTTTTTTGTCAAGACTATGTTTTCAAAGATGTTTGTATAACAAATAGCCTTTGGAGATATTGTGTCTACCTCCATAGCCAGGGCAGGTTTGTTTACTGCTCAGTATAATGTCAGTGTAAAATTAATGTCTCCCTCTGGGGCAAAGGGCAGGTTTGTTTACTGTCTACTATAAACTCAGGGTTTCTTTTTTATAGTGCAACCCATTGCATGTGCACGTGTCACCTGGCCCTCTTTACCTCACCCTGTGGGAACTGGAGGTCAGGGAACTTACAAATGATGATTTTCTAGTCATTGCTATTAATGACCAACAAACTACCCTTTGTCTCTGACCCAGGAAGCGCACTCATGTGGAAAGCCCCAGGTCTTTGCTGAATTTTATATAAAGTTTACTCTAAAAATATTACTTTAAGGCTTTTAATGATTCTAATAGTCCTGGATAAACCACATTAGGTGAATTTAATAGAACAAGTATTTACTGAAATATGCCATGTACTAAAAATGCATTTAATTATTAAAGAAACATAGGTCTGGATTCAAAGTATGCATATTCAGAGAAAGTAAAACAGGTGCATGGGATAATTATAATATGAAGCTACTTTAAGAAATCCTATAAAATACTTATACCTGAAATAAAATAGGAGTTCAAAGGGATTATTTCCTTTTTGAGGGAAATGAGCAAAGGTACACAGATGATCTAAAATGGATAGGCATTGGTCAGGATGTTATAAATATTTGCAAGATAATTGGATATACCTGCCAAAACCAAATCCATATTCTTCTGCTTCTCTTGAACTTCTTGCCCTCCTTGCCCTTGTTCGTCTTCAGATTTCAACATCCAATGTGTAATGGTAAGGGTGTAACATTTGTAATATCAAAGCAATGATTTTTCTGGACTTAAAATTATGTTTGATGAAACATCAGACTAACTTACTTCAACTCTGATAATCTTGATTGATTATCAACATAAAAAAGTGCTTCCTTTGTTTAAAGTACATGCCCATAGCCATTTAAAATCTATACTTTAGTGAAAGACTGCTTTTTCCGCTGAGGCTGTTAATTAACTAAAAACTGAAAAATTCTATGCTCAGAGCATTGCAAAGTCTTTTTTTATTATATGGGTTTTATTTTATTATTTGGTATATAAGTATGTGACTATCAAAGTTAAAATCCATGTGAAATATACTAGTTTTGTAGTTGCATTACTTACACTGTGACTAAACCAGACAGATGTTTAAAAATATTTAGAGAAGGCAAGAAATGCAATCATTAAAGCATTTTTTGGCACATATTTCAGTAAGAAGTTCATTTACTGAAGAATAAAAAAATAGTTTAAAGAATTGTTTTGGCAAAAAATAAACACATAAATCTGAAATTCTGATGGAAAACAGAAAGCCACAGGCGAGTGTTCATCATCCTGCTGACTTTTGTGAGTACATAGCACACATATGGTAATATACTAAACCCTAAAGAATATTTGGGTTCTAGAACCATGCTCTCTGACTCCACAAAAATGACCTACTGAAGAGGCATCATATGTAGCAGTCTATAGCAGAGCCTATGCAGTCTGCTAGAGTCTAACCCCAGTTCCAGGACTTACTAGTTTTGTGGCCTGGGCAAATCATACTACCTCTCCAAGCCTCATTTAGCTCACCTACAATAAGAACTTACTCATAGGGGTACCTGGGTGCCTCAGTCAGTTAAGCATCCCACTTTGTCTCAGGTCATGATCTCATGGTTCGTGATTTGGAGCCCCACTAAGGCTC
The DNA here is from genome assembly GCA_028646485.1 of Cryptoprocta ferox. Classification (NCBI taxonomy): domain Eukaryota; kingdom Metazoa; phylum Chordata; class Mammalia; order Carnivora; family Eupleridae; genus Cryptoprocta; species Cryptoprocta ferox. Next base: position 105,339,266 of record CM053576.1, on the reverse strand, counting down.
TCTGCTGTCAGTGCGGAGCCGGCTTCACATCCTCTGTCCCCCTCTCTCTGCCCCTTCCCCACTTGCGTCCTCTCTCTCTCTCTCTCCAAAATAACTAAATACTTAAAAATATAATAAAATAAATAAAAAAGAACTTACTCATAATGCTATATGAAATAATATATGGAAACTTCTTTGCAGACTATCTAGGACATAGAAAACATCTAGTATATATTAGCTACTGTAATTAGCCATTAATAAGATATTCTGTGTATATGCTAAACACATGGCGTTTCCCTTCAAACATGCTTACTTCCAAGAGAATATTTCCACTTGAAGAGAATAAAAGATATATGTACAATGCTAAAGATTGTCTCATAAATATTAAAGGATTGGTTAAAATAGTATATCCAGTTTTGCTACTGCTATATGAGCTATAATTTCTACATTTCCAATCTTTTATGCATATGAATGCATGTGGTAATTCTTTCCTTGATATAAAGATATGCATTTAGTGTGCCTGCAAATACATATCCTTCAGTGGTGTTCAATTTATGGAGAGCTCCATTCACAATTTCTTTTATACATCTGCTTCCATTCTTCAGGTGGTAGCCTTATGGATAATATATCATACACCCTGCATCCCCATAATTGTTGGATGGCCTGGTTCACCAACAATTCAAATCAAGATAATGCAGTCTAAGAGTTAAGAGAATGAATTGATTTGACAGTGCTCTATTAAATCAATTTAGGCTACCATAAAAGTAGCTGTAAAAGAAATTTCAGTACTTTATGGTTGCTAGAATTCTATGACCAGTATCTCTTGAGAAAACTACAGCTTCCTCTAGATCAATATATAAATCGGAGTGGTATTCCAAATTTTGTTTCTGCCACTTTCAACTATGGGCTTGCTTTCAGCTAAAATCCAATAGAATGTAAAACCTTCCCTATCTAGGATTCTCAAGGAAAGCACCTTCTGGAGAACTGAGGCATTTGGTTCTAGTGTGTTTCATTGTAGCAGGTATTCAATAATACTTTTCTGAATTATTGTTTACATTCCTATTCACAAATGACTATACTAAACTATAGATATTATGAGTTGCAATAAGGTAGGTTGCAAATTCAAATGCCAACATGGTCCAGGACAGTAATGTCCATGATTATATCTTTCTTTCTTTCTTTTTTTTTTTTTTACTGGATGATTTGGAGATTTTTTTGACTAGATCATTTGAAGAAGAAGAGCTGCTCTAAAGAGCGTTCAAGTGTTTCAAGTGTTTCAAGTTCAATTGTTTCAAGTGTTGCCATATATGGATATATATAAAAGACTAGAATATGGATCTAGTCTTTTCAGATGCATATGTTACATGTCCAGATTTTTATGGGAAATATTTTAACTATTGTGTCAATGTAACAAAACAAGAAGATGAAGCTTATTAGTTCTTTTTAGTATGTTTTGCTGAAGCAAATCATCCCCCAGTTGGACAAAATGTTGCTGGTTAATAAGACATTGTCTCAGTGGATTGATGTTCTTATGAGTTTCACAATTGGCATGGGCAGATATTGTTGTCTGAACATCTCATCCCCACCCTACTGGTTGCTACCTGGAACAACACAACCATTACACACACCCTCAAGTGATGATTATGAAGTCATTATTTACTGAAAACTCATTAATAAATCCATATGAATAGATGACTTAAGGCCAAAATGGAAAAAAAGTAGTTTATAAATAGATGGTTTTCAATGAAAATTTGAATTTCAAAATCTTACTGAGAAACAAATAGGCAGAAAAAATAAAGAAAAATGCCTGTGCAGGGGGAATGTTTTATTTAAAAAAAAAAAAAAGAGGGGCGTCTGACTGCCTCAGTCAATTAAGTATCCAACTCTTGATTTTGGCTCAGGTCATGATCTCATGGTTCATGAAATTGACTCCCTAATCTGGCTCTGTGCCAACATCATGGAGCCTGCTTGGGATTTTCTCTCTCCCTCTCTCTTGGCTTCTCTCCTGCTCACACACTCTCTCCAAATAAATAAATTAAATTAAAAAATAAATTTTAAAAAAAGTAAAGTAAATCATTACAGGAATTAAAAAATAAGAAACAAAAACTGCCAGAGTTTGGACAAATGTCATAGCACTCAAAAGTCAACCATTCTCACACAAATTTGGAGGTTAATAAATAGTTGGAAATGATTATACAAAAGATGGCAAAGAAACCAAAGCAAGGTTTTCAGCACTGCACATAAGGGTTGAAAAATTCAGTTTAATGGTGACATCTAATTAGCAACCCAAACTGCCTCCCAGTTCATTGTAATAAAATACTGCTCTTCTCTGTATTAAGATGATAAACCATCAGAATAAAAGAGCATCTGGGGCTCATTCATTCATTTAATAAGAATATATTGAATTTTTTTTCTGGGCCAAACACTAGACTAGGTGCTGAAAATATATCAAGGAGCTCCTCCAAGAAAAGTTCTCTATTCTTGAAACAGTTAATTCTGACAAAAAGTATAAATTTAGGTGGTGTGAAGATCTGTCTTTATGTCTCCTTTCTAAGGATTCAGTTTTGGAAATAGTACTGACTTATTTTTTTAACCTCAAAATCATTTTACCTGAAAGATGGCTCAACCCTATAGACACCTATCACCAAAAAAAGCATTATTTGTCTTCTAAAGTCTATAAAGAATGTTGGTTAAATATAGGGATTCATTAGTGATTATTACAAGGTATTATGTTTCTGAACAATACCCACAAAAAGCAAGTGAATATAATGATTGAGAGGGGCTGCTTCCAGAGGCATAGTTCTTCCAGGCGTCAGGAAGTTCAAAACATGCAAATGGATAGATAGATCTTTTGTGCCTAATAAAATTATTAATTTAGATATAAATATGTAATAATATAAAAAGCAATATTAATATGTGACAAATGAAACAATGAAAGACATGTCACAGTGTTTTTCCTTTTTTTTATTTTATTTTAAATTTTATTTATTTTGAGAGAGAGAGAGAGAGAGACAGAAAGAGTGAGGAGGGGCCGGGTAGAGAGAGAGGGAGAGAAAATAGAGAAAATCATAAACAGGTTTCCATGCCGTCAGCACAGACTGACACATGGCTTGAACTCATGAACCATGAGATCAAGACCTGAGTTGAAACCAAGAGTCAGATGCTTAACCGACTGAGCCACCCAGGCGCCCCTCACTGTGTTTTTCTAGAATCAATCGAGATATAAATCTAAGTTCCATTCTTTAGAGACTGGTGGAAAGTGAATATCAGTCACTACTGGAGCTTTTTTCATTACCACTCCTTGGTCAAGCAAAGTTGTTATTGTTGTTGTTGCTGTTGTTGTTGTTGTTGTTGTTTGAGTCTCAGATAGAGAATGATGTTCTAGGTTTTTATAAGCAAGTGGGCCATACCAGCCTCCAGGTGATATTTTCATTACTAAAGTCTTTATTGTCCCTTTGAAGCAGAAGGCTGTGATAGTTCTGTATCAAGTATGAACAGGGAAATTTATACTGAAAAAAAAAAGAAACTTTTGAAAATATTTCTTTAGAACATTAGTGTATGGGAAGGGTGCCTAGGTGGCTCAGTCGGTTAAGCATCAATTCTTCTGTTCAGCTCCGGTCATGAACTTGCAGGTTCTGAGTTCAAGCCCCACATCGGGCTCTTCACTGACAGGGCGGAGCCTGCTTGGGATTCTCTCGCTCTCTCTCACTTCTAAAAATAAATAAATAAACTTACAAAATCTAAAAGAAAGAACATCAGTATATTTTCCACTTGAGTTGGTAGATTTTTAGTAGGATATGAGGTCTTATGAGCATCTACTGATGCTACAAATAAACCAGTACTTTACCTGATTTATTCACTAACCAATAATAATTAGTACACACCTGTTTTGTCACAGGTAAAACAAAAAATCCTTGCACAGGTGGATTTTTCTGTTTAGTCAGTAGAGGCAGAAAATAACCAACCAACAACTAACAGTTATATAAAAATATACAGTATATGAAAAAGGACTTAAGTTATGAGGGAATATAAAGAAAAGTAAGGAGTAGAAGAGTGCTGGATTGCACAACTCTTCATAGGGTGAGAAAGGAATGTGTCACCAAAAAATAAAGATATTTGAGCAGATACTTGAAGATGGAAGGGATACGTCTGACAACAGTCAAGGAGAGGGAATTCTAGTCAGAAGGAAAGTAAGAACGAAAGGCCTTGAGGCAATTGTGTGTTTGATATGGACAAAGAATATCAAGGAAGCAAGTGTAGTTTGAATGTAATAAATAGCACAGGGGAGGGTTGTGGGAGATGAAGCCAGAAGTGGTATTGAGCCAGACCATGAGAGGTTTATAAGCCACTGAAAGCACAGTGATTTTTATGCTGGGGAGGATGGGGAGCAATCAGGAGGGTTTTGACATCCCAAGTAACCTCTCCTTACTTATTCGAAAATGATCACTCTGTGTACTGTGAGAAATTAAACTACAGGGACAAAGCATGAATAAGGGAGTCCACTTAGGCTTTTGCATTAATCCAAGTGAGATATATTGGTAGCATCTAAAAGTCTGGGAGCAGTAGAAGAGATTCATAAGTGAGGGTGGTGCTGAGAGAATTTGTCCATGTACCTAATGTGGAGTGTGATAAAATCATGGGAATAATGGATGATCCAAGCTTTCAGCCGGAACAGTGCAAAGTTGTGGGAGGGCATATGGAGACACTTATTAGACTTTCAAACTGAAGATCCAATAGGTAAAAGTCATACAAGCCTGGCTTTGAGGGAAGTGGTCTGGACCAGGGATATAAATTTGGCACATAGCAAGGTTTCACTTAAGTTTATTGAATCAATGAGTAAATATCCATGTAGAGATAAGTTACTTTTGTAGTGACTTACCCAATATTGGGAAGTAAATAATAACATACCTATATGTCAAGTTACTATTGCTGGGCTTTTTGTTGTTTGTTTGTTGTTTTTAGATGCTGGCCATGAGTTTGTTTTAACAAAATATAATAAGGAATCCGTTTGGACCATGAGCAGGAAGTGAATCTTTTACATCTCTAATTCTAACCTTAGGACACATCCTGAGAGAGAGGATTAACAAGTAGAAGTGTTTCAAAGCACACTGTTAACATAATTTTCGCAGTAGAAATATCAATTTACATTCTCACTAGGAGAATATTCAAGTTCTATCTCTACCTGGCCAGAACTTGGTTTTATTGTTCTTGGGTTTTCTTTCATTTGTCACCAAATAGATGAGAAAAGTTATTCATTAGGGCAACAGATGATTAGAGTTGATTAGGACACTTCCTTTATAAATACTCATCAAATGTGGATAGTGTTTGTTTTAGTCATCTCGGGCTGCTGTAACAAAATACGAAGGTGCCAGCTGATTCAGTTCCTGGCTTCCAGATGGCTGCCCCTCTCATTACGTCCTCACCTTACCAATACTGGGTAAGTCACCATGGCCTTTTGTCATTGGGTCCATGTGGATAGAGTTCTCTGACTGCCTTAAGACCACTAACCCCATCAGGAAGGCCTACCTTCAGATTTAATTAACCTAATTACTCCCTAGAGGCCCCTTATTTAAATACCATCACAGTGAGTACTAGAACCTCAACAGGTAGATTTGGGGAGAGACACAAATATCTAGTCCATAACAATATATAAAATGAAAAAGAATAAAACTAAGAACAAATTCACCAATATTAACAGGATAGAAATGCAAAGAGGAAAGATGACTAAAATATGATGTTATTGAGCTCCAGACCAGAACTAGGAAGAGGAGATGCAATCTGACCTCTAGAAGGGAGATAGATCAAAGATTTGAAGAGCCTCACAGACAGAAGACAGTAGAGTTCTGGTCACTACTTGACTACTGACTTGAAGTCAGGAGTTTGTTCAGAATTTCTCATACTGAAACTTCCTCCCATACATTTGTAGAAAGGTTGGGAATAGCCTGTGATTAATTGCAGTCCAAGGCTATGTCTTGTCCAAATCTCCTTACCTGGGAAAGTGAGAAGCAGCAGTCTCAAAACAAGGATGGGAACACAATATACTGCTTGTTCTCTCCCATCTTCCCCCTTTCCCATTTCTTATTTATTTTTACTGTGAGCCACTCACTTACCATAAAATTGTATTTAAAGAAAATCTTCAAGGTATGAGATAAAACTGGTTTCCTCTAGAGCTTTGCATTACTGTTTCTAGAAGACAGAAGATACCAGGGCTGGTTCAATTAAACTAATTTCTCCTCTTGAGTGTTTTTAGACCACTGTTTGATATGTATTTGGCTTCACATGCTGCTCCCACTTCTCAGGGTCTTCCTCTTCCCCTTCTTCCGGTTCTTCCTAATAACTGGACTTGAACTTATAGATTGTTCCTGTGTTTCCATTTTATTTTTGTTTTCTCTCTAATTTTAATTTCGGAGACTTTGTAAGACTTTCTCAATATATCAGCCAATTGGGGTTTTCTATGTGCTTTTAGACTGAGCAAACCAAAACTCAAGGTCTTATTTTTTAGCAAAGGTTTTAGGGGTACAAACCTGGCACAAAGCTCTGCTTACCCACATTCACTTGGTTTTTTGATCTGAGAAATGCTTGTTTTCCTGCTAGCTCATTAATACATTGAAAAGTTATTTGTTTTTCTTTTTAAAAAATTTTAAAAGTTTTTATTATTTATTTTTGAGAGAGAGAGAGAGAGAGAGCACAAATGGGGGAGGGACAGAGAGAGGGAGACACAGAATGAAGTAGGCTCCAGGCTCTGAGCTGTCAGTACAGAACCCAATGTGGGGCTTGGACCCACAAACACTGAGATCATGACTTGACCTGAAGTCTAATGCTTAACTGACGGAGCCACACAGGCGCCCCTAAAGGTTGTTTCTTTTTAATTTGTATCATGGATTTTAGGCAATGTCAGTGAAATAATGCAGATGTTTAGTCCATTGAAACTGAACCCTGAGGTGAGAAGGTAAAATCACCATATTGGTTTCTGTTTGAACATTTTCTCTTAGAAAAGAATAATGACAACTCTCTTATTCTTTTTCTTATGATCTAAGTTTGTCAAAACCTCAAGAAGATTTACAAATATCAGAAAGAATAACCAAAAATTGATGATGATGAGTTGTGATATGATGCTGATGATAAAAAGTAGTAAACTGAAAATTATAGTAACTCTTTCTATTGTCATAACTCTCAGGAAAATATAATAATATGGTTTGTAATCATCATAATAAGTGTCTGTGTATTGATGGAGTTTTAAGATAGTTGAACTATTTAGGCTGTCAGATATATTAGACTTGTAATTTCAGTGGAGTTTTTAAAAGAAATTAAATAAAATTATAGATTTTGTCAAATATGTGGGAAAGCTTGAACTTTTTGTATTTAATTCTTGATTTATTGCATGTAAGAAAGCATTGCAATATTTAGAAGAGAATCATTTATTGTTTAAGGAAATCTGAATTTTTCAGTAGTTGTATGAGATTAATACACTGAGCACTAAACAATGCACAGATACTCACGAGTGTTTCCATGCTGGTATGAACACTTTGGATGTTAGAAGGGTTAAGAAGACTCAGGAAGGGGCGCTTGGGTGGCTCTGTCAGTTGAGGGTCCGACTTCCACTCAGGTCATGATCTCACAGTTTGTGGGTTTGAGCCCCACGTTGGGCTCTGTGCTGGCAGCCCCAGAGCCTGGAGCCTGCTTCCGATTCTGTGTGTCCCTCTCTCTCTGCCCCTTCCCTGCCTCTCAAAAATAAATAAATGTTAAAATGTTTTAAAAAAGAATACTCAGGAAGACAAAACCCTCTGGAATATCCTCAGAAAGCAACTGCTCATCAGGAAATTTATAAAATTTCTGTAAAAATAGTGTGTGTGTGTGAGAGTGTGTGTATGTGTGTGTGTGTCTGTGTGTGTCTGCATTTGGCTGGTGTTGGTGGGGAATGAAGGTGAGTGAGTATTCTGGAGACATAAATTGATGAAGCCAGCCCTTGGTAGTGTTCAAAGGTTTAAAGTTAGGTAACTGAAAAAATTAATTTTTTGTAGAAAAGTAAATAGTTTTGCTTTAGTTGTTGTTTTTTATATGGCCACCCACCTACAAACAATGCTGGAGTTTTAGATTAACTATGAATATATGCAGCTCCTCATTTTAAATTGCAGTATGGTTTCTGGGAGAGTTCTGTCAACTCTTGTAGAAAGCTCTTTACTGCCAGTGGAGATAAGTAAAACATTACCCATTACTGTAAGGGGTTCCCAACAGTTTAGAATCACTCCTTTTTTAGTGCTATAACAAATATTATGTAGTTAAACTTAATTCTTCATAATGTGGGCACATTCACAGTATTTCATTGGATGTATCACTACTGAGGAATGCTTTGGTCTTAAATAACATATGAAAAATTAAGAAATATGCAAACAGGCTCATTATGGGAGGGTAATTTGGCTAGGAACAACTTTAAAACTTTAGTTGCCCTACTTGTGATGCCCAGCTGACTTCCGGTTTCCTCCTTGTATATTATTAGGATTACCTATGAGCATTTACATTGAATATATAACAAAATATTTGTGCCGTTTCTTCCCCTTATAAGGTTTTTATAATAATAAATTCAAGTTAGTTAACATACAGTATAGTATTAGTCTCAGGAGTAGAACCCAATAATTCATCACTTACACATAACAACAGCCACTGTTCATCCCAACAAGTGTCCTCCTCAATGCCCATCACCCATTTAGCCATCCCCACACCATCCTCTCCTCCAGAAACCCTTGTTTGTTCTCTGTATTTAAAAGTCTCTTATGGTTTGTCTCCCTCTCTGTTTTTATCTTATTTTTCCTTCTCTTCCCCTATATTCATCTGTTGTGTTTCTTAAATCCCACATATGAATGAAATCCAAAGCACTCTACACATTCAATGCAATTCCTATCAAAATAGTACCAGCATTCTTCACAGAGCTAGAACAAACAATTCCAAAATTTGTGTGGAACCAAAAAAGACCCCAAAGAGCCAGAGTAATGTTGAAAAAGAAAACCAAAGGTGGAGGCATCACAATTCTGGAATTAAAGCTATACTACAAAGCTGTAATCATCAAGACAGTATGGTACTGGCACAAAAGCAGACACATAGATCAACGTAACAGAACAGAGAACCCAGAAATGGACCCACAAATGTATGGCCAACTCATCTTCAACAAATCAGGAAAGAATATCCAATGGAGAAAAGAAAGTCTCTTCAGCAAATGGTACTGGGAAAACAGTACAGCAACATTCAGAAGAATGACACTGGATTACTTTCTTACATGATATACAAAAATAAGTTCAAAATGGATGAAAGACCTAAATGTGAGACAGGAAGCCATCAAAATCCTAGAGAAGAAAACAGGCAGCATCCTCTTTGACCTCAGCCATGGCAACCTCTTACTAGATAGGTCTCTGGAGGCAAGGGAAAATAAAAACACAATTAACAGTTGGCTCTATTGCTATTTCAATGAAAATAATAAAAGATAATCAGACTTTCCTGTCAGTTTTTTGAACAATAATAATACTGAACATTTACTGACAACTGTATGTTACTGTCTGTTAAGGCTTCTGCTCATTTAATATCTTATTTTGTCCTGCCAGATAGAAAATGAGATAAATGCTTCTCACTGTTTTACAAACCTAAGCTCAAAAAAAGTAACTTGTCCAAGATACTATGGTTACCCAGTAAGGAGAATACAAAGTTGGTCTGTATGGACCCAGTGCATTTTTTTGTCACCACTGGACTAATGTGTTTTTCCAAAACAATGTTAACACAAAGACCTCAACTATCATGGGGGAGTTTCTGAAGCCAGTCTTCATTTTTGTCTCAGTCCTAGAGCACCTTTCAGGCTGTGTGTGTCACTTGCATATTCTCCTGATCTTACCTTCTTTTCTCATTAAGTTCCTTTTTTCAGATAAATACATTTGTCGGCGGATTAATAGTAATCATCTGAAAGATTACCTTTGCAAAGTTGTTATTACAATGTTAGTATATCATCTATGCTCTGAAAATGTAATTTGTTAGAATTATTGTATTTTAAGGAAGAGTATCAGTATTTTAATGGGAAACTATACTTCCTTAATAGTGGAAATAGAATATTGTATACAGTATCTTGAGACAATATGATCTCTAAATATTTTCTTTTTAATTTATTAAATTAAGAGTAAATAATTTTAGAAATTTTACAAGTTCTTTTCTTTAACATTTTGAAATTTTCAAGGATAGAATGCTCTGCCTTCCTATAAGAAATCTCTAGAAGAAGTTAATAGTGAAAGATGAAGAACCAATCAGTGGAGCGAGAGGGAATACAATAGGGAAAATGCAGTGCCCTTTTCATCTACTTGAGAAACCTCTTCATTCTCAGGATTTAGATAACCTTGTGATGCCAAGAATGTGGATCTAAAAGTCAAAGTTGAGTTTCATTGTGAGACATAGAAAATACTTTCTCTTAGAGAAAGTAGCATGCTTCATAAATATTTTCACCATAATGCCTAAAAGTTTAGAAGCAAGAGTATTTATCCCCAGAGGCCAAGGAATCTTGACCAAAGCTGTCACATATTAGAATAAAACATCTTTTGTATCCCTATTTTAACTTTAAAATTAACATAAATTTTATATTCCACTCCATAATAAATATATCCTTGTCACTAACCTTGCTGTATCATCTTCCCCCCATTGAACTCAAAATAGTATATTAGAATGCTATCCTTGGTTTTTATTTCTTTCTATATACTTTCTAAACGTAAGCTTTCTAACTGAATCCATATATACTATTTTTTTTTATCTACAGATGATTTCCATAATAATATCTGTAGTTATAATCTCTGCCATAAGGTGGACAGTCATAGATCCAGCTTTCTTCATAACAACCACACTGGATTATCTAACAGGTATTTTGAACAAATATTTCTAGGAAAGAACTCTTGAGCCCCCTCTGTCTTTCCTTGCCACCCTGGCACTCTTTCTTCATACCATCAAATTATATGTACATTGAGTATTCATCGAATATTTAAGCGAAAGCTCTCTGATATCTTCTCCTTTTCCTCCAAACCTAATCAGCAATTCTATCAATTCTAAAATAGTGGCATTAGTAACTTATATATTGACTGATTGCTATGTTTCAGACTCTGTTCCAAGTTCCTGATGTGGATTATTTTATTAATCTTCATTAAAAAGTCTAGGAGCTATTATTCTCCTTTTTGAAAACCAAACCAAACAAAACAAAATACACAAAAATAAATTAAGTGATTTGCCTAATCACTTGAAATTTGGTATGATTCAACATCAAAATTTAACCCAGCCAGTTTGATTTCCAGTTCTATGGTTTTAGTCAATGCATCTCTTAAGTATCTGTAGCCGAATCAAAGATATTCACTTTGTTTTGCTGTTGCCCTCGTCCACACCAATTATTTGTCAACTGAATTATTGTAGTTGCCCACAACCAGCTCTCTTCTCACTTTTTCCATCCACTATTTATTCCCCTACTGAGCAAGAATATTTGAAACTGAGGTTGTATGACTTCCCCCTTTTAAATGCTTTTGATGACTTCTAATTCTACTTGGGATAAAATCCAAACTTCTTAAAAAGACCTGCCTAAAAATTTACATGGTTTTCTCACATGAGTTATTTTCTACCTTACACTTCAGTTCTATCTCACACATACTGCCACTTCCCCTGGACTTCACCTACCACCTTCCCTCCTATTCTTCAGTTGACCTGCACCACAGTTTTCCCACCTACTTACACTTGTTTTATTTTCCTACAAAACTCGATGTTGGCTGCTTTATGGTTCTTTACCATGCTTTACATTTCCGTTCAAACACTACTTCCTTAGAAAAGTTTCCTTGCCCAACTTACCTAAAGGAAATCTACCCAAAACAGCCAGTACTGAACTATTTTATGGGCATTTGTTTGTTTGTTTGTTTTTCTCCCTAACACTTATAACATTGGAAATGACTTCGCTAATGTAGTCATATATTCATTATGTGGCTCCTGAAACTAAAATGTAAGCTTCTTGAGGGTAACAATGTATCATTTCTATTCTTGGTTGTATCCCCATTACCTACAGTGTTATCCAGTTGCTCTTCTTATTAAGCTATCATGAAGTAAGAGTTTCGCTGTTGAATGTTTGGTCAAATAAAAACATAAAATTGAAGACATGTTTTATTTCATCTGAATTTATTCTAAATCTATAGATAAATAGAAAAGGAAGGAAGGAAGGAAGGAAGGAAGGAAGGGAGGGAGGGAGGGAGGGAGGGGAGGAAGCCAACCAAAATCTTGGTTATAGTTTGTATTCTCTGATTTCTTGATTTCTCTAGCAGAGTATAAAGTATTTCTAAGAATAATCAATCCCTAATTTAGGAGATTTGACTAAGAAAATAAAATGGAAAGATGAAGAAGGGAAAAATTCCTTTATTCTGTTAAGAATACACAAACACAGGGGTACCTGTGTGGTTCAGTCAATTAAGCATCCAACTCTTGATTTCTGCTCAGGTCATGATCTCACGGTTCATAGGATTGAGCCTGGTGGTGGGTTTGAGCCCTGTGGTGGGATCGAGCCCTGTGTCTGGCTCTGCAATAGTGTGGAGCCTGCTTGGGATTCTCTCTCCCCTTTCTGCTTCTCCCCTGCTGGTGAGCAGAGCGCTCTCTCTCTCTCTCTCTCTCTCAAGAATAAATAAGCAAACCAAAATTATACATAAATACATAAACAAAGAGAGTTGATGAGCAAATTCTAAAAATACTTGAGACAGTTATGTTTAAGCATAAAGTCCAACAAGTGTTAAGGAGATTTTTGTCTTTTATTGATGACAAAGATTCTTAAATTATTCTTTGAGTTTTAAAGACCAATAACTCTTATTTTGGTGTATTTCCTATGGACTTCATATGTAGGAGTTAATCAAAACAATAGTTTAAATTCCAGTAACATGATTTTCACTAGTTAAACACATCATTAGGTAAGATTGTGCCATTAAACCACTTTTGCCACTATCCGTTCTTAAAATACTCTTGCTTTAACTTTCGTTCTGTGCCCTTCCCCTCTTTCACTGGGCACCTGGTGGCAGCCACTTGGATTGCTGGCATATTTATTGCTGGGCAGTCTTAATGTCCCTCCATTCTTCTTCCAAACTCTTTATGACACTTCAACACCGTTTCTGTATCTTTCATAATCACACTACGTAGGTACTCTTATTTCCTCCTCTTTTCACTCTGCAAACATCCATGAAAATAGAATTGGCTCTTTCACTTCCCTTTAGCCACAACCAGAGAGCTGCTACAAGTACTGCTTCAGCCAAGAAAAGGGATTGTTTACATGCAAAAAATGCTTATTTGAGGGGAGAACTCAAGTGGGGAGAATGATTAGCAAATCCTTTTTCTGAATTCTGTTCTCAGAGTAAGCTATCAAATAAAACAATACACGTTCCCCCTCTCCACTCTCTTTGAAAAGGAGCACTATTAAGTTGTCACCCATTTGGGTTTTATTTTCCATTGACAAGAAAACCTAAAAACACAGGAAGTCATTTCTAAATGTATTCTTCCAACCTTGCGACCCCACCCACCCACTCTACCCCTGACACACAATGTAATTCAGGGAAAGAAACTAAATAGACTAGTGAGTTACACAGAGTTCTGTATTTAGCACACCCAAGCTGGCAAGCTCATCCAGTCACAGCTAAACCTGCTGTCTATGAAGCACAATGATGAGGAAATGAATTATCACTCAGCAGGAATGATGAAGGTACTTGTGTCACAAAGGATAAGATTCATCTCTTTTATGAGTGCTCTAGAAGTTGTAAAGTTCTTATGTGCTAAGTCAAGTGTTAAAATCTATTTTTTCCAAATGACAACCTCACAATACGTATCATTTGGGTAGGGGAGAATGTATCAACCAGCCAAAAATGAAGCGATAACTTATTTTTCATTTTTTATTCTGATCCATCTATTTCTAAGACATCAAAATAATCATGCCACAATAAAATTTCATTTATCTCATTTTGCTTGTATTTAATTTGGCAACATTTCTAGTGGAAGAATTCTCAATTTCAGAGACAATAAATTAGGAATTGCTTTAAAAAAAAACTCCCATAGAATGAATCAATTCTCTTTTTCAGTGGATAGCATTCTCCTTGCCAATAATCCTGAAGTATTGCCAAAACAGACAAATAAAAGGGCTTTAACAACAGCTAATATTTCTAGAGGGAATTTTCCCTGAAAACTGCTTTTGTTTGCATCCTAACTAAAATGAATAAAACCAACCACATACTTCTTTAAAAAAAAAAAAGAACTTTCAGAAAAAACAGTAAAATAAAAGAAAAAGGTCAGTTATTTGAGGACAGCTACATTGTTCGGAAATGATAACAGGCTGCGGAATTCAAACTTTCAATGTTTTACTTTTTAAAAAATGGGTAATATTTTATTAAGCACAGCATTCTGGCTTCAATTCCTCATTTTAAGAGCTGAGCAGAATCACAAGGGAGTTTTAGGAACTATGTGTCACTTACTACATTCTCAGCCCTTTCTTTGATATAGAGTATAATTTTTGGCAAGGGAAAGAAAACAGAAAATGCTAAGATTCAAGTTCTAAGGAACATATGCACAAGGTTTCCTAATAGCGAATTTTTCTTTCCTTTGTTGTTGTTGGTTTTTTTCCAAGGACACAGCAAGATATTATAGAGTATTGTTCAGTTCAGCATAACAGGGCACCTGCTGACAACTTTAAAACATTAAACCTTAGACTTTGAGTTTCTACAAATAATTATTACCAATATAAAGTTTTCTTTTCTTTCATGTTTAATCCAAGCATGTATGCAAGTGTGTGTGTGTGTGTGTGCATGTATATGTGTATGTGTGCAAGTATCATTTAGTCTAAGAACACTGAGTAGTCTCCTGTGCTTTTATTACAGATTTAACGATAATTTACTAAGCATCTGAAGCCATAGGGATTTATGAACAGCTGTATTGTATGATTTCACATTAACATACACTAATGAGTATTTGTACCCTATCCTTAGATAGTTTATAATCAGCAAGCACAAATAGGCACCTTATGGAGGACAGCATCCTGTGAACTTTTGACTTTGCTCTGTGACTTGGAAAAAAAAAAGGATTCATTCAACAATTCCTTTTTCCAGAGAGAGCCCAGCATATGACAGTATCTGAGCCACAAAACAGAGTACATGGTATAACAAAGATATAGATGCAGTATGAACATAGGATCCTAAAACTGGTTAGATATGAGATAGCTCCATGATCTGAGGAAAGAACTAAAAGGATAATTCTTCATGGTATTTCTTCATGGATAATTTCTTCATGCTGTTGGGGTGCTAATTGTTTCTGGTAACTCTTCACAATCTAAAGAAAATGTATTTCAATAGAAAAGAAAGAGAGAGAGGAGGGAAGGGAAGAGAAGAGAAAGGAAGGGAAGGGACTAGAGGAAAGGAGGAAGAGAAGAAAGAAGGGAGGGAGGAAGAGGAGGACGGAGGGAGGGAGGAAGAGAGAGAGAGAGAGAGAAAGAAAGAAAGAAAGAAAGAAAGAAAGAAAGAAAGAAAACGAAAGAAAGAAAGAGAAAGAAAGAAGAAGGAAAATCACTAGAGAATCAGTGATTTTCAGAGGTCTCTGACCTCTGATGGGTTATATGCCAATCTCTGTATTAATGTTTTCATAAATCTGTTTCATTTTATTTATTGTTTATGAAACAAGTAATTTACAGTATTTGTTGAAGTCTAATTTTATGTCTTTCAGGAGTGTTTTAAAATTCCTCATGGAGATTTAACATATTTATTTTAAAATGTGTTTCTAATACCTTAATAAAGCTATAAAAAACAATACTCTATTGCTTAACATTTAAATATTTTTATTACTGTTAAAGTATTTTTCTCCCATTATGTCATCTAATAGTTTATTATTTGGGTGTATGAAGGCTATAGATTTTTGTACATCAATTTTATTTCCCATCACTTCACTGAATTCTTTTACTGTTTGAATTTGTTTTAAGATGATTCTTCTGGTGTTTTCCAGGTATACTATCTTATGATCTTCAAAACCATTCTTATCTCTTTAATTGACTTTTATTATATAATTGAACTAACTAATGGTGTACATTAGGGCATCCCTGCATATTTCTTAGTTCCATGGAAATGCCTCTCTTCTAAATAAGATACTGTCTTTAGACTAAAGTAGACACTAAAGAAACTACCCTCCTGAAAGTCATGAATTCCTTTTCCCTCATCAAATTTGAGCAGTAAAAACAATGGACAGGGGAGAGCATTCAGAGGGTAGATGTAGTCAAAGACCATAGGAAAGGATGGCTGAGGAATTCTTCCCAGGGAAGAGAATTGCATGAGAAGTAAAGAAGTCTTTGCAATGGCTGCCTAGCCAAATTTCAGACTTACTACAGATGAATGGCTGCTATGTCTACCATTCTCTCCTGGTTTGTTGAGACCTACTATTATTTGTTTCACATACATGATTTACTACCGTGAGTTGGTTGTATGTTGCAGAGTCACTAAGCCACTAGAAGCCCCATCAAGATCTTGTGGGAAGAACTTGCTCTTCACCTGGAGATCCCGCACTGTGAGATGAGCATATGGACTTTGGGGGAGACTCGGAGGGAGATGACTATAATGATAGTTCGCATTTTCAGGCCTTTCCTTATAGTCATCTCCACCCCAAAATACAACCATTTGTTTGATTTCAAGAAATAAGCAAATTTAGTTGCAAACATGATTTTCATCTAGAGCAGGACAGGAAGTCTGTGTTTCAGCAAATGAAGGAGAAGAGCGAGATTACATAGATTTTGTGGAATTGGAGACAGAAAAGCTTTAGGTACATCTATGTGCCTTTGAAAGCAGTGTGGTAGGTATACTAACATTTTCACTTGCACTTTAAAAAATACTATGTCCATGTTTTACAGTTATTCACCAGAATGCATTGGCTGGATGAGTGGGGGAGGGGTGATTATAGGAAAGGAGGAAAAAGGGTACTCCACTGGCTGGAGTTATAAAGGATGGGGGGAAAATGGTGCCTGTATATAGTTAGAGTGGTTTTCATCTCTGTCCCTTCTACCCATCTCTCAGATCAACTGAAGCAACTTAAATGACATCAGGTCATTTTATAGAATGAATTTTATTGAATACCCTAAAAATCAGAGGGGTGAATGATTTCTCTAAGGCCACTCAGCTGGTATGTCACAGACTATAGGTTCAGGTTGAGTCTCCTGAGGCCAAAGCTCCTTCCCTTCCTACTACACTTTGCAAAATATCCTCAGAAGTTTATGTTCAGAGAGCTGAGAGTTGGTCTTATCCTGATGGGATTAAAATATGAAGAGAAACATTAGGTAAAGTGCTAGTATTTTTTTTTCATCCTGAATCAGTTTAGCTATGGGATCTTAATATATGTCTATATATGGCATCAAATCAATTTTCCAGTTGATGCTTTTCTTCCTGCCATCAACACTCTGCCAAGCAAACTTAGGAAATAGTACAGCTAAATTAGCTGTATGTGACCATGTTTTTAATTTTTTTTCATCTGTCTCACAGAGAAAAACAGATTAACTTTGTGACAACTCAATCCAATAATTTTGCAATGTTATGTCTGTCCAAATGATACATATAAATAAATCAATGAAAGGAGGTTGGGCTTTGCTTTTAAAAACAGTAGGACAAGGTTAATTCAAGTCAGGGCAGATGTCTAGAATCAGAAAAACTGGTGTAGAAGCAATGAATGATGCAGCCATAAACCAGGATCTGGGCATGGACAAGAGTCTGAAACAAGGAGCCTGGGAGCCCAGAGGAGCAGAAAGGGAACAAGGAGGATTAGGAACAGTGAGATCCAGAGATGAAAAGCAGAGAGGGGGGAAGTAGAATGAAGAGATGAGAATAGGGAGAGGGACTGTCAGGTGCTGTGTCTGGTGGCTTAAAACTCTTGCAGTTGTTATAAAACCTTCATCCCCTAGACTACTGTTTTTCTCTAAGTGCTAAGAAACACAGACCAATGTAAGTGGTTTGTAAAATAAAAAAGGAGAAACAATAACACACCAGTATCATTAATTTTTCATATTTACATTTCCAAAGATTTTTTAGAAACCCACAGTTTCTATTTTATTAATAATCTTTGCATTCAACTTTTTCTGAATTAACTGCTATTTCAGCCCACCTTAAATAAATGCACAAATGAACAAGTGTTTGTGAAGAACATCCTACAAGCATAAAATCACACTAGGCATTATGAAGCCTGTAATAGGAGATTAAGGAAAGTTCCTGCCAGTAAAGGCCCACAGATTTTGGAAAATAAGAAGTCAGCTATGTCATACTGATTAGGCAATGCAGCAGGAAATAATGGAGGGATTTGATGTGATTGGATATAATAGTTTTCTTGCATGATTTGGAACTGGGATTCAGTGAAGATTAGAGAGATGGGCAATAAAGTGAAGGCAAGTCAAACAAAAGAATGAATGTATCAAAAAACAGCATCCTAGTCATCCAGAACATGTAAACTTGACTGCTCCATTACACACTACAAATGGATCTTTCTGAGCTTGTTCCTAGATGTGAATGGGAATAAGGAAGGGTCTTCCTCCATCTGGAAGATTATCTTCTTCAAAGGAGAGACTATTGGAGCAGCCACTCAAGCAGAATCTATTCTGGTACAAATCACACGAGGGAAGTTAATAGACATTGTCCTTACTTAAGTAAAACATTTGAACAATTAATTCCATGGTGTTAAAAAGATCTCTTGAGAAAGAGATAGGAAATGTTTGAATAGAGTAATAAGAACGCTATAACATCAGACTTAGGAGTTGGGATTTGATGCAATTAGCCTTTCTTCCTCCACCCCAGAACACACAAATAACCCCAGCCCCAAACCCAACCTTTTAAATAAGAAAGCCTGGATATAGGTCAAGGGTTGTGGCGGGGATAATGGTTGACACCATCATAGCCCCCTTTATCTGAATGCATCTATTAATTTCTCAGTGTTCAGCAAGGAAGCATCTTAAGGCTCAATACAGTATATCCTCCCCTTTCCATTTTAAGCTCTCTTTTTTAGAAGACACATTCAGTGATGACTTCTATTATCACGTCTATGAAGATTTACAAAAACCTCTCTCCTAGGTCGTGGATGTACAGCAGCGCTATATCTCCAGCTGCGGATGAACAATTCCATTTAAATAACTGGATATTTCCTTCAAACTAATAAATTTCAAACTAATAAATTCATGTGGTGGAATCCAAACATAGCGTTTTTAATTATACAAGACAGTTCTATTAATATTCTTCATTTTCTTCTTTTTTTTACTTATCGTTTTTTACTCTTGGTCTCCAAATCTGAAAAGTTTTAGCTCCTTTCTTAAATTTTTTGTTTATTTTTTGAGAGCAACAAAGAGGGTGAGAGAGCATGTGCACATGGTCTCACGCTCAAGTGGGGGAGAAATAGAGGGAAAGGGATGGAAAGAAACCCAAGCAGGCTCGATGCCCAGCACAGATTCCAACACCAGGCTCAATCTCACCAACAGTGAGACCATGACTTGATCTGAAATCGAGTTGGAGACTCAACCAACTGAGCCACCCAAGTCCCCCTTGAACTCCTTTTAATAGTTTCCTTCTCTCTCATAAGATCTGGAATTCTCTATGTTAATGTCTCTTATACACACTTTTTCTTTTAATTTCAACTCCTATTACCCTAGAGTGAGTTTGACATCTCACTCTTGATCTAATGATGTCCTGCCAACAATTGGTGATCAAACTGTTGAACATTTATAATAATCTTCAAGTTCATCTCTTTATAACAAACTCCTTTTAATTAAATCTATCCTGTGCTGTTCAGGGAGCCTGGGTGGCTCAGTTGGGTAAGTGTCCAACTCTTGATTTAGGCTCAGGTCATGAGCTCATGGTTTGTGAGATCGAGCCCCATGTTGGGCTCTGGGTTGACAGCATGGAGCCTGCTTGAGATTCTCTCCAACCTTCTCTCTCTGCCCCTCCCCCACTATCTCTTTCCCTATCATAATCAATAAATAAACTTTAAAATATTAAGAAAATATCTATCCTGTGCTGTTCTTCTTGATTTCTCTTACCAAGATATTACTCTATACGTATTCTACATGCTTCTTTCCATATTCCCACCCCTTCAACAGAGCTTTTCAGACTTCTTTAAACAAAGCACACTCTATATTCACATGAAATTTTGCTGGGGTTTTCTTTAGGCAAAAGATGAATACCGTTGCTGTGAATAGGTGAATAATGAAACTTCGAGAGGCATGCACCCTCTAAAGCCTCTTTCTCGTGTATAGAGCCCGCCTTTTTGCTCAGCTGGGGGCATAGGTAATAGTGTGATAAATGGTGTTGGTGGAACAGAATTTGAAAACAATAAAGTTATAGCTGTAGTGAAATAAGTCCTGCCTCTTTTTCTATATACATGCCAGGTACTGACCTACCTGAAAGTATTTTCTCAACTTGTTCCTCATGTTCTATTCTTTTCATCTTCTTCCTTACTCTCTGATCTACCCTTTCTCCAAGAGACACAACTTTCCTCTGTGAAATTGAAAGAGGCCATAGAAGCCTTTAGTGACCACTTCCTCCTTCCAAACCTATATGTGCTGTGCGTGATTCATTTGGAGCATGTGCTACTTCACATTGCTGTATGTAAAGATTGCTGTATGTAAAAATGATAGATAGATAGATTGATAGACCCAATTCCTACAGTTAATTTCCCTCTTCTTTGAATGGTGGTATTACATTTTTCAACTATTTATAAGCCTAACATTCAAAACGACATCAATATAAAAAGTGTTGGTCAATGGCATTGTAATAGCATTGTATAGTGACGGATGGTAGCTACACTTGGGGTGAGCAAAGCATATTACATAGAGTTGTCAAATCACTATATGTTGTACTCCTGAAACTAACATAACATAGTTTTCAACTATACTTCAATTTAAAAAAAAGAAATAAACAGAAGGGACAGACAATGACATTTAATAACTATCTCGCCTGAATTAACTACTTAGCTAATTAATTAAAACTGGTTGTTAATTATGGTAGTGATGTTTTAATCAAGATTAAACTAACAGGAATCAGCATATTTTTGAAATGGAAAATACAAGTGAGGAAGATTGGCTAGATATAATATTCATCTCTGTATGAATACCTGATGGCAAAGGGTACAATTTGACAATAGCTACTGTATGAGATTAGATGATCAAAAAATAAAGTACTAAAGTGAGGAAGTTATATGCAGCTGAAAGTAAAACATAGGAAACCATGGAAAAAATTATTAAGTGCTATACATATTATAAAGTGTCATTTTATGCTTCTTAAATCAACAAGTGTTTTAATTAATAAGTAGTGCTGAGAATGATTCTATGGAATGAATAATTTTATATGGTACAGATGGGAGTGAAAAATTATTGGGAAGACCCTTGACAATATGCACCCAGAACCTTAGAAACATTGCTATTTCTAAAACATGCAGTCCTTTTTCCAGAAGTCTGTACAATGAAAGTAACTGGAGATATAGACAAATGTTTAAGCATAAGGATGATAGGCTAACATTATTTATATCAGTGACAAAATGATTTAAATATCCAACAATAGAGAAATGGTAAATTATGGTTATCTAGTTAATAAAATATTATGAGACTATTAAATATTTACTAGGGAACTTTAATGACTTGAGAACAAGTTTATAACAAAATGATAAGTGATAAAGCCAAATAATAAATATTTGTTCAGTATGTTCATGGCTATATGAAATGGATAGAATGAAAATTGGAAGGAAATAAATGAAAATATTAACTGTGATTGCTTCTAGGCAATAGTATCCTGTTTCTTTACATTTTCTATGCCTTAAATTTTTGCATAATGAGCAAAGAGCATGAATTTATTTATACCAAAGCCCTCTAAATTAAATCAGTGCCTATAAAAGCAAAGCCTAAGGTAGATTTGAGATTCTCCTTCACACTTCCACACCCAAATGATAAATTATAGACCAGCTACAGCTTGGCAATGATGGAAAAAAGACCTGAACTAGGCTGTACTCTGCCCCTTTCTCGGAAAAGGGTCTAATCCCAACCCAAAATTGGTGGCCAAGCTGGACCAGCTGCTAGATTAGGAAATATGGGGGCTTGTCAAACTGACAAAAGGTTAAGTTTCCAGAAAGCTCCATGACCCCTAAGAAGTACTATCTAAGCAAAAAAAAAAAAAAAAAAAAAAAAAAAAAAAAAAAAAAAAAAAAAAAAAAAAAAAAAAAAAAAAAAAAAAAAAACCCGGTGAGAAACTAATAGCCAAATATGAAGTTGAAAAATGCTTGTCTAAACTAGGAGTAATAAAGAACAAATTTGTATTTGCCACGCTAAAGGAAAGAATGCATTTACTATTGATTTTCTCTAGAGAAAAGTTTAAAAAGTCTTTGCCCTATGAGAAATGATCATTAGAATGCACCCAAAACTATGAATAGAAATACAGAAGTGTGCCAGTTTATTAATAATAACTTTGTTTACTTTGTGATGTTTATGGTATTTGTCCACTTTTCAGCATTTGTTACCTGTTCAGTTTCTTTTCTCATCCTAAATACATACTCATTTACATACAAAATTCGGCATCTGGTAATTTTAAATTATTTTTCTTTCAGAGGACCCTGAGAAAAGTATAAATATCAGCACTCATGAAATCCGAATCCATTCTGAACACGGAAAAAGAAATTATGGGACTGAGGCCAGAGACTTTGGACTCACTCCTCTTTACACAAATATAGTCTACAAAGGAGTCAAGGTTGGGATGGATAAAAAGTTAGGCATTGGGCTGTGTCAAAAAATATCAAGACATGTGTGCTCTTTTCTGATTATGTATTATACCTAAAAGGTTCAAAGAAACACACAAAGATTTCAAGGAAACTCTCAACAGCAGGATCCAAGTGGTACTTGAGGCAGGAACGTACAGGGCTTTTTCAACTATGATATGATGTTTACGAATTCCTTTGTACATCCATGGAGGCTTGACGTTTATGGAATTATTTAATTCAATGGCTCTGAACTCTTTCAAACTGTGTTTTCTTGTAGAGAAGTCATCAGTGATGATATTGACATCCATAATAAATTGACATGGGAGTGGTCAGTGTTAGACCCAATTTTAGAGCAATACCTATAATTCTGCCCATTTCTGTTTCACTCAAAAAAGAAAGATCACACTGAATGATAACGATAAAATGTGAGCCTCTTGTTCTCCAGTGGTTATATGACTATAATCTTTTTTTATTATTATTTCAACTTGTGTTCTTTCTTATTGCACTGGCCAGATTTTTAGAACAATGTTATATAATTATAGTGATTAAAGGGAAATCTTTATCTGGCCCTGGTTTTTGTAGAGATGATTTTAAGAATGATGTGATAATATTGTTTTAGAGAAACACTATTCTTTATTATTAGAAGTGTATCTTTCTATTCTTAGCTATTCAAGGCCTTTGTTTTTATTTTTCTGAAACAAAGACTAAAACATGGTTAATGTCTTTGCAACATATCTCTCAATCATCATTTGTCTACTGTCATATGCAATCATATAAATATGTCACCTTATACATGCCATTTGCAACTATCACATACCCTTGTCAATAAGGTTCTGTGCTACGTATGTTAGCCAAATTATGCCATTTGATTTACTGATTTTTTGGATAGAACAGTGTTTATTCTTCTGTGATCATTTCAAATGAGCTTTAAATTTAGAAGTACATTATATGTTTCCTTATAAAAATCTAAGTTTTGTTAGATAAAGCTCAAGTCTTCACATTCTTCCAAACTTCTCTCTCAAATCTTTACAAAGCTATGTCAGCTTAATATATTTTATTTCTATGTGCTTTCTATGTACTTACACATATAACCATAGGACATATTTTTATCAAGGTGATTGTTTACATCTTACACAAAATATATCATGTATGTGTTTTTCTGAAAATTTATTTTTTTTTGAAAAAATATTTTGGAAATATTTCCCTGATAGTACATGTAAATCTTTTTTTTTTTTAATTGCTGCAAAGTTGTCCATGATCGCACTAGGGTTTATTGAGCCAGTCTCATATTTAGCACATTTTGAATATTTTACTGTGTCAGATAATACTAAAAATTAACTTCTGTATTCATTCTTCTAGTGCATGGCATCTAGAATAGATATTAAGAAATAACTTTACTAGGTCACAAGATATATTCATTTCTAAGGTTATTAAAATCTTGCAAATTGCCTCCAAATTTGCAACACCCCCGGCTGTGAAAGAGACCACCACCATTATCTCATATCGTTGCCAATACTGGCATTATGAGACTCTAAAACTTTTACTAGTCTAATGGATTGAAAAATATCTCACCAATATAATGATTAGCATGATTCTGATTGCTACTAAGTTTCAATCATACTTTTATTGTCTGTTTGCATTTTCTTATTTGAATTGCTTATTCATACACATTTATTTTTAAATTAGATTATTTCCCTTCAGTAGACTTTTGAACACTAATAATTTGTCTGATATATGTTTTAGGTATTTTTTTCAGCTATGTTTTCTTTTACATATTGTACAGATGCTTTAAATATTTAAATAGTTAAGTTTATTTATTCCCATTCGTCATATATTTTCTTTTTTTTTTCCTTTAGAAGTTTTATTTCCTTCTATAAGGGTCATGAGCATATTCTCTTATAAATTTATTTGTGTTTTTTTCTAAATAGATTTCATTTAGAGCTTCCATATTAACATTTGGTTTGTTTTTATTATTAAATTTTAAGTTGTTCTTATATCTTGAATTTATGTTTATGAAAGTATAAGATAGTAAGCTAGTTTAACCTTTTCTATGAAGAGGCAATTTTCACACCATAACTTACTGACTAATTCATCTTTTCTATACTAACATTACGTGCAGTGTTTATATTAAATTCTCTTATATTTATGAATGTCTAAGCTCTATATTATATATTTTAAGTAGATGTAGTTGTTTATCTATGAATATGAATGCTAATAGTACAACATTATGTACTATATATTTACAATATATTCAGTACCTAGGTACAATACATCTCCTTGCTTCCAATAAACCCATGTGTCGCTCTCCACAGCATTTTCCCAAATGTTTTTTTGGCTATAATTACACATCTATTTTCCCATACATTGTTTGCAAATTAGGCACCAGTTACATGAAAAATCTATCTGGAATTCTTACCAAATATAGCCCACAGTGAAAAAGTTGGGCAGGGAAAATGCAGAATGAGGGAGGAATATCTTGTCATGCCATAAAGTAAGAAACAAAGGATAAGCGTATCTCCAGGGCCTCAGGACCAACCTGCAAGAGGTCCTAATAGGCAAAGCTGGGGAAATTAAGGGATAAAATAAATAGCATGGTGCTGGATTATATTGAATGTATAAAATAAATGTATATGAGCTCGCCCAGATATAAACAGATGAAAAGATAAATAATTACAGTGGGGGCGGGGAGAGAGACATTTTCTTTGCAGAATAATCTCAAATGATATATGCAGGTACCTCTGCCTCCATGAGGTTAATTCTCTAATATGCTTGAGAAAAATGTAGTCTTTACCATTTTATCAGGCAATTCAATTTGTTGGACTCCAATGTAAACTCTGTTTTTTGGGGTCAGCTGAAATCTCACTTCAGTTATTTTACCCTTAGCTGGAGTCGGCCCACATGTGTATGGTTTAGGGATCATCCAGAAATTTGGAAAGAGTTTACATACCAAGTTTTGGGCTCTCCTTCTGGCTCTCTTATTTTCAGGATCCTCTGTCTCCCTTTACATTCTAGGAACTGTGGTCTCCTGAGCTCTGTCTTTTGTTTCTTTAAGACCAGAAAGAGAGGACTGAGGATTTTCCAATGGAGTGTCAGCCACCCTGTGCTACATCTGCCTCTGGTCCTCAGGATGAAAACTGTGACCATGGGTGATGCTCAGAGTCAACCCCCTTTCCAAATGTTAGCACTCCTAAACTCTGCCTCTATTTGCTCACTTTCCAGCATCTTCAGGTAGTCTTTGCGTCTTGGTGATTTGGTAGGAGTTCACAGTTATTTAGGGAAGGGTCAATCATACTGGCAACAGACTCTACTAATGTATATTTTTAAGTAAGCTTTTTTAAATTTTGGAATAGTTTTCAATTTACAGAAAAGTTGCAAAGACACTATAGAGTTCCTGTAACACCCCATCTTGGTTTCCTTACTGTTAACTTATTTTAAAAATGATGGCTTTGTCACAACTAAGAAATCAATCAGGTACAACTGTTAACTAAACTCCAGGATGTATTCATATTTCACTTGATGTTTTAACACATTCTTTTTTCTGTTCTCAGATTGAAGCCAGGATCCCACATCTCATTTGGTCATTATACCATAGTCCTTAGTTCCCTCCAATCTCTGACAGTTTCTCAGTTTTTCCTTGTTTTTCATTCTTTTTACAGTTTTGAGGGGTCTTGGTCAAGTATTTTGTTAGAATTACCCTCAATATGGATTTGTGTGATGTTTTCCTCATGGTTATACTGGGGGTATAGAGGGAAGACTTCTAGAGAAGTGAAGTACTCTTTTCATCCTATTATTTTAGGGGCACATGTCATTGATATGACTTATCATTGATGTTATCCTAGATTTTATGGCCAATATTTCTTCACTGTAGTTTTCTTTTTCCATATGTTAATCTTTGAAAGTAAGTCACAAAATGCAGCACCTATTCATGGAGGGAAGGGAGAAAGGGAAATTTGGGATGGGGTTGAAATACACATAAATATACATATTTGGAATAATTTAGTTATATAGACTCATGTATATATATTTTATACTTTAGATTATATTCCAATATTATCTTGTTGCTCCAATTGTCCTACTTTGGCAGGTTGATTCTTATGTTCCTTTGACATGCTCACATCTTTTTCTCTTTTTTGAATATTCCTTTATTTTCTCATGTAACCTTAATTGTGAAATGGGCTAGGGAAGACAATAAACCTATAGACTGATTATAGGAATGAATAATAAATGTGAAAAACAAAGAAGTGACCTTGGTAAACAGTAATCCCTCATTAAACTTCAGCTATCATTAACAACACATGACTACTTCATATCTAAGATCTGTTGTACCAGTATTTTCTTTCTTTATTTTCTTTGTTTGTTTCTTTCTTTTCTTTTCTTTTCTTTTCTTTTCTTTTCTTTTCTTTCTTTCTTTCTTTTTTTCTTGAGACAGGGCGTGAGTAGGGGAGAGGCAGAAAGAGAAGTAGACACAGAATCCTGAACTGGCTCCAGGTTCTGAGCTGTCAGCACAGAGCCTGATGTGGGGCTTGAATCCACAAACCATGAGATCATGACCTGAGCCAAAGTGAGACCTTAACCAACTGAGCCATCCAGGTGCCCCTGAGTCAGTATTTTCACCTTTGTATTTTTTAATCATTGGATAGTTTCTCCAGTGTATGTTATATCAACCACACAAGGAACAACCTATGTTCCACAAGGTTAATCCTACTCCTTTACCTCTCCAGTGTGGATTATAAGTGTACTCCTTTATTTTGTATTTCGCTGGAGTCTGTCATTTCCTAACCTAATATTCCTTTTTGTCTTTTTTGATATTCTTCTTCTATTTCATAAATATACTGCCTTCTGGCATTCTTTTGCGGATACCAAAAGATTTCTATAATTTTTATTGCTCATACCTGACATAAATACTATTCAGTTTCTGCTATTCTACCAAGCTGTCAGAAATGATGTTATATATCCTTACACTATAGTATTGGTTTTTTCATAGATTCCACTTATGTCTATTGCTGCTAAATTATTCTGGACACATTATCAGCCAGGATGTACAGTTTTCCCTTGGCTATATTTGCTGATGATTTGGATTTTCTTGTTTCTCTTACTAGATCAATACCTATAAGGCTAGTAAATGTATACTGGTTGTAGCCCAATTTCTTGTGCCTAGCATGCATTTGTCTCCTATGGCTACCCTAGGTTAAAGTGGGCTAAATTTCATGGGAAACATCAGAAGCATCATAGCCTGAAGCCTGCTTCAGATTCTGTGTCTCCCTCTCTCTCTGCCCCTCCACTGCTTACACTCTGTCTTTCATAAATAAATAAATAAGTAAATAAAACAAACTGATTCAACAGATATTAGATATGAAGTAGTCATGTGTTGATAATAATAGCTAAAGTTTAATGAGGAATTACTGTGTAGCAAGGATTCTTCTTTGTACTTCACATGTATTATTTATTCCTATAATCAGTCTATAGATTTAGTGTCTTTCCTAGTCCATTTCACAGATAAGGTAATATCAGAAAAACTACAATCTCCAATGGGTTTTGCTTATAAAAATTTTTCAATGTACTCTGCTGCCTTTATTTCTTCAACAAACACAAGACAGGAAGTCATCCCTCTCAATTCTATCCTAATTGTTCTTTTATTTACTAACTTTGCACTTTCAGAATGGACACAGAAGGGAGAGTATGAATGAACTGCAGGTTTTGAGGTAGAGGGAAGAATGAGGGATAATTTAGGAGTCTCAAAAAACTATAATTATGGAATAAAAGGAATCATGCTTGCTCTTCTGTTGAATCCATTGGGAAGGTGGGCAGGAGGGATGGTTTGTGACAAGTGCCCTTATCTCCAAGTTTAGGTCTCAGGTTTACCCTATTTAATGACTAGATACCAATGCTAGATACCAATACAGCTCAAATTTCTTAGCTTATACTCTTTGGCATATGAAGAATTGTTGGTGCTTTCATATTGTTGATACAGAACTAATATTCCAATTTCATATTTGAAAATTTTAGTGATCTCAAATAATGTGAAAAAGTTCAATTTGAAACCAATGAGAACCATGTTAGTACTGGCAGCCATCTGGTACATAACACTTGGGATGGGCAACAATACAGCACAGAGAAGAGATATTAAGTAAAACAAATACACAAGAGTATTAAAATTGTCAAATACACAATGACAGGAATTCTAGCATAGGGCTTCAAGGGTTATGGCCTGACCCAAGGTTCCTGGTAGCTTTTCAATGATGGTTGGGTAGGATATAGAATATGAACTAATTAAGAGATATGCAACTTTAATGTAGAGCATCAGTAAAGCTGGAGACATTTATATGTAAATACATTTTACCTTAGGACATTTTTTTTCTCATCACCTCTTAAATATATTATATATGTTTAACTGCATTATCTATCTTGCATACACTGTCTCCATATAGTTGAGTGCAACAGTGTCAAATATGGGAGAGCACTGTGTATTTTGAAACTGCTAAATCATAATGAGATATAATATAAATCATTAATTACTTAATTAAATTCTTAACATCTAGATATATCCAGTTTTCTAAAATAGTTCCCTAGCAATGAATTCCCAGCATCCTCAGAACCCTACTAGGTTGACAAATTCACTAACTTTCAAATTAATTATGAATGACTGATAATAATAATAGTACCATGTCATGTTGTAAGAATTAAATGAGCTAATATGTTTAAAGTTCTTAGTCTCATGCCTGATATGTAGTTGCCATGTATACATAAAACTTAAGCTAAAAATAGTACTTTCATGCCTTTCTGTCATAGAGCATTAACATGAGAATGTTATTGAAAAATAGTTATGACAAGGAAGAAACATTTTCTGAGGGCCTTTACATTATATCATTTAGTTAGAAACCCATGCATTTAGGTGTTTTGCCAAACAGATAATTTTGTTATCATTAATATAAAAAATATTAACCATGTTTATTTGGATCCTAGTCTATGCTAGATACTGCCTTAGGTACATTGTCTTCCAAGCAGCCTTACAGGAAGTTACATTTGATTGATAAGTTATTTAATTCTATTGTGCAGCTAAGAACAGCAGCTTATCCTGGTCAAGTCCTCAATTTGCAGAAACAAATATATTTTATATATATATTTTTTTAATAAATATTTTATATTTAATTATATATAATTATATCCTAAATATATATTTAAATGTTTGTTTCTGCTGTACCAGTAAGGTCTTAGAAGAAATGCTCCTATTAAAATGCAGAGTGTCTCCTTCCAAGGTAATGATAACATCAGCAAATTTCAGAAGCATTGGGGCAGCTAAAGCTAGAGAATTGATTAACTCTCTTACAAAGTGGCTCTAATTCAACTAATTAGATGTTGAACGGGTGTTAAAGTTCAGCTCTAGTGATTCATTGCTTTCTTCGGGAACTCTACCTATCTCATTTAAAGATCCTAAAACTTAAAGTGGCCCATATAAATACTTATAAACATGTGGTCTTTTTGTACTGGAAAATCTATCTATCATAATTCCAATACACATGCAGAAAGCTATTTGCTAGATTCAAGGCTTAGTAAGCAATGCTGGCAGACCTGTGGTCTTTGCCCATTAATTTATTGTCATTTGGAGAGGCCATTCTCACTGTCATTTATCATTAAACACCAGGACCTTGACCCATTTTAAATTGTGACTTGAAAATAGAGAAAGTGCATAGCACTCTGTGTGGATGAAGGACTCCAGAGAATCGACTTTCAAGTTTCCACACTAAAAATGTCTCTGGGTCAGTAATCACTATGACATAGGAAAGTAGATGCAAGCTTCTCATTGTTTCTGTTTCTAGCTGTGTATTTCTTTTTCCTTTACTGTGATGAAATTCTATAAAAATATAGAAAAGAGTGACAGCAATATTTCCACATTCAGATATTTTAACATTAATGGGCTGTGGTCACTGAAGAAAATAGACATCAGTTTTGACTTTATTATGAATAATAATATGTTAATAACAAGAAACTATTTAAATGGAGGTGTGCTATGTGTCAGGGAATGTTCTAAACCCTTTAAGACCTTTTTACTCATTTAAACCTTATGTTTACCCTCTGTTGTGGGTAATATTATCCTCATTTACAGAAGAATAAGCTGAAATTCAAAGAGTCTAGGAATAATAAGTAAAGGAACAGAATCAAGTCTAAGTGTTTCTGTAGCACATACTTGCAAATAGTAAACAAGTCCCTCTTCTCCATGACTTTTTCACAGCTCAGAGTTGAATACGGAGGAAATAATAAGGGAATCCAGACTGGAAATCTAAGTAAACATCTGTACTAATATCAAGATGTCCAAGCCTTTCCAATTCAAAGTTCATATAAAGTCACCATAAACACTGGCCATGTATTTAAATAGTGGAGTCAATTTTTCATATTTCTACTGTTGCCATTCCTTGTTCTCAGCTTTCCTACTCCTTTACATTTTCCTTTGAATTCTTGACTCTGTTTATACTATGCACTTCTTACCACACTCCTGAAAGATATTCTTTTTTTCATAAATATACATATATAGAGAGTTGTTTATTTATATTTGGGAGCTTGTTTGGAGGTTCTAGCAGGGGAGCACAGCTACTCGTATACCCTTGACCGAAGAACGGTCCTCCTGTATCGGGGAAGGTCGTCCTCTTCGACCAAGCGCGCAGCTTCGGGAGGGACGCACATGGAGCGGTGAGGGAGGAAGGGGACACCCGCCTAGCCAGCCAGATCAGCCGAATCAACCCTGGCGATCAATGGGGTGACAGATGTCGCAGCCAGATCGCCCTCACATCCAATCAATTGAGATAACTCACTACCTTCGGACCAGCCTGTATTTGGGAGAGCACAAACGGGGTTGGGGGTAGAGGGAGGGGGGCAGAGGATTCAAAGCAGGCTCTGCACTGACAGGCTGACAGCAGTGAACCCAATGTGGGGCTCGAACTTACAAACCATGAGATCATGACCTGAGCAGAAGTGAGGCACTCAACCAACTGAGCCACTCAGGTGCCCCTGAAAGATACTCTTATTTACTCTTTATTCCTAGGGTTGATAGGAGCAATCCACACTGGTCATGCTACTTCCTATGTCCTCTTTGTTTATTGATTAATATCATTCATTTATTTATATGGTTTAAACTAAGCTGCTTTAACAAAAAATTTTCCAAAAATACTGTGAGGGGAAGATGGAAGTTTGAAGAATGACTCTCATCGCTGACACATAACTTCTCTTTCTGGATTTATTTCCTGGAGATCAGAAAAGAGAAAGAGAAAGTAGAGGGCAAGCAGCTTCCTCTTCAAAGTTGTGATCCAGAAATGAATGTATCACTTCTGCTCATGTGCTGAAAATTGATTGGAAGGGAGCCTGGAGAATAGAGTCTCTAATTGTTAACACCGTGTAGATGCATCAGAAAGAGACCCAGATTCCTATTCTTAAACAGACAGCAGACCAACAATCTGGCCCACAGAGTTATTCGTGGTTTAGTTGGTGGTTCTGACCTCATTTTTCCTTACGAATTTTCATGTTTGAAAGATAGACTGTGTCAGACAGGCTATGAAATTACATAGCATCAAAGAAACCAATACAGCAGTGATCAGAAAATAATATTAAAGATCAAAAAATACAATTCCCTTGATTGGAATGAATTGCTTTCTTTTGGGGCTTTGCCACAGAAACTATACGGTGTCTTCAGTGGAGTTGTTTCCAGATAGTTTTGGATCCTGGTTTCTTTTTCCTGGCTTTAAAAGTCCCTTCCCTCAATGTGATAATATAATCTGATAATAACAATCCCAATGGGAAATAAAAAGAAAGTATTATGTGTCTATGGGCACAACAGGTTTATTTATTTTTAGCAGTCATGTCAAGATCACTGTTGACCATATGAGCTTCATGCCAATTAAAATTCTCCGCAAACTCACATGGTTTTTCAGAAACAAAGCAGAGAATATCCTGTTCATGGGACAATGTTTTATTCAGTTTAAATTCAATATATTACATATGTCCTCTTGTATGTCATTGCCTGCCATCTCCCAGTTCATGCAGAGCCACCTATACACATGCTTTATGGCCCTAAAATTTTACACGTGCTATCATTTTTACTTAAATGCCTTCTTTTTTCCATCTAATCAACTTCTACTTATACCTTAAACCACAATATACCTTGCTTTTGGTAGACTTGCATTACCTAATAATAGATGCAAAAATTGTTGAATTCAGTTGCATTCTGTCCCAGATTTTATAATTCAACCAATGGGCACAAGTTGATAGAAATGTATTCTGCTGATCCATTGTTGACTTTTTAACCTTGAAGGATGAGTTAGAGTCTAAGTAAACTAAAGCAATGGCTCTGAAGTGATGTTGACTCTTGAACTGTATTCTGGTATATATGTGATCCAATGACCAAAGAAAAATAGGTGTTTGCTTATTTTTAAATAGTTATGATACATGACATCACCAGGAAGGAGATACTTGCAAACTGTTAAAATTGGAAAATTAGAGGAAATTCTAGGATACATTTATATTAGTAATCAATTCTGCCAATAATCACTTTGTTGCTTTGAGAGGCAAAAGAAATAAGGGAAGCAGCAGTTAATTAAATATTCAGATGCACTAGGCAATTTGCTGGGCACTTTGTTGTACATTGCTTCAATTATCATGATAATTCTATCTTGTAGGCTCCATTATCCATCATTTAGAAAAGGAAAATTGAGAATAATAGAAGTCAAGTAGCTTTCTATTGTAAGATGGATTCCCTTGGAAGCCCATCCTGAGTCAGAGATTAGCATACAGAATTTTTTAGGTAGTGCTCCCAGGATCAACATCTTTGGGACAAGATTAGGAAGCTGAATTGGCCAAGGAGGAAACTGAGCTGCAATTCAGTCTCAACAAGGATCCAGCAACCATGAGGAGCTCAAGCTGGATAGCTCTTGACACATGACCCAATGTGGGCTTATGGAAACAGACACTTTATGTCACTGCTTTGTGCAATCCTTTGATGAAAGTGGCCACCTAAAATGAGGGTGTGTTTAGGCAAGGTGTCTCTCTTCAACTAAATGAAATTACTAGAAAAAGCTGAGAGCCGAGAGATTTAATTGAAAAAGTCTCCAGTAGTATGAACTGAAAAGATCTCTGGAAAGTAGAGTTGAGCAGCTGAAATAGTTCACTCATTGAGCTCTCTGATATACCTGATATATATATGTCCTAGGAGTTCCTATCTCAGAACTCCCAGTGAGTCTCTTTTCCTTGGGGAGTTCCCATAAGAAGAGGGATAGTGAACTGAACAGGAGGCCTTGCCAATGAAACTAGTCTTGAAGACAAACTAATATTTAATATAAACTTCTCAAAATGTCCATTTTAGATTCCATCTGTTCCTTGGCTAGCACCACTCCTGGTTTAGGTAGGTTCCCTAGTGAGATCAGGCAGATCCTCACTCTTGAGGGGTCTGAGGTCTTGTTAGCATGACATCTCATGTCCAGACTGCTGCACTTACCCATTTACTATCAAACCAATCAAAATGGGAAAATGGAGTAATAAGAAATGCCCAAGTGGATCCCTAAGATGCCAAACATATTACTCTCTATTGTCAGTGTATGGCATTAGACTTCTCTCCTCCTATTGATCAGAGTCAATTACCCTTGTCAGATGGTTATTTTTCTTCTAGCTTCATTGTCCTTTGGCATGAGGACTCATAGTGCACAAGTGGCAGTACAGCTTAAAGCTAATTTGACTCTTGTTAAGTCTCCTGTGGAAGTGTTCTCCCTTTAGAAACAACGACTTTCAAGCCTAGAGAACCCAGAGTTACAGAGATGGAAAGAAGGAATCCACCAAGAGTCACTTGTAGTGAGCAGTCAGGGCCTCTCTTCTTCGAGAGGTTCACCAAACCATCCGCTCTACCTATTGTGGATGAGGAAAGATATAATGGTCAAACATTTAATGTGCATGTACAGCTAAGAGTATTTTACTTTGTCTTTCCACGATATTGACTCTGAATTGAGGCTTCAGCTGTACCATCAATAAGTCATTCCATTGCTGTTATAGATTGGGCAGTCCTGGGTTTTACAATATGTGATAGGATCATAGGATTCCATGGTGATGTGCACATTGGTGCAACTCCTTTGCTCCAGAGTGAGTTCCTTGAACATGGCAATCTTTGGAATGCCATGTAAGGATATCAGATATCTATTAACCCCTGGAGTGTGGCTCTGGGTGAGGCATTTGCAGCAGAAAACAAAAAACAAAACAAAACAAAACCCTCACACCTAAAATATGTATCAATTCCCACCAAACAAATCATTATCCCTTTCACATGAAAGGAGTCTAATGTAGTAAACCTGATACCAAGGGAATGATTGGTTTCCTTGAGGGATGAGACTGTATCTAGGGTTTATGTTAGACTGTTGCTGACAGAATGAAATCCATCAGTTGCAGTATCTATATCAGATTGGTAAGTGGGAATTCATGATGTTGGGCCCATTCCTGCCACCAGGACTCTTCTGTTCATTTATTCACCATGCCAGAACTGGAGAACAGGGGAATGAATAGTAGAGGCTGGCTGATGTCAACAACCCACAGCATACTCTACTTGGCTACTTAGTGCCCCTTCCATGGTACATATTCTCCAATGGGCATTAACATGAGATACAAAAATTTTTATACTTCGTGTCCACATCTAGGACATCCCATGCTGCTATCACAGAAATCGTCACCAATATTCCAATTTTTCTCTTTCCCATTTCTGACAAACTTGGCAAACCATCTATTTTTTTCTCTGTTTAGCCTCTGATAACTCTCCAAGCCATTGGCTAATGCCCATGAATCTATATACTGACTCAATTCATTTCTATTTAACCCAAAATGGAATACATTTTTGGCTTGCAGTCCCTTGCACCAAGCACTCTGATCAGAGACACAGCATGGCTCTTTTTTTGCCTTCATCATTTGGTTGTAAGGAAGAAACCATGTTCCTGTAGAAGTGAGTTCAATAGTATGTATTACATGGAGTCTGGGCAACTTGTTTGTGTGATATTCTTATGGTTTCTGGCTCTGCTTATGCTCAATCCCAAATGCACAACTTCATCTTACAATGGATTTCTACTGATCCTCTTTGACTTCATGACTTGGTAGGCACAACAGAATCAAAGCACATGTGGTCACATGTTGACCTGGATCCAATCTTTCTGTCTCTACCAAGGCACGTTAGCCTGCTACTTTCAGCTAGGGGTTATCTGTTGTCCACCTACCACTGTGATGATATTTTTTAATTTATAGCAGGATTGTCTCCAAAATCGCATCTAAACATGTTCTTTCTTAGACTACTCCAATCACTGACTCATCGGAAGCAGGGCTGAGATGGAGATTAACGTGTTGGAAGGTAATTCAAGGGTGCTCTTGGAGCAATACTTTGGGGAAGGAAGAAAGGATTAGACACAGGGATAATATAGGTCATGGACCTGTCACAGGAAGGATTCAGCGAACCTTACATGAAACTCTGAAGTCTGAACAGCCCTTCAGAGTTGTCTCAAGTTGGGACAAAGTATTCAGTCCTCATACAACTTATTGGGTAATCATAAGTGGGAACTACTCTGGGAAGAGGGCATGGCTTTGGAAGAGGTGGCCCTCTTGAGTCCAAGGCAATTTCTTGAGATGTCTGATAGCTAACTTCTGTCAATCTTTGTTCCATGAGAATTGAAAGGGAGGATGAGCCCCTTAATCTTGAAGAAGGATCTGAGTCAGCACCACATCCCTGACACTTTCAAACACGAGGATAGGACAGAAATCTTAAGCCAAGTTTGTTTGTTTGTGTTTTTATTTTGTCTTAACTCTAAAACCTTTGCTTTCTACCACAAAAAAATTTTATTGCCATTCTGTATATAGTATTAAATTGTCAAAGTGTTTTCCAAAGGCAGCTATATTACATATTGCTATAATCATTATTTAAATATAATTTTATTACACTATTTTCACTTAAAATGATATTTTTCGATGTATCCTTTGGCAAAAACAATTGCCTGTTTTCCTCTTTGCCATCTTTGCCGTTATGACTGCAGGCAGGTAATTCTGTGAATTATATTTAAATAACTGCTGAAGAGATTATAGTTCCTCAGTGGACAACATCAAAACAAATCAATCATTTTCTAATCAATCTATTTCTTTCTTTTTTAAATTACAATTGCAGATCAATGAATGATTTATTAGATTTCTACATGATCACTTTGGTTACTGAATTGACTAAAATAACATGGTTCACACGGAATCTTTATTACTCAATTCTGATCATTTTTTCTGAGGCCTACAGAGGGTGAGGTAGTGTTCTACCTGAAAGAGTAGGACCAAAAGCCTCCTTCTGACTCAAGACAAGGAAGCATTCACAACTGGTGCTTAATCAGGATCAGGCCAAAGAATGAGTAGAAGAATCTAGGTTTTGTCTCTTTTTATCTCTTAATGAAGGAGGTCAGATGAGACTACCCCTGGTCTGAGCCATTTCTTTCCCCTGAATTTTCAACAGAAACCAATTTTGCGTGTTTTCCTAAGGAAAAGTTTACTTTTCATCATTGCTAACCCACTAATCCACGAATTGTCTTTTATGACTGTTTTGAATGTCATTACTTACCTGTCTGCCAGTGGCCAGAGGAATTTCAAATTTTAACATAGGACGTAACTTTTGTTATTACTTTATTTCCTATGATATTTCAATAAAACATTTGCACTTTACTATACATAGGACATGGGATTGTATAACACTTCTATAAGCAACCATACAGTAAATATTTTCAGCTTTATGGGCTAAGTGGTTTCTAGTGCAACGGCCTAATTCTGAGGTCGTAGCAAGAAAGCGGCTGTAGAAAATGCCTACATGGGGATGGCTGTGTCCAATAAAACTTTATTTACAAAAATAAGAGCCAGGCCAGAATTGGCCCATGGGCCATAGTACACCCATAGGCCATAGTTTGCCAAGGTCTGACTTATATAGTAGCAAAGAACAGAGTCAGGTGAAAAGTGAGTCATCACATTAAATGAACTTTGGTTTATTGAAACCCTCCAATTTTGATGATTGAAAATACTGAACAGATGGAGTGAATACCTTAGCTTAAATCTGACTGTCTGAGATTATGTAAACAGCGTCCCCTGATCCATCACATACTGTGGGCAAAAGATGCAGGTGAATGTAAGTTTTTGAACTTCTATGTGGCTCTATGAAATCTAGCAATAAATTCCACTGAACAAATGTGTAAGTTCTAGACACCGATCTAGACATAGGAGCCTACAAATATAAAACATTTTATAAAAATATAGCTACCTCCTTTGTGCAGAATTCTACCTGCACATTATATACATTATATACTTATATTTGAGCACGTCTAAAATCAACTTGATAAGGACTCAATTTTCATCATTCTGGCCTCTTCCCCAGAAAATGAAAGTAATTAGTTTGTTTTTCTTTTGTGGTCATTTTTCTGGAAATATAGATTTGCTATGTGTCTAGGAGTTATTATTTACCATGAAAAATCATTTCTCTTAAAAGCCTACCAGCTTTGCATGGATTTTTATTTTTCCTCTACATGACTGGCTGATCTATCCGATCTGAGAATTCAAGAATTTTATTCCATCTTCCTAAAGAAGTCACATGCTGATCTATTACCTCTCTTGAAAAATGGGGGGATTGCTTTTGAGATGGAGTGGTTCTCAGATTTATTCATTATTATATTTAATTTCTTATTTTTGGCACATCAAATTCCAAGCTAATGTTTTATGCTGCTTCACACACAACTTGCAGTTCAACTGATGTCTTTAGTATATCATTTCTCTCATCTGCTAAGTGTATCTCAGAATGTTATATGACTTTTCTCTAGATCTCTAAAGTCGTCACTGTAGTTTATGTGAAGCATGAAATTTATCCATTTTTGAATAGTTCACCTCTAGAATGTAAAATTTGCCACTAGACAGTGAAGTCTGAGAAAAAATTTTATCTGACAGTTAATAGTACAATCTCTTCCATCCTTATGTCTTGCATATTTTTCTTTGTTTCTGCTTTTAAGTATAATAGGTTTTTTATATAGAAATCATTACTACTTCTCGAATGTTGCAACCTCTTCATACCATGATTAGGGAATATCAGGAATGACACTTAACATAATTAATAGTAATGATTGATCTAAGTCTTATCTTAAATGATGTCTTTGTGTATTTTGCCTAGATCTCTGAGAATTTTATTTAATTGAAATTCCAGAAATGTAGTTCATCTTTCTTACAGGACTTCACAGATTTTTTCCATATTCAACAACGTGGAATAACTCCATCTATGTTTGTTAGAGCCGGGGGGAGCTACATCATATAATCTCCCTCTGAGAAGAATAAACTACACAGATAATGTCAGTTGATCAATCACAGAGAGAAATCTTGAAACAATCAGATGGCCAAATTTGGCCTTATTCTTTTAAGACTAAAATTTAACATGACACAGAAGACAACTACAGAAAATAATTCAAATTTGCATATTCACTTAGGAGAGTTCAGTGGGCACACTGAAATACTTTGAGAGTCTGGCACTTGTCATCTTCATTATCTACAACAGAGACCAGACATTGAGCCGGACCGATCCACTGGATATAGGACTTTTTGCTGCTTTCTGGTTGAAAGGGATACAAATGACATAAAAAGAGTGTTTATGAAAAAAAAAGTCCAACATCTTCTAGGTAGTGAAGGTATGTGTGTGCACGTGTGTGTGTGCATGCATATGTGTACACACACAGAATAAAGGGATGGGCTACAGTGAACATTTATTTATTTTTTCTGTTCTGAAAACTTCTCTCTTCTTATGTGAACTATTCAGGCAGTATTATTAGTGTCTGACAGACAAATGTTTCTTTCTTATTCAAAAGAATACTTATGTGAATCACTTTGAGCCCATCAGAGTGTCTCATCCCATTGGTAATGGTAATTTGTTCAAGGACTAGGAACAATAATTGGTGAAAAGGGGTTTATTTCTGAGACTTAAAAGTCAGGTTGATGGTCTATCTTTCCTACTGGTCTTCTGTCAGATGGCATATAAATATAGTGACGTGTAGAATGGAGCTAACAGAAATAAGTAGGATAAGAGGGAAAAAGAAAAATAGAGGGAAAGATAAATCTTTCTCAAAACCTACCAGTATTAGTTTTATGGAGCTGCCACAAACTGGGTGGTTCAAAATAAGTGCTAGACTGGTGTCACGGTCTGGAACCCACAAGTCCAAAAGCAAGGTGTCATCAGGGCCACAGGGTCTCTGAAGGCTATACAGGAAAATCTATCCCTTGCCTCTTCTATTAGCTTTTTTGTAGGAGCAGAGGGAGAGAGAGAATCTTAAGCAGGCTCCACATCCAGCACAGAGCCCAAAATGGAGCTTGATCACATGACCATGAGATCATTGCTTGAGCTGAAATCAAGAGACTGAGCCACCCCGACACCCCATCATTTCTTTTTTTTTTTTTAACTTTATAGTTTATTGTCAGGTTGGTTTCCATATACCACCCAGTGCTCTTCCCCACAAGTGACCTCCACCAAGACCATCACCCCCCATTACCTTTCCCACTTCCCCTTCCCCCCTCAGTTTGTTTTCAGTATTC
>CM053576.1:105233276-105298434 GCA_028646485.1 Cryptoprocta ferox | reverse complement strand
CGCTCTCCCTGTGTTGGGCTCGGGGGCTCCTTCCCCTGCACCACCGGGACCCGCCCGTCCCCTAATTTCCCAGATCACAGTCACTCACTCAGGCATCTTTGAGGTTGTCTTCTTTCTGGCGTCTGTTTCTTCTTTCCCCCACTTGCAAATCTGAGTTTTATCACTTCAGTCCTTCTCAGTTCAATCCATACGGGCGTGCGTGGATTACAGAGCTCCCTCCTTCTCCGCCATCTTGCCTGCTCTCAATAAAAACTTTTAAAAAGAGAGATACAAACTCTTGGGGAAACAAAAAGCTGGCCACCGGAGGAGGGCTGCGTTTGGTCCGAGGCTGGCTGCTGGGCGGGCGCAGGAGCAGTACCCCACGGTCACGTGTTCTCCTCCCATCATTTCTTGATCCAATTCCACATCATCAATCTCTGTCTCCATGGTCACATTGTCTCCTCCTCTTATGTGTGTCTCTCTCCCTTGTTTTCTTGGTCTAATCACTCTATCTTTTAAAAGATTACATGTGATTGCACTTAGGTCTCACCTAGATAATCGAAGGAAAAGTCCTCCTCTCAAGACCCTTAACTTACTCACATCTCAGAGTATCCCCTTTTCCAAATAGAGTAACATCCAGAGATTTAGACAATTAAAATGTGGACATT
The DNA here is from genome assembly GCA_028646485.1 of Cryptoprocta ferox. Classification (NCBI taxonomy): domain Eukaryota; kingdom Metazoa; phylum Chordata; class Mammalia; order Carnivora; family Eupleridae; genus Cryptoprocta; species Cryptoprocta ferox. The sequence goes on along the minus strand of CM053576.1, from coordinate 105,297,787 downwards.
TCTATTTAGGGACTATCATCCAGCCCAGTACACAATCTTTCCATAGCTTGGTTATATAAGCCAGAATTCTTTCTCACTCCCTTACATTTTTTTATTTATTAAATTAGCTAAATTTAGATTTCTGCCACTAACATATTAGTTTTCCATGTTTCAAGAGTAAAATGGTAGAATAATAGTTATATCTAGTCTTCTATCCTGTTTTGCTGGTTCTGTATAGTAGTAAAACTTATTGATGGTCAATACATCAGTACAGAATCAAGAGTCTTAACTACATGCCAGCTATTTTACTGATCAATATCACTTACTGAATTATTCTTATAATTGTATTTAAGGTTGTGCACAAAGATTTAGTAGTATTTACAGTAGAAAGTAGATTAGCATTCTAACAATAGAGAATTAGACTTCTGTCTTTGGTAGTTTAGAAGAATGGATTATATTAAATGTCTCTCTTTATTAAAACCATTAAAAATTTTGAATGTATTTTAACTATTTTTAAATAAACCATTAAACTAGCAAGAAAGTTAGCAATCCTTAGAGGCCAAATGTAAAGTAAAAGTTGGAATCCAGATATATAAGTAGAACAGCGAAGCTGTGTTTGCCCTGTGGGTATTTTTCAATTCTAAGCAACTTTAACTTTGATTTTTATGGCTTTGCAAACCATGAGACATAAGATATAGAGGAGTCTAGTAGAAAATGATCTTCATAGAAGTGGGATCACAAAGGCTTATCTCTCGGTTTATAGGTGAAGCAAAAATCCCATCAACCTTCACACCCACATATAATACATCCTTAGAAGAGGAAAAAGGAATATAAGACCAAGCTCAAGAAAAACCTTGAGTCTGTTCCTGGATAGAAGGAAAAATACATCTGTCCCATGCAACTACCCCTCCCAAATTCACACAACCTAGGTGGCAGAAAAAGATCAAGCCAAGAATTTGGTTTCAAGGAGCCCAATTTCTTGTGTTCTTGAGTACTTGGTAGAAAAATAATGCAAATCTTCATGGAATAACCCACCTTCAAGAGAAGTCTCTAAGTGCTGCCTCAGTTAAAACTCTGAATGAGTTTAGCAATTGGGAAAGAAAGAAAGAGTGAAGACACAAAGCACAAATGAGACTAGGCAGGAGAAACAAATTAACAAAAATTTATCCCCCTAGGCACAGAGTATGAAATGAGCATATTTATTCAATGTAGGAATAAAAAAATGAAGAATTATTAATATAAAACAAAATAGAGTAATATACTTAGAAACAAAAAGGATTGAGAAATCAATAAATGCATCAATAACAGATTAGTCAAGAAAGTCGATTAAACTCTTTGATCCAATTTCTTTATGCGATTAAAATACTTATAATGGGGGATGCCTGGGCGGCTCAGTCAGTTAAGCATTTGACTTTGGCTCAGGTCATGATCTCAGGGCTAGTGAGTCTGAGTGCCCCCCCCCCCGCGTCCCATCAGGCTCTGTACTGACAGCTCAGAACCTGTAGCCTGCTTCGGATTCTGTGTCTCCCTCTCTTTCTGCTCTTCCCCTGCTCTCTCTCTCTCTCTCTCTCTCTCTTCCTCTCTCTCAAAAATAAATAAACATGTAAAAAATTTTTAAAGACTTACAATAGTATCTTACAGGCTATTGTGTGAATCTAATTTAATATATGTGACAGCATTACAGAATAAATAAAAGTTTGAATTCAATTATTTGTTTGCTGTTATATATCTATGTTATCACCTGCTACCTATGAGATTCACATTACCTCATAATTTGGGCAGACCAGTATTCTACTGCTCTTGTCCTAGGAAAGGTACAAGACAACCAAATGATGGAGGAAAAAATCAAATCTAGGTCCTGGGCTTGCAACAGAAGACATGAAAGAATATGTGATTAATCTTAGCCATTCTGAATAATTCTTAGTAAAGTGCTAAGAACCTAGAACCCACACTGTTCCTAGCAGAGAGCAAGGAGAGGGGGATGGAAATGACAGTAGTTCAACATAGGCAGAGAGAGACTGAGGCAGTCTCAGAGCATTTCCTGCTTGATCCAGTAATGTGCAATGGGTAGATGACTGGACTCTATTACACTACTATGGGACACAAGAACAACTTGCAATTGTGAAGAAGGCTTTAAATGGGGACAAAGGCTCCCTAAATGAAGACAAGACTGGATTGCCGATATCAATACGGATTCGAGCACAAACATATGATGACAGAGAGTACCAGATTGATCTCATTTCCACCAAACTACTTGGTGCTTTGCAACTTCAATATAATTTAAATTCACTTTGAGGACAGAGTAGAAATGACTTTAAGTTGATTGATATTTCATTGTTTCCAGGCAGAATGAAAGACTGAAGGAATTATTAGGTTTGATCATCATTCTCAGGGAACGAGCTTTACATTGCTAGCATACTTGAATTGGTGGCTCAAGGTTCATATGTATCACATATTCAGTATTCATTAAGTATTTACTGCACTCATGATGGTGCATGTTCAAACACTGTACAAGGATTAAGTGATATAATGACAACTCAGAGCATTCCTTCAAGGATTTTATATCTAAGAGAAGAACACACATTATTACTCACTCAGAGAATTTTGTTTACTTTAGGAAAAATGTGAACATCAATTCATTGTACCTTTTCAGGTCTAGTATTCTACGCACCTATTCAGCTCACATTTGATATATTTTTACATGTATCTCATACATTGCATAAGAGTCTTTGCCATGGAAATAGTTTATATTCTGGAAAGCTTTCTGCAAACTACAAAGAAAAAAAATCCAGAAAAATAACCAGTAATGGCTTCAGCATGAGCAGTTTTTCAGGGGTCAGCTACCTATATTAAATGCTTAAATATTTATATTAAGTAATAAATATTTAAAGACTACAATCAAGTTGAAAAGTTTGCATTAAATAGAACCTAGAATAAGATTTCAACACATGTAAATTGAGCAGACAATGTCTCTAGTTCAATGGGAGTTTCACTGAATTCTTCAATTATGTCCTGGCTGTATTTGCATATAGGAATGGGAAAAAATGGAGAAATAAAATACTCTGTGGGTAGCTGAATGATCAAACAATTTATATGTCATCAAATAGTATTGTCATGGAGAGAGACTATAATGGTCAAATATGCTTAAGGTTAAAAATTTCTCAGAAACACTGTTCATGTAATGACCTGCCAACATATAAAATGAAAGAAAGGTATGTTTACCATTTGACGATGATGAAATCTGAGGACTAGAAAAATGTTTACTGGGTTATTATTATTACTAAAATAGTTCTATCTCCTTCCCTTATTTCAGTAATTAGTCCATTTACTTTTTTTAATGTTTATTTTTTAGGAAGAGAGAGAGACACACACAGAGCTTGAGCATGGGAGGGAGGGGTAGAGAGGGAGACACAGAATCTGAAGCAAGCTCCCGGCTCTGAGCTGTCAGCACAGAGCCCGACATGGGGCTCGAACTCGTAGACTGCATGATCATGACCTGAACCGAAGTTGGACGCTTAACCAACTGAGCCACCCAGGTGCCCTGTAATTAGTCCATTTATTAGTTGTTTATTCAACATATATATTTAAATATTCTCCTAGTTATCTATGCCTGGAGTTTTGGTTTCTTTGGATAGATGAAGCATAAAAATCTCAATCACATATCTTTAAATACATCATTTACTCCCTAAACAAAAGCCAAAAAATTAGTCCATTTACACTATACTTCTTCTTCTTTCTTTCTTCCAATGTATTATAGTTTTATTATTTTTCTTCATATGCTCTCCAACATTTATAACTTTAAATAATATTGCTAAATCTTCATTTATCAGTTATCTTTATAGTCTTTACTCTCTGCTCTATAAGGAAAGGCAATTATTAGTCCTATTTTAATTTTTCTAAATTCTTCCATTTTCTAGGCCTCCCATCTCACTATTGCCAACATTGTCATCATTACCAATAAATAATTCTCACTATCTAAGCACAAATATATCACTAGATAGGTTGTAGCCACAAATGATGGGGGAAGAATCCATTATATTGGATTAAAGAAAACAGAATTACATCTGGTTTCCTTTATAAAAGAAGTCTAAAGGTAGATAGTCCTGAGTTCAATGACACATCTCCTCAATCTGCTCTACCATTCTAGTGCAGAGATGTTAGCTTCAAGATAAAACACAGCAGCTAAAGTAGCAGTAGTTATCAGGGAAGCAAAGCAGGCAGAAACTTAAAAAAAAAAAAAAGAAATCCAGGAGAAAGAATATAAGCCTCTTCTTTTTTAGAAGACTTTCTGAAGCTTCATCATATCATTTCTACTCTCATCTTATTTCTTGGTCATATGGCTACACTCAGACAATTTCAGTCTGTGGTGGCCAGTGTATTTCTCTGGCAAAATAGGTTCTTACAGCAACTAATTAGTAAACAATAGAAGATAATAAAGTTGTGAAACAAATATCATTCCTTGATCCAACAATCCTGTTTAGCACTTGGTTTACAGGCTAAGTTTTAAACCTGGAAATTAGTAAACAACATTTTCATTATGAACTTAGAGAAATATTGTCCAGTGGCAGGTTAAATTGTTTCCTCGCAATATATTTTCCTATCTCTGAATTCAATGCCATGACTCTAGTCTGCTGACATAGATTCTCTTTTCTTGTATCTAAATGATTGTCTAAAATTATATAGTATCTTAGATTGCTTCGTATGATTTTCTTGTAAGAATTCTGTATTTTCTGGAATCTTAAATTATTGCCTTTTGTTTCACATTTGTGTGCCCTTACATGTCCTCAGATAATGTGCATTCCAAGTTTCAGTTAGGTCCATTGATCATTGTGTTTAATTTCTGTTTTACTTATGCCCTTTTAAAAAAAATCTTTTATGTTTCCTGAGAGTCTAACTCTTCCTACAGTCTGGACTTGTTGTCTCAGTTTATAATAATGATTTCATTTTAAGACTTTTGATTTTTTTTCCTGAAATGAATCCTCTGTTTTATAAGATCTGTATTTCTTCTTTTTTGATTTTATTTTATGTAATTTTAGAAAAGTATCTCAAGTAACTTTATTATAAAATCAACATATAAAGTAATTTTTCTGAGCTGTAGCATGGTTTAAAACATGTAATATATCCTCATATAATATGTTCTTATATATTATAATTAAGTTGACACTGAATAGAATCTGGGATTGAAATTTGTTTCAAGGTATATTTCCTCTGACTTTTAACACCCAATGTTACTCATGCGATGTTCATTGCCCATTTGATGTCGTTAATTTGTAAGAAACCAGCTTACTTAAACAAACAAGCAAAACAAAAATAAGAAAATCCATATTGTCTCTTGTGTATCAATTCCATTTTTTAAAATACACATAATCTCCTTTCTTTCCTTCTCTTGGTCCTCTCTTTGCAAAGTTCCTAGACATGATGTGTTGAACTTCCTGAACTGATTTTCTATAGGTCTTATACTTTCTCTTTTGTTTTACTTTAAGTTTTAAAAGTTGGCTAACATACAATGCTATAATAATTTCAGGTGTACAATACAGTAATTTAACCGTTCCATACATCGCTCTGTGCTCATCACAATTGTACTCCTTACTCCCCATGACCTATTTAACCCATTCCCCACACCCCTCCCTTCTGGTAACTGTCTTATTGTTCTCTATAATTAACAATCTGTTTCTTTCCTTGTCTCTATCTCAATTTTCCCCTTTGCTTATTTGTTTTGTTTCTTAAATTCTACATATGAGTGAAATCATATGGTATTTGTCTTTCTCTGTCCCACTTATTTTGCTTTGCATTATACTCTGTAGCTCCATCCATGTTGTTGCAAGTGGTTAGATTGCATTTTTTATGACTGATTATTCTATCATGTGTACATGTGTACACACACACGTACACACACACCACATCTTCTTCATCTATTCATCAATTGATAGATATGTGGGGTGCTTCCATACCAGGGCTTTGTAAGTAATGTTGATATAAATATAGGGATGCATAAATCTCTTTGAATTAGTGTTTTTGTTTCCTTTGGGTAAATACCAGTAGTGCAATGGCTGGATCTTAAAGTGGTTCTATTTTTAACTTTTTGAGACCCCCCCACCCCATACTATTTTCCACAGTGGCTGCGCCAGTTTGCATTCCCACCAACAGTGCATGAGTATCCGTTTCTCTCCACATACTTGCCAAACCCATTGTTTCTTGGGTTGTTGATTTTAGTCATTGTGATAAGATAGCTAAGTGTAGTTTTGATTTGCATTTCCTCTGATGATGAGTGATGTTGAGCATCTTTTCATGTGTCTGGTTTCCATCCTTATGCCTTCTTTGGAGTAATAGCTATTCATCTTTTCTGCCCATTTTTAATTAGGTTATTTATTTTTTGGGTGTTGAGTTTTATAAAGTTCTTTATATATTTTGGATACTAACCCTTTATCTGATATGTCATATGCCGATATCTTCTCCCATTCTGTATGTTGCCTATTAGTTTTACTGATTGTTTCCTTTGCTATGCAGAAGTTTTTTGTTTGTTTTGTTTTTTGAAGTAGTCCCTATAGTTTATTTTTGCTTTTGTTTCCTTTGTCTCAGGAGACATATCTAGAAAAAAGTTGCTATGGCTAATGTCAAAGAAGTTACTGCCTGTGTTCTCTTCTAGGATTTTTGTGGTTTCAGGTTTCAAATTTTGGTCTTTAATCCATTTCGTTTATTTTTTGTATATAGTGGAAGCAAGCGTCCAGTTTCATTCTTTTGCATATTGCTCTCCAGTTTTTCCAGCACCATTTGTTGAAGAGGCTACCGTTTTCCCCTTTGGATATTTTTTCCTGCTTTGTCAAAGAGTAATTGACCATGTAATTGTTTCTATTCTGGGTTTCTGTTTTCTTCTATTGATCTACGTGTCTGTCTTTGTGCCAGTAACATACTGTTTTGATTACTACAGCTTTGAATATAACTTGGAATCCGGAATTGTGCTGCCTCCAACTTAGCTTCTCTTTTTCAAGATTGCTTTGGCTATTTGGGGCATTTCTGGTTCCATACAAATTTTAGGATTGTTTGTTCTAGCTATGTGAAGAATGCTGGTGTTATTTTGATAAGAATTGCATTAAATGTGTCAATTGCTTTGAGTATATAGACATTCAAGCAATATTTGTTTTTCCAATTCTTGGGCATGGAACTATTTCCATTTCTTTATGTTGTCCTGAATTTCTTTCATCAGTTTTTTTTTATATAGTTTTTAGACTATAGGTCTTTCACCTCTTTGGTTAGGTTTATTCCTAGGTATCTTTTTATTTTGGATGCAATTATAAATGGGATTGTTTTCTTAATATTCTTTCTGTTGCTTCATTATTGGTGTATAGAAATGAAACAGATTTCTGTACATTGATTTTGTATCCCACAACTCTACTGAATTTATTTATCAGTTCTAGCAGTTTTTTGGTGGACTATTTCAGGTTTTCTACATATAGTATCATGTCATCTGCAAATAATGAAAGTTTTCTTCTCCATCACCAATTTGGATGTTTTCATTTTGCTGTCTGATCACTGTGGGTAAGACTTCCAATACTGTGTTAAATAAAAGTGGTGAGAGTGGACATCTTTGTCTTGTTCTTGACCTTAGTGGAAAAGCCTTCAGTTTTTTCCCGTTGAGGATGATGTTAGCTGTGGGTTTTACATAGATGGGCTTTATTATGTTGAGCAATGTGTCTTATCTTTTCTTGTATAATGATTGTCTCTGTGACTTCTTGTTTCATAGCTAGAGGCTTTATTTTCCAGGCTTCCATTACTTTTTTTCCAATAAACTATATTTTAACTCTCAATTATTTCTTTTTCTGTATTTATTTTCATGATATTTTGTTCTTTTTCATGACTACAATATTTTTTTTGCAAATCTAAGTATGTTACATTACATATTTCTTTTTCAAGTACTCTTTTGTTTACCTAATCTGTATTTACTTGATGTTTCATGTGACTGCCAAATCCATATCCTCTCTATATATTCTCTGTTATTATAATGAACAACTCAGTTGTATTTTTGTGGAAACTGACAAAATGTTTCTAAAACTTATATGGAAATGCAAAAGACCAAGAATAGATAATATTGAAGAAAAAGAAGAACAGAAAGGATTTACATAAATAGATAATAACATTTCCAATAGGGATAAAACTTTCATTATTTGTGGAAAATATGATTGTATACATAAAAATAAGAAACAAATAAATAATATTAAATATATGTATTTAGTAAGCTTGCTGGCTGCAAGTTATTATAGAAATATGAACCTAAAGACAAGCCCAAGACTAGTAAGACAGCATTATTTATAATACAAAAATGAGAAATAATCCAATCTTTTGTCAGGAATAGTATTAAGAAACAAATTGCTGTATGTTCACACAACTGGATTCTATACATCCTTCTCATGTGGCTTTAATAGACCAGAGAATGCCCAGTCACTTCAATATATATGGTCAGTTGGCCTGATTACTTTTTAAGGTATTTCTCTAGCCATATTTTATTTTTTCTAGAATACATAGAAAATTCATGTAGAAATGAATTCATTTCATTCATTCATACAATGAATAGAAATAGAAAATTCAGCCTTTTTTAAATTCATTTATCCATAATATATTTGTTGAAGAATCTTCCACACACAATGGTGGCTGAAAATGCCCGGTGGAATATATAGTTTACTGAAAGGGAAATATTAATTTAAAAAAAAACAGACAAATAAATGTTAAATTGTTACTTGAACATCACTGATGGAAAGCACATTAACCTAAAATAATTCTTTTTTTAAGTTTATTTATTTATTTTGATAGACACAGAGACAGTGCAACCAAGGGACAGGGCAGAGAGAGAGGCAGAGAGAGATAATCCCAAGCACAGAGCCCAATGCATGGCTCAAACCTACAAAACCGTAAGATGATGACCGGAGCCAAAGTCAAGAGCCAGACACTTAACCAACTGAGCCACCCAGGCGCCCCTAAGAGAATTCTTAATAGGGAAACAGTACAGTTAAAGTTGAGAGAAGTCATGATTGACAAAGTCATTATGGAACTGAGGTCTCAGAAAAGTGGAAACTCACCAAGGGGAATGGATTCGGGAGAAAAAATGGTTCCAGGCAGGGTCCCCTGACACATTTGAGAAATGCAGTCTGAGGGGACTATAGCAGAGACTGAAATTAACTGTATATTCTGAGATGAGTGTCTAAAAATCAGTGGAAGCCTAAATATTTAAGACCTCATCAACCATGTGAGAGATTTTGTTCAGGGCCTTATCAGCCATGTCAGAGAATTTGCTTTCTTTTCCCCTTAAGAGCTATAAATGTCCATTGAAGGAGAGTGACATGTTCTCATTGCATATTTAACAGACCAACTCTGACACACCAGAACATCTCTTTTTCCTATGATTACAAGGCAAAGGTCCAGACATCAGGCAATGGTAAATTCACAAAGTTAAATACTACCAACCTTGAAGACAGACTAATTCCTCAAATACGCTCTGTGAAGATGAGTCCTCCACCAGCACCTCCTTTCCAAAGATGCCCTTATTATATCCCACACACCAGGCAAAACACTCTTGTAAAGCCACAGCTCTGATTATACCAACCCACTACTAACACACCTAACATCTTGCTTTTAATTGACAATGAATTAATAACAGATTCATAGATCAAGGTCTAGCCACACTGTTCCCTGCTTACATCTTTCTCTGGCTCTCTTACTTTTATATCACCAGTAGATTACATGTTATACACATTCCTGAACACAGTCCATGCTTTTCTGTCTCTTCCTTTGCCATGCTATTTTCTTCCCTAGAAGTCTCTACCTGTTTGTTGTTTAAGAAGTCCTATTTATTTTCAAGGTCATTCTCAAATGCTATACTCTTTATAAAACTCTTTTGATCCATTCCCCATCTAATAAAACTGTAATTGCTTAATCTTGTGAATTTCCATAGCACTAAATTGTTCCTCTGCCAGAGTATTTACCTTTTTCCCTATTATATCCCTAATTATTCATTTGCTGTATATCTTACACAGGGAACAAAGAGCATCTTAGTCTGCTAGGTGCTCAATAAACTGTCATGCAAAATATTTCAAAGAAAATAGGTGTTCAAAAAATATTTGCATAATGAAAACTAACTAGGGAATTGGATATTTTTCCCATTACTCCTCTCCATATGTACTTCTGGTGATGAATCTAGAATATATTCAAAGCACTAAAGTGCAAAAAAAAGAAACCATTTCAAAAACCACAGTTAAAATTAGGTATACAATAAAGATCTTGGTGTTTCTTTAAATCTTGCTTATCAGAGAAAAAACGTATACACATATCTTCAAACCCTGTTAAAATCACCTATGTATGCTTTTACTGCCAGAGGATGTCATTTAATATCAACAAAAAGAATCAGCAAATTTAAACTTAAACGTGAGGTCATCAAACAAGGTTACAAAAATGCTGAAGGCTAACACACATTCAGAACTCATTTAAATTGAGACTTCATAACATTTAACACAGATAAATTTCCAATGTTCAAGCCTCATGAAAAATTCTTTGGTTGACTTATTGCTAACATGAAATATAGCCTTTCCTCAGGAACGATAATGAAAAGACAAGGACATAGATCGACTTCAAAAATGCTACTTGCATTTATGCTAAATCAGAGCTTAAATTTTCATCTCTTTTGATTTGTTGTTTTAATGACTACATTATTAAATTCCTACTATGTTCCAGGCAATATATATAAAACCTTAATATTAATTAACATATTAATACATGTTACCTTAAACATAGGAGAAATACATATGTATACCTATATAAATATAAATGTAAATTTATAAATATATAAGTATACCTATATATAAATGCATAATCACATTTACCCATGAAAGTACTTAAAAGAGGGCTGTGGGACTGCTATATGACAAAGCAGATTGTAAACCTCATGACACATTTCAACAATCATTTAAAGAAGCCAACAAGCAAAAACATCAGTAATGATCAAATAACTAAACTGATGTTTTATTAAACAAAGTAACATAATCAGATTTTATCTTATTCCATTTTAAGAATCAAATTAGATCACCCAGGCAATATCTCAGGTTGTCAGACAGTAAACCAACTAGAAAGGGAGGTTTATTCATCTATGTGTTTAATAAGCAGTTTAGATCTCAATGTAAAATTTACAGTATAAAAAGTACCCACTGAGTTGAGAAAGTCTAAGCTTTCGTTGTACTTTAAAAAATATTTCCCCTTCCTTTTTATCCACATGCAACCATTCTATTTCTATCTTATTATATATGACTTCCCCATCCTCCCCATACATCCACTGTACAACTATTCCTTCATTGCAAAATGCATCAAGATCAGAGGCTGTACATAAATAATTGATACCATGATAGAAATATAGCATAAATGACATTCACAAGGATTATGTTCTCATGCTTGATCTAAAAACTTTGAAAAGTATTTGCCTTCAGGGTTCTTGATTATCTCAAACTATAATGCTGCACAGTTACAATGAGGAAGTGGCACATTTAAGAACTGTGAAAGATTTACGTTTGCAAATAACAGAAGGAAAAATTGTGGGCTGTTGTACTATCATATAGAAGAAAAAAAATCCATTCCACTCTTTTTGCTATTATATTGTTTGAGAAGTAGCAGTAAATCTTCGCTTTGGCTACCATCCTATTTTATTTTACTATAACTATCATCACTTTTACTATGGAATGCTTTATGGGGCACTTTAGCCCTCAGCTCTTTTGCTAAGCACTTGTACTGATATCACAGGATCTATCAAGCATTTTAACTAGTTTATTCTTTGCTTTCAGACCATGACCAGAAACCATTATCATGGCTTTAAAAAAGAATATTTGGCCATCATATCCTAAGAAAAAAACCCTTATTTTAATCACATTTTAGGATATCTTTCCCCATTCTGTCATAATAGAAATGTCCCTGAGAATAAAACAAGCAGAGAAAAGGAAAAAGAAGTTCTTGGCTGGAAAGAGCTCCTCCCTCCTCTATGCTGTACCTGCAAAGGAGCAGGTGGCATGAATGGTCCTTTCCTGTTGCTTAGGGGCTGATCCCACAGTTAACACCTCACAAGCGTCAATGAGGGAAGTGCAAACAGGAATCCTCCTCACTCAGACTCGCTTCCTTTAGTTCTCTATGTTGCTCAACATATTTTCTTTCCTGAGTCCCGGGGAGAAAGTTTCCAGAAAAGGTCCATGTTTTCCAACAGAACTGAACCGGAATGTCATCTTTCCTGTTCACCAGTCAAGTCACTCTTCCAATAAGCTGTAATTATCCTTAACGTCATGAACTCTATCTTGTTTGTTCCTATATGCCTAGAGACAAAGACTATGCTTGCTGCAAAATTGGAACCAAATAAATATCTGTTGGGTGAATAAATAAATGAATACTTACGATAAAGATTACTAGAAAATTTGAAGGTTTATTTACAGTGTGAACTACCTTAAGGATTGCCCAAGATATCCAATTAAATATGCACAAATAGTGACTTTAAATAGAATGACTACTCTAAATTAAGCATTAGGTGATATTCAGCGTCTCTTGAAATCATAGCAACTTCATCATCTGTAGCAGGGGTTGGCCAACTACAACCCATGAGCTAAATCTGATCCCCAACACCTTTTGATAAATAAGGCTTCACTGGTATATAGCCACACCTATTTATTTATACATTTTTTATAGTTGCATTAGCACATGCCTACAGGAGAGTTGCAGAATTGGACAGAGACAGTTACAACTAATCTAAATATTTATTATCTGGCTCTTTATAAAATGTTTGCCAAATCCTCATCTGTAAAAAAGACACAAGTATGTCCACAGGAGGCAGGGCTCGGGCTGACAAATATTTTATAGAGATGAATTCCCAGACCACACAAATGATCATGCCAACCTTATCCTAAGTTCCTATTTTCCTTTCTATGGCTACTGACCTGGCTCTATACCTGTGGTCTTCATTCACCATTTCCTTAATGCTCCTATCACATCTGTGCTATATTCCACTCTCTGTTGCAAGAGTGAAATCCTGGCTCCGTCTCCATACGTTCTGAAATATGATGTCTCTGTTCCTCCATTCTAGCACTCCATTTCCACACACCTCTCCTAGGCCACTGAATAGGGTATCCACTCTCTGCTTCTCTCGGCTCCACCACTTTTTATTGTCATATACTGGCCATTTTAAGTTATTTATATATCTCCTTGATCCTTGAAAATATCTGGGTTTGTGCCCCCGTCCTATGACAAGGCTTATCATACAGACTTAAGCCTCAAAGGTATTAAGTGAAAGTCTTACACCAAACTTATGTTTTCTGAAAACTCATTCACCCTTATACTGGTTCATGAAGCACTGCCCAGTTTCACAGGGAGCCCACAAACTGCTCAAACTCTGGTTTAAGAGGAAAAGTTCTACCTCCTCTAGGAAAATCTAGAATACAATAATCAAGGGAAACTCAGAGTTTTACAGCAAAGGGTATTCTTGAGGGCAGGGCAAAGACTCAGGTTCATCAGTAATTTTTCACTTTATGACAAGTCTGCCTGCGACACATGGTCAGAGTTTTTTGAACCCTTATGGCAACTACTTTGTAAAGTTTTCTTTTTTTAATAGAAACACATAGGGTTTGATTGAAAAGAGATTAAAGATAAAACACTGGGAGAAATAAAAAGCTAAAATTAGTTGGCAACCTTGGATGTGTTTGTTCTAAAGAGAAGAATATATGGAGAAGCTAGAAAATGATAATGAGGCCAAGGCCACTGTCTCCACCCCTGTATGACTTTATTAGCTTTGCACAAAGACAGGTGAAATTTAACAATCAGTTTGAATCCTTCACCTCAATGCATCAGCCTATAAATATGTGCCACTGTTCAGGAAGGAGACCAAAGTCTTGCAATGAGTCACCGTTAGCCAACTATCTTCACTGTAAGAAAATGAGCTCACCTTGCTGGCCAGCATCGTGTCATATACGCAGGTTGGCCAGAGTTTAACAACCAAGTAAAAATTTAATCTTTACAAGTGACACAATATAAAAATTGACATGAAGTGTTATGTGTGCAAACTAGTTTATACTTTAAAAACATACTGATCCATGTACTTACCTCTCAAATGGACTATTGGACAAGCCTCCCTCTGGGCCTCTGCTCCTTGTGTGACGCTTTCCCATCTCTCTGCCATTCAGTTTGTAGGACATCTGCCACAAATTCGAAAAAAAAACATATTTTCCTTCAAAAAATTGCTTTGTGCCCCCCAATCCCTTCAAGATTATATTCATACTACTTTTTACAACAAATTTGAGAAGATTCCTTTTTTTCTCTCTGTTATAGACTCTGCGTTTAGACATTTACCTCAAATGTGCCACAAATATCTGCAGTTTTAGTGGTTTTAGTAATGTCATTACTCTTGTTTTATCTGACAGTCCATTCTAAGGCAACTTTTACTTGACCTATTGATGACCTTGGGCACAAATGACCACAACCACCTTCTTTAAAGCATTTTCTTTAGTTGATTTCAGGAGTCATGCATGACTTGTATCTGCTCCGTCTTCTCTGGGCACAAATGTAATCCTGCCAACATATAAGTGTCACATTGTCTCACTCCTCAGTTCAATACCTTAAGTGTCATCCCCTCAGACATTATGAAAGCCAAGTCATTATGCCCTACGAGTCCCCCTGAACTGGGAGCATCATCGCCTTTCTCCAGTCTATACTCTCATGACTTGGTTCAGGCACACTTCTGTCCCTACGTCTTTGCATTGGTTTTCCTTATGCCTGGAATGCCCTCTGTCCCCCCACCATGTCTGGTCATATCCACTTGGCTCATTTCTTTCTCCTCATGGCCTTAAATAAATGTCATTTTCCCTGACTGCCCTCTGATATTTCATGTTCTTCTCACTGCTCTATTTTTCTTTCAGTGTTTACTTTTTGTTCATCGTACTGCACATTTTTTCCTGGTTTTTAAAGGCCTGCTTTCACCACAAGAGTATAAAGACCATAAGGGCAATGATTTGTCTCCACAGCTTTATTGCCTGAATCCAGAATACTGGAGACTCTCGATAAATGTGTGTTGGGTATATTTACAATGAATGACTAAAGGGCCCCAATCATCTGATCATCTGAGTTTTGTTTGCTTCTACAACCACCTCTTTTGTCATGCCTATGACTGGATACTACAGCCTGTTCCCAGAAGCCCTAATGAAGGCCAGCTGCTCTTGCTTCCTGGACTTCTGCGCTACTTTTCAGCTTTACAAATATCTACTCATCATCAACACCTTCCTAAAGCATTTCTGCTGCTCCTTTGCCTTCATCAGAACCTGCTGCAGATGGCTATCACCCAGTACAAAATGTTCTCCAGGTTTTTCCTAACTTGTTTGTCTCCCCACCCCCACCCCTTAGCCTTAAGCTCATTGAAGATATTTAGAAAGTAGATAAACACCACGCACAGCAGAGACATTCTACCCTCTAGCTAACCTCTGCTCAAAGAGATAATATATATGCTAAAAGTCTGAATGCTAAGTGTTTAGGGCTCAGAATACATAAATAAGTTAGAAGGAGAAAACCACAAAGGTAAAAAACAGAGAAAATGATTTAATGTACTTTTGTACTTTTTGGAAAACAAATTACTCATTCAATCATTAATCCACCAAACATCTATTGATAGCATATTCTGGGTTGGACACCATTTCAAGATGGTGGAACGCGAAGGAGAATAAACCCCAGGCATCAACCTTCCTGGAACTCACACTCTGAAAGACTTGTAAGAAGTAAGTCTACACCAGTTCTCATTTCTCACTGCCATAATAAAACTGTCCATTCCGAAGAAGAGGAGTTGAACAATGGAATCATTTTTTAACCTAAATTTGACAGAAACATCTGGTGCCTGCAATATCCATTAATAATTTTCCATCTCCCAAGAATATTTGAGTCTCACAATTTTTGATAAAATGTTCAATTCTTTCTTACATATAAGTGATGCAAAACATGGACAGCCAAACTTACATAACCTCTTCTCTCCTTTGTATGCCCTGTTTTGCAAAAATGTGTTAATTATTTTAACAAATATTTATTAGGTGCCTATTACATACCAGGGATTTTTCTGGCATGGAGGTCCCAACACAAGACAAAACAGACAATCTGACTACCTGGAGATTATGTTCTGGTTTAAAATAAACAATGACAGTACACATATGATAGATCAAGTGTTGATAAACTCTATGAGGAAAAAGGAAGTTGGGTGAGGAACTAAGCAGGTGAAGAGGATAGAAGGTATGTTTGTGTTGGAGGCGCTGGAGAGAAATACCAGTTATACAGAAGGGCTAGAGAAACTTCTCTTGTATAATTTGACTTCTTTAAAGTTTATTTTTCTTTGAGAGAGATATAGAGAGCAAGCAAGGGAGGGGCAGAACAAGAGGGAGACAGAATCCCAAGCAGGCTCCACACTGTCAGCACAGAGTCCAATGCGGGGTTCGAACTCACAAACTGTGAGATCATGACCTGAGCCAAAATTAAGAGTTGGGCGCTTAATCGACTGAGCCACCCAGGTGCTCCCATATTTTATTTCAAATTAAACTTTCATTTTCTTTTTCATAGTATGCTTGTTGACTTTGGTGTCTTTCTTGCCGTACCCAGTATTAGATTTTCTCAAACGTTGGGAGATTCTATGCTGGACATCCATTTTTATTTTATAGCTTCCCACAAATACTACTTCAATGTATTGCAACACCCCTCCAGTGATCATGGGGACAGGATGAAATACGCATTTGCAGTTCATCTTCTAGGTGTGGGATGCAGTACCCATTTTTTGTCTCCCCCAGGCCACACATCTATGTGTCTGTTCCCTGCTGATTTGAGGCACAGTCACACATCTGGCTGCTCCTCTTATGGGTACACTGACCATAACCCTGAGGGCTGCCTGAGAAATCTCCCCTGCTTTCATCTGCTACTTCTTAGCAAGTAGCTGCTTTCACTCTGTACACAAACCCCCTCCAGTGGAAATGGTGCTCAGTAGTTCCTTCTGTCTTTTAAGGGATCTTCAGACTTTGAGGTCCATGGAGTATACAATTTGTGTTCCAGAGCTATAATTATTTTTTATGTTTCTCCCAGAAATTTGGAGCAGGAAGGTGATGCATGTGCTCAGTTATCTTGATCCAATTACACTAAACATGCTTTCACTAAAGGCCATATAAGTATCTTTTAAATTAAATTCAGAATGAATGATGAAACCATTCCACAAAATACATCCAAGAAGTGTATGTATGTATATATATGTATATATATTGATATTTAATATATGTATACTTATTAATATATGTGTATATATACATACATACACATATGTAGCCAAATAGTATAATATATATGTATATTTATTAATATATATGTGTGTGTATATACATATATACACATATATAGCCAAATAGTATAATCTCTCATTGCAGAGATAAGTTACAGAAAAAAATATCAGTGAATTTTGGGGCACCTGGGTGGCTCAGTCAGTTAAGCATCCGACTTGAACTCAGGTCATGATCTCACAGTTTGTGAGTTCAAGCCCCGCATCCAACTCTGTGCTGGCAGCTCAGAGCCTGGAACTTGCTTTGGATTCTGTGTGTGTGTGTATGTCTCTCTCTCTCTCTGCCCCCTCCTCTGCTCATATTCTGTTTCTCACTCTCAAGAATAAACATTTAAAAAAATCAGTGAATTTTGTTATGAAATTTCAATAATTTTATATCATTTTATACTGTGCATGTGTTTCTTAATCATGCTCTTTTCCCAAACAAAATTCAAGCAGGAATCTCTCCCTTCTAAAGCATTACAGCACTCCTTACTTAGCTGTACCTAAGGAAACTCCTACTGAGGCTTCTTTTCTTTGCATTTTCTCTGTTGCCCATGAATCCTCTCTGTGCCCTGTGCTGTTCACATCTCTTATTAATATCTTACTGTCAGGGTAGCTATTCTCTTATGTCAGTTGTTTTGATTTGTTCTACTAATTGCAGAAAATTCATTCTTTCTGCAGCTACTAAAAGTTTTTAGTAAAGGTGAAAACAATATAATAATCCTCCCAGCATATTCAATTATTGATGATTTATACTCACCATCCTCTATACACAAATCATAATAGCAAAATTTAAGTGAATTTTTCTCCATATCAGGAAGTGTTCTAAGCATTTCACATATAGTAAGTCATTTAATCCTGACCACAGCTACGTGAATTAGGCACGATTATTCCTTTTCACAGGTGAAGTAACTAACTCAAAGAAAGGTTAAGTAATTCACCTAGATAATAAGATAGGAATTACCATTGGTAAGATATACACCAAGGCAATTGTCTTTAGCATTCCAGCTCTTAACACCCTACTCAGCTTCATGACAGTAGGTAATTGGTGAGGATACAGACGAAGGCATGACGTAGATTCTGCACCCTAGAATTTTATAATATAACAGTAAGTACATACTATCCATTCCCTAAAGCCTCCTCCCCCTAAGGTCTACATGCTATGTCTACTGATCTAATAATTTAGGGTGAGGAACCCTTAAAACATAATATAGTGAAAAGCATACCCACAATGGAAATTTGAGACTAATTTGGAAATAAGGTTTGGAACACCAAAGAATTATGACTAACTTCAGGTTGAGCAATGTAGATGTGATTTTACAATTTGAAAGGAAGAAAAGAAAAAAAAAGATAAGTATAAAAATGAAGTGAAATTACATTGTTTCTAGTTAACTTGTGTTGCCTACAGGAAACCTTCAAGCATTCTAGGTTACTGGTCTATTAGTACACAAAATGTTGGGGTGCCTGGGTGGCTCAGTTGGTTAAGCAGCCGACTTTGGCTCAGGTCATGATCTCACAGTTTGTGGGTTCGAGCGTCGCATCAGACTCTGTGCTGACAGCTTAGAGCCTGGAGCCTGCTTCAGATTCTGTATCTCCCTCTCTCTCTGCCCCTCCCCCACTCTTGCTTTGTCTCTTTCTACCTCAAGATTAAATAAATATTTTTAAAAAATTAAAAAAATAAAGTCAAAATAGTATGGCTAATACCTTGTATGTTTCCTTTCACCATTTTGCAAAATTATCTTCAAGATATCAAGTAGAGGACAATGGCTTTCATTATTTAGTGAAACTATTAGGATCATGGAATAAACAAGCTCTAAAATAAAAACAACTAATTTTGATTCTTATATATGCAAAAGTTGGGGAGTAATTGTCTTTTCTTTGGATGGTATAGTGGGCTGATAATATTTATAAATAAAAATGGAAATGCCCTACTAGAATATAATCATGTCACTTTTTCCCCCAATATAAAAAGAGAAATGAGAGGTTTAATCCTAGGGCATTAGCAAAGCACTTAAATCCTCCTAAGGATCATTTGAGAGGCTATAATTGTATTATATTACTTTAATATCTGAAAAGAAAAATTTGCATGCATAATGATATCAGTGTCTAAAGATATAGACTGTAATATTTCAATCCATGCAGACAAATTCTCAAGTAAAATTTGTCATTCAGGCTCACAAATGTCTATTTGATACTATCAACATCTTCTTCTAACCCCTAATATGTAAATAGTATGTTAAATTATTTTACTTGTAAGCTAAGATCAAAATACAGTGTACTCCAAATTACTTACATTTGGATTATCTGGTAAATCCAAGCGCTGTGGCCATCTGTCTATCTGACTTGAGCTGCTAGATCCAGATTGAGGACAGTTATTCATGATGGTGGGAGAAGGTCAAGGATGGACAGAGTAAAGCTTCTCTTTTTCCCAAACTCACACTTCAAGGCAACCCACTCAGCGGATTTCTTCTCAATTTAGCTGCAAGCTGGCTTTCTTCTGGTGGAAACTACCAACTCAGGCTGTGGTAGATGACTCAGGTGGTTACAATTAGGGGAAAGATCATCAAAATACCTTGTAAACAGGTGAGTGCATAAGTAATTTGGGCAGCGAATTTCATTGCTAGGCAAAGCCTCCTTCATCCAGGTGTCTCCCATGGTCATTTTCCATTACTGAGCAAGATCTCATGTCAAGGAATGACTGGGATCAAGCCTGCAAGTACAGAGAGGAAATGATTTCACCTGGCAGGAAAGACATTAACTATCGAGGGATAATTTCACCTAATAAGTAAAAGAACATACCTAATAATGACAATGTCTAAAATTATCAGGTGGGGTTGTCCTAAGTATTAAGCAGGTCCTACGGACACCAACTAATGAGTTCCTAATTCTCTCTACTGACTGCTTTGAACAAAGCATGCGGTATCTACGTAAATCCAGGTAAACATATCAAATCTAGAATTATTGTAAGAATATGAAAAAAGATAAAAAATAAATACAATATTATAAAATAACAAAAGTTTCATGATTAACACTTCACTTAACCATTAAAACAGCTTTATTAAGATAGATATTTAAACTAATATATTTAATGTTCAAATTATAATACTGAGATTCAAGGATTGGCAGTTCTATGTATTTTTTTTTTTTTCATGAGAGACAGAGAGAGACAGAAAGTGAGGGAGGAGCAGAGAGTGGGTGACACAGAATCCAAAGCAGGCTCCAAGCTCTGAGCTAGCAGCACAGCGCCCCACACAGGGCTCAAACCCACAGACCATGAGATCATGACCTGAGCCAAGTCTGACTGTTCGACCCACTGAGCCACCCCGACACAGCGGCAATTTTATGTTTATAGCCATCCTGTTTAATAGTGCTAAAGCTGCAAAAATAACCTGCTTTCCTAAACTTCTCATCTTCACTGTACCACGCCTGAGAACAATTATTGGTAATATCATGAAACAGAGCAATTTCAAAATATCAAAAGTATTCAAATAGAACCTGAATGAATATCATTATTTAGTTAAGTAAATTGTATAAAGTCATATTTATAATAATATAACTAATCAGAAATAAGTATAACAGTTTGACCATCATTCCCTTCTTTCACAAACCCCAAGAGAATGCTTTTTTAAAAATTTTTAATGTTTATTTACTTTTGAGAGAGAGAAAGAGACAGAGCAAGAATGGGGGAGGGGCAGAGAGAGAGGGAGACACAGACTCCGAAGCAGGCTCCAGGCTTTGAGCTGTCAGCACAGATCCTGATGTGGGGCTTGAACTCATGAACTCTGAGATCATGACCTGAGCTGAAGTCGGGTGCTTAACTGACTGAGCCACCCAGGTGCCTCCCCTCAAGAGAATGCTTAAACTGAAAAGTGACGTTAAGTTTATTTCAATATGTACTAGTGAGTTTTTGAAATTATAAAAGTGTTTATTCACTTCTTAATTTATTTGGTATTACTAATTTCCTTAGCACACAACTTAAAAATAATAATGCTTGATGACAAAGATGGATTATGTTTTGTTTTGTTTTTTGAGAGAGAGAGAGCAGGAGTGCAACTGGGGTGGGGCAGAGAAACAGAGAGAGAGAGACAGAGACAGAGAGAGAATCTTAAGCAGTTTTCATGCTCAGCACAGAGCCCAAAGCGAGCTCAATCCCAGGACCCTGGGATCATGACCTGAGCTGAAATCAAGAGTTGGACCCTCAACTTACTGAGCCACCCAGGTGCTCCAAGACGGATATTTTTGCAAAGCATCCTTATTCAGTTGTGGTAGGAGTTTAATAACACTTAGGAGAACTATAAGAACAAATTGAACCAGTAAATAAATAGAAGTTGCCCTTTTCAGACCAGAAAAATCATTTATGATAACCTTAAATTTCCCATTACCCTATACACAAAATAACTTAAAACAGATCAGAAATGTAAATGTAATCAAATGAAACAATACAAATTCTGAAAGAAAGCTTGAGTGAATTCCTTTATCACCTGGATTTGAAGAAAGTCTTTCAAAGTATGACTTCAAGATCCAGAAGAGCCTAGGTTAATAAATTTGGCTATGAAAACCCAAAAACACTTCATGGCAAAATGCACCATAAGCAAAGGTAAAAGATAAAGAATAAACTGGGATAAAATTTCATCATCTATGTTACAGAGAGAAAACTACTCTTACATTATGCAAATTACAATGTCCTGTGGTACCATTTCTCACCTATCAGATGAGTAGAAGTTCATAGGCTTGGTAACAGTCTATTGGTGAGAGTTGGTAAACAGGCACTCTCATAAATTGCTACTGAGAGAACAATACTATAAAACTTTATAGGTTTATGGAGCAAAATTTAGCAATATTGAACCAAATTATGGATGCATTCCTCTTTGTCCCAACAATCCTTTTCTGGAATTTTACCTAAATGACTGACCTCTGCAATGTCAAAATATCATAGGCAAAAGAACATTTTGCCATGTAAACATTTTTGC
The DNA here is from genome assembly GCA_028646485.1 of Cryptoprocta ferox. Taxonomy (NCBI): domain Eukaryota; kingdom Metazoa; phylum Chordata; class Mammalia; order Carnivora; family Eupleridae; genus Cryptoprocta; species Cryptoprocta ferox. The sequence continues at coordinate 105,275,500 of CM053576.1, read as the reverse complement.
ACCCATGTATGTCAGACTGCCTATAAAAGGGAAAGGAGACAAATATGGAATAAAAAAATAAATAAAAGTTCCATGCTGTTGGATTTGAACGGAAAAAACAAATCGGTCTGTTTGGACCATAAAATCACTTAGAGACACTGACACTTCAGTAACAATAAGCACACAGAGTGCTGAGATCTTGCTTTCCCAGTGACATTTCCCAAAAAGAGGACACTGGTTAATGGCTGATTCAGTTCTAGTGTTGGAAAAGTACATGGTAAGCCTAGAAGTGTTTAAGACTTAAAGAGTTATGGGGCACCTACATGGCTCAGTTGGTTAGGCGTCATCCTACTTTGGCTCAGGCCATGACCTCACAGTTCATGAGTGAAAGCGCCTATCAGGCTCTCTCCTGTCAGCGTAGAGCCTGCTCTGGGTCCTCTGTCCACCCCCTCTCTACCACTGCCCCACTGGTTCTCTCTCTCTCCCTCTCTCTTTCTCTCTCCCCCATCTCCCTCTCAAAATAAATAAATAAACTTAAAAAAAAAAGACTTAACAAGATATGTCAAAATTATACAAAGAAACCCAAAGGCTTTCCCATGGCCAAATTTCAGACAATTTGAACTTCAAATTAAACAATTAAAAAATTACAACATATTAACAAATATCACAAATATTATCAGTTCATAGCGTAATTTTTAAAGGTTTGTGGGGGTGAGAGAGAGGAAGGAAAAGAAATGGAAAGAAAGGGAAAAGGAAAGAAGGAGAGAGAATTGCAAGGTGATGGTATAAATCACTTTTTACAGAATGATACTTAGCTATCAAATAAAAAAATAAATGGTAGAATTAAAAGTAATCATTTTTTTATTCTCAATGTAATAAGTGACATGAGTAATAATCAACGGTGGATCCTAAAGGTTGTTGGGCTAAAAAAATGTTTGTAGGTTCTCAAAGTAGCTCCCAATTTAATACTTATTACAAAGGAAAAACATCAGTTCACACTCAAACAATTTGGTGATCATCATCTAAGTAATAATATTTAGCATTAGCAAGAGAGAGCACAACATTACCAACACAGGCATTCCGGCATTATCAGCATTCAGAAGGATAGTATGTGTCTTTTGAAGTGATGCAATAACGTTGTTTTGAAATTAAAAGTACACAAATCAGAGACTGTCCTTCTTTTGCGGTTGGATTTGTCCTGCTTCCATTTTGAAGAAAAGGCTAATATGTGGCAAGAGCACAGAGACAAAAGAATCGCGGCAAATCAGGGCCAAAACCCAGTTTCATCACCATGGAAACATATCCTATATATGGACTTTCTAGTATTTGAGATAATACATCCTTTTAAGTTTGAACCAATTGAGTTGGAGTTTATTGTGATCAACTGCTAGACTCTTCACACACAAAAAGGTAAAAAAGTGCTCATTTCTCTGTTGCAAGGGTTGCTCCTATTTTATCCCAAAGAATTCATCAGTTAGTATAGATCTCATTTTTTAAAAATCTGTGAATAGAGTTAACACTTGTTTAGAGTGATCTTAATATAATATTTTAAAGATACTTAGAAGTTCTCTATGATATCAAGGCTTAAAAAACACAGATTTTCTTCATTGTTCCTTGTCCAGCTGAGCATAGTGACTTTAACTTTCCCTACTCTCAATGATGAAAGATAATATGACATCACTAACATTCATTTATCAATTAACCCTGAAATTAATTAGATAATTAAGCAATTGTGATAGTTGCTGATGTCAATATATTTTGAAACTTTATATTTTAGTCAAAATCATTTAAAAATGTTGAATATAGATCACAGATAGATATACACCCTTTATATTTAAAATATATCAATTAGTATATTTTTGTCAGCAATCATTTACTAAATGGTGTGTCTTAAGATACTGCTAATACATTTTAGCTTAGTGTATTTTAAAGTTTCTTCCATAATATATTTATGAAAATACATTGAAAATAAATACTAAATAGGATATGCAACAACAGTCATTGCTATTGGACTGATATTATACCTAATTTGAAATATAGATGGTAATTCCTTAAAAAAGTAATATTTGGAAATCACTAGAAATGTTTTTGAAAATACTTGCTATCATGGGTCAGCAAAATAGATCAATTAGTGGTGCAAAGTAGCAAAAATGAAATGTATTACTTCTACTTGTATGAGGAATAGTAAAATATACTAATATCTAAGCCCCTTATTATAATTAATATGACAGAAATATTTGTAATCGTAATTATAATTAATTTGGAGCTTATTCTGTGCAGAAAACAATGTGTTTCACATACATTTTAATTATTCTTGTCATAAGAAAGGAAAAAGTAGCAGCATTTGCTGATTTTACTCATATGTGTAACTAAGGATGCATTATTACCAATAAAGATATCTAATTTGAATTCAACACCTTACTCATATAACCCAATATAAAACTTATTTCTGAGCAAAACCTCATTAAGAGTATTGATTTGTCCTATGATTACGAAGTAATATATAACCTTGATCTGACTTTCATAAAACATAGAAACACACACATGCACACAAATATTGTGCATTTGCATTGTCCAAAAATAACTAGAGCTGACTTTTAACATCTTCATATATGTCTTTTTAGTTTCTTACAATTGTTTAATTTAAAACACTTTAAATTAATTACAGCAATACCAATAAAAGTCTATTTTTCACTTAATATTTTATGTATATTTCATATTCTAAGGTACATAATCAATGGCTGCAAAAATTTAATTTTGTAGCTACGTTATTCTTTTAATTTTTCTCTTTATTGTATTTTATTACACAAATAATGCATGTTTCTTACCAACCTATTAAAAAAGACTATAAGCTACAAGAAAAGTAGCATAAATTATCTCAAATTTTAATTCTGTATATGCCTTAGTATGTAATGCTTTAGTTTATTATGAAAATATATAAAATGTAATGTAATACTTTAGTTTCCCATAAAAATATATTCATATACATGATTGATAAAAATGGGCCTTCAAAAATACTTGAATTTTCTCATTTAACAACACATTTTAGAGTTATTTGCAATTTGACAATACATTGTAGTGGTCACAATGTGGGGCACAATGTTCCTAAGTTAAATAGGTGTCTGAGTGATGATCTCTTGTCACATCATAATCCCACCTTGTTAGCCTGTAACTTAGAGATCAACTTAAAAGTTAATTATCATTGAACTTTTTTTTTTTTTTTTGCCTCTCTTGTCTCTGAAATGCAGCTAGATCAATATCTTGCACACCTAGAAAACTGACTTGAGGATTAACACAACAATCTGCACAACTTGAACCATAGAACTCTGCCGGTATGTGGTGCAGAGAGGTGAACTCGTGGGGGGAGAGAAGCCACAGAGGGCAGGGAGCTGTTTTTGCTTGCAGTGAGAGGACAGAGATGGGGATGGGGAGGGAGTATAGGAAAAGCACTCCCCTCCAAAAGCACCTGGAGAGAAAGAAGAAGAGTAGACCTAACAAAAAGGGAGAAAGGAGAAAGGAGAGGGTTTAAATTCCATTAAGACTCTATAAACAGGGAGAGCACAGAGTCTGAAACTCCACAGCTCAATACCTGGCATTGCTCTGGTGGGAAGGGTGAATCCCCAGGAGCAGGCAGTGAGGTCCGAGGGGTACCCAGGCCACACGGAGAGGTGACTCCCCTGTGGGTAGGACATTTGGTAGAGACTGTATGGCTTCCCCACAGGCAAAGCTCCCAGCAGACCCTGGAGAACAGCCACATTCACTGGTGTTGGAACAAGGATATGCTCCAGATGGGTGTTGTGATTTACCATAATCCCTGAAACACTGTTGCTACACTATTGCATGAACTTTTTCTGGAGTAGGCTGGCACCAGGCCACAGTCTTTGGGCATCTGCAGCAGCATGGTCACTCGAATATTATAGGGGGCAGGTGGCACCCAGCCATTGCTTGGCGAGACCCTCCCCCAGAGGGTCTGAGTGGGTCAAAGCTGCAGGGCTCTCAGAAATGAGGAGTTTGGAACCAGCCATGTCTGAGATAAAACTCAGGAGGGAGGTACTGCCTGGCAGGCTGATGGCTTGGTCATAGATGGAATGAACGAAAGCTGGAGACAAAGGATGGGTGCTTGATTGCTGGTCAGCAAGAACACAGAGTTCTGACTGGGTAGCTAGATGACACTGTTTTCAGCCCTTCCCAATAGGCACATAGACGCCTACATGCCCCACCACTATCCACCCTAGTAAACTAAGCAGTACTATCTGGTGAAGAACAGAGCCATTGCACCAAGCCCGACCCAACTGGGCCAACCATGCTCTTGAGGAACACAAGTCTCTCTGCCTGCTTAGTTTATGGACTATAAAATGCTTCATAGTTTGATTCTAGGGAAACTGGATGTAATTTCAATCGTATTTCATTCTGTTCGCTGGTCCATCTATTCAAATTTTTTCATTTTATTTTTTCTCATTATTTTTCATATATTTCTCATATTATTTCTCATTATTAAAAAACAAGACTTTTCTTTAATATTTTCTACTGTTTTTTACTTTTTAGTAAATTTTTAAATTCTACTTTACTTTCAATGCTTCATTTTATTCTATTTTATTGTATTAATTTTTTTAATTTTCAAACCTTTCTTTTTCTTTTTCTCTTTTTTTCATTTTTATCTATTCTATCAAGCTTCTTTCAATAACCAGAAAAAACACACTTAGGAGCTAGCATCCTTTATTTGATTTTTTTGTGCTCATATTTTATGTTAAATTTTAATTTTTTTATTTTATTAATTCTTTTTCTTCTTTCAAAATGACAAAATGAAAGAATTCACCCCAAAAGAAAGAACAGGAAGAAATGAAAGCCAAGAACTTAATCAACAAAGATATAAGCAAGATGTCTGAACCAGAATTTAGAATCATGATAATAAGAATACTAGCTGGGGTTGAAAAAACCTTAGAATTCCTTTCTGCAGAGATAAAAGAGGTGAAATCTAGTCAGGATGAAATTAAAAATGCTATAACTGAGTTGCAATCTCAAACGGATGCCATGGCGGCAAATATGGATGAAGCAGAGCAGGGAATCCGTGATATAAAGGACAAATTTATGGAGAATAATGAAGCAGAAAGAAGAGGAAAACTAAGGCAAAAGAGCATGATATAAGAATTAGACAACTCAGTGAATCATTAAAAAGGAATAACATCTGAATCATGGGTGTCCCAGAAGATGAAGAGAGAGAAAAAGGGGTAGAGGTTTATGTGAGCAAATCATAGTGGAAAACATTCCTAACCTGGGGAAAGGCACAGGCATCAAAATCCAGGAAGCACAGAGAATATCCATTAGACTCAACAGAAAATGACCATCAACAAGGTATATGATAGTCAAATTCACAAAATACTCACGCATGGAAAGAATCATGAAAATAACAAGGGAATTCCCCTTTACCCACAAGGGAAGACAGATCAGGCTTTCAGCAGACCTATCCAAAGAAACTTGGCAGGCCAGAAAGGAATGGCAGGATATATTCAATGTGTTGAATCAGAAAAATAAGCAGTCGACAATTCTTTTCTAGCAAGGCTGTCATTCAAAATAGGAGAGATAAAAAGTTTCCCAGACAAACAAAAACTAAAGGAGTTCGTGACCAATAAACCAGCCCTTCAAGAAATTTTAAGGGGGACTCTCTGAGGGGAGAAAAAACAAAAACAAAAACAAAAGAGACCAAAAGAAACAAAGACTAGAGAGGACCAGAGAATACCACCAGAAACTCCAACCCTACAGGGGACATAATGGTAATAAATTCATACCTTTCAGTATTCACTCTAAATGTCAATGGACTAAACACTCCAATCAAAAGACATAGGGTAACATAATGGATAAGAAAACAAGATCCATCTATATGCTGTTTACAAGAGACTCATTTTAAACCTAAAGTCACCTTCAGATTGAAAGTAAGGGGATGGAGAAAAATCTATCATGCTAACAGTCACCAAAAGAAAACTGGAGTAGCCACACTTATACTAGACAATTTAGATTTTAAAATAAACACTAACAAGTGATGAAGAAGGACACTATATAATATTTAAGGGGTCTATCCACCAAGAAGACCTAACAATTGTAAACATTTATACTCCAAACGTGGAGGAACCCAAATATATAAATCAATTAATCACAAACATATAGAAACTTATTGATAATAATACCATTATAGTAGGGGACTTCAACACCCCACTTCCAGCAATGGACAGATCATCTAAACAGAAAATCAACAAGGAAATAATGGCTTTCAGTGACACTGAACTTAACAGATGGACTTAACAGATATATTTAGAACATTTCATCCTAAAGCAGCAGAATACACATTCTTCTCAAGTGCACATTGAACATTCTCCAGCATAGATCACATACTGGGACACAAATTGGCTCTCAACAAGTACAACAAAATTGAGATAATACCATGCATATTTCCAGACCACAACACTAGGAAGCACAAAATCAACCACAAGAAAATATTTGGAAAGATAACAAATACTTGGAGACTAAAGAACATCCTACTAAAGAATTAATGGGCTAACCAAGAAATTAAAGAGGAAATTAGAAAGTACATGGAAGCCAATGAAAATGATAACACCACAGCCCAAAATCTCTGGGATGCAGCAAAGGCAGTCATGAGAGGGAAGTATATAGCAATGGAGGCCTTCCTAAAGAAGGAAGAAAGGTCTCAGATACATAACCTAACGTTACACGTTAAAGATCTGGAAAAAGAACAGAAAATGAAACCCCAAACCAGCAGAAGACAGGAAATAATAAATATTAGAGCAGCAATCAATGCTATCGAAACCAAAAAAAAAAAAAAAAAAAAAAAAAAAATAGTAGAAGAGATCAGTGAAACCAGGAGCTGGTTCTTTAAAGGATTAACAAAATTGATAAACCACTAGCCAGTTTGATCAAAAAGGAAAGGACCCAAATAAATAAAATCAAGAATGAAAGAGGAGAGATCACAACCAACACTGCAGAAATAAAAACAATAATAAAAAAATATAATGAGCAATTCAATGCCAATAAAATGGGCAATCTGGGAGAAATGGACAAATTCCTAAAACATGTAAACTACCAATACTGAAACAAGAAGAAATAGAAAATTTGAACAGACCTGTAACCAGTAAAGAAATCGAATTAGTAATCAAAAATCTCCCCAAAACAAGAGTCCAGGGCCAGATGGCTTTTCAGGGGAATTCTACCAAACATTTAAAGAAGAGTTGACATCTATTCTTTTGAAGCTGTTCCAAAAATAGAAATGGAAGGAAAACTTCCAAAGTCATTCTATGAAGCTAGCATTACCTTGATTCCAAAACTCGATGAAGACCCACTAAAAAGGAGAACAACAGAACAATTTCCCTGATGAACATGCATGCAAAAATCCTCAACAAGATACTAGCCAACTGGACCCAGTAATACATTAAAAGAGTTATTCACCATGACCAAGTGGGATTTATACCTGGGATTCAGGGCTCATTCAATTCAAAACAATCAATGTCATACATCACATCAATAAAAGAAAGAACAAGAACCACATGATCCTCTCAACAGATGCAGAGAAAGCATTTGACAAAATACAGCATTCTTCTTGATAAAAAGCCTAAAGAATGTAGGGATAGAAGGATTGTACCTCAAGATCATAAAAGCCACATATGAAAGACTCACCCCTAATATCATCCTCACTGGGGAAACACTGAGAGCTTTCCCACTAAGGTCAGGAACACAACAGGGATGTCCACTCTTGCTACTGTTATTCCACAAAGTATTGGAAGTTCTACCCTTAGCACTCAGACAGCACAAAGAAATAAAGGCATCCAAATTGGCAAGGAGGAAGTCAAACTTTCACTCTTTGCAGATGACATGATACTCTACATGGAAAACCCAAAAGATTCCACCAAAAAACTGCTAGAATTGATCCATGAATTCAGCAAAGCCGCAGGATTTAAATCAATGCACAAAAATTGGTTGCATTCCTATACACCAATATTAAATCAATAGAAAGAGAAATCAAGGAATCTATCTCATTTACAATTGCACCAAAAACCATAAAACATCTAGAAATAAACATAACCAAAGAGGTTAAAAATCGATACACTGAAAACTACAGAAATCGTATGAAAGAAATTGAAGAGCATGCAAAAAAATGGAAAAAATATTCCATGCTCATGAATTGGAAGAACAAATATTGTTAAAATGCCATTACTTCCAAGGTAATCTACATATTCAGTGCAATCCCTATCAAAATACCAGCATTCTTCACAGAGCTAGAACAAACAATCCTCAAATTTGCATGGAACCAGAAAAGACCCCAAATAGCTACAGCAATCCTGAAAAAGAAAACCAAATCTGGAGGTATCACAGGCCTGTATTACAAAGCTGTAATCATCAAGACAGTATGGTAGTGGCACAAAAACAGAGACTCGGGTCAATGGAACAGAATAGAGAACCCAGAAATGGATCCACAAACGTACGGCCAACTAATCTTTGACAAAGTAGGAAAGAATATCCAATGGAATAAGACAATCTCTTCAGCAAATGGTGCTGGGAAAACTAGACAGCAACATACAGAAAAATGAACCTGGACAACTTTCTTACACCATCCACAAAAATAAACTCAAAATGTATGAAAGATCTAAATGTAAGATGGGAAGCCATCAAAATCCTAGAGGAGAAAGCAGGCAAAAACCTCTTTGACCTCTGCCATAGCAACTTCTTACTCGATGTGTCTCTAGAAGCCAGGGAATCAAAAACAAAAATGAACTATTGGGACCTCATTAAAATAAAAACTTCTGCACAGTGAAGGAAACAATCAGCAAAACTAAAAGGCAACTGATGGAATGGGATAAGATATTTGCAAATGACATATCAGATAAAGGGTTAGTATACAAAGTCTATAAAGAACTTCCAAGAAACAAATAATCAATGGAAAAAATGGACAAAAGTCATGAATAGACGCTTCTCCAAAGAAGGCATCAAGATGGCTAACAGACACATGAAAAAATATTCAATATCACTCATCATCAGGAAAATGCAAATTAAAACCACAATGAGATACCATTTCACACCAGTCGGAATGACTAACATTAACAACTCAGGCAATAACAGATGCAGAGAAAGAGGATCTCTTTTGCACTGCTGGTGGGAATGCAAAATGATGCAGCCACTCTGGAAAACAGTATGCAGATTCCTCAAAAAATTAAAAATAGAACTACCCTACAACCCAGAAATTGCACTACTAGGTATTTATCCAAGGGATATAGGTATGCTGTTTCGAAGGGGCACATGCAAACCAATGTTTGTAGCAGCGCTATTGACAATAGCCAAAGTATGGAAAGAGCCCAAATGTCCTTCAACGGATGAACGAATATAGAAGAGGTGGTATATATATATATATATATAATGGAGTATTACTCGGCAATTGAAAGGAATGAAATCTTGCCATTTGCAACAACAAGGATGGAACTAGAGGGTATCATGCTAAACAAAATTAGTCAGTAGAGAAAGACAAATATCATATGATTTCATTCATATGAGGAATTTAAGATACAAAACAGATGAACATAAGGGAAGAGAAGCAAAAATAATATAAAAACAAGGAGGGGGGCAAAACATAAGAGACTCTTAAATACAGAGAACAAACTGAGGTTTGTTGGAGGGGTTGTGGGAGGAGGGATGGGCTAAATGGGTAAGGGGCACTAGGGACGACATTTGTTGGGATAAGCACTGGGTGTTATACATAGGAGATGAATCACTGGAATCTACTCTGAAATCATTATACCACTGTACGCTTACTAACTTGGATGTAAATTTAAAATAAATAAATTAAAAATAAAATTCAAAAAAATTTAATTATCATCAACACACCTTGCAAAATATAGTAGTATAAAGAGGGGAAAAAGATTAATTTAGGCTAGAGATAGAGATATATGCAGATAGTCTTACTATAGATTGAATATTTGTGGGGAATAAGCTTAGGAATTCCCCTGCTTCACACTAATGGGTTAACAAGACATAAAGAAGTACAAAGCCATAGGATGCTCACTCCTGAGTTTAGGTAAACAAGAGTAGGAGTATAAGGATAGAGAAGGGGGGCTAAGGCCCCCAGAATGAAGTAGAAAGGGGCAAAGGCCCCCAAATACATAGGTATATGAAATAAACCAGATTAGGCATTCAGGGCAAAAGCACCCCCAAATTTAGTACTATAGCAGAAAGCTGCTTTCTCAGGAAGGAAGGACCAAATTTGGTAAACAAGTAAATAGGGCTATAGACCACTGCACTGCAATGAGAGTGAAGCTGCCAGGAGGGAGATGATTAACAAAAGAAAGGTGCCTTGTTAACCCTGAGGTTATTTGCTCTATCTGCCTTATCCCCTAGGCTAGCTAAGATAAACAGACCTGGTGCCTCTTGTCTGCCTGGTGCCTCTTGTCTGTTTAGGATTTTGTTTTCTATTGACCCAAAACCCAAACATTGCATATCTTCAAAACCCCCTTTCCCTCATGCCCATGAGTTAATGTTCACTGATTCATTGTCTCTTTGTGCAGGCCCATCACATTTGTATGCCTTCTGATCTTAATAAATATGGGGCAAGAACCCTTATTCAGGGCTCTTGTTTTTTCCCAGACATTAGCCATCTCTCGCATTTAATCCTGCATCTGGCTTTCTTGATAGACAAGAAAAAAACTCTAGACCCAGAGTGTAGGACAAATAATAAAATACAGAAAGCTATTTCAGGCCTTGTTTTCTTTCTTTACTACACAATTAAACTTACTTTTCCCTTCAGCCCATACTTTCACTAGTTAAGACTCTTTTGAAAACTTCGGGTTCTGATGCAAAACTATATTCTTGAAAAAGTAATAATCTTGGTGCACATAACTGCATTGAGGTGCTATGGCTGTTCATTTCCAGTGTACTGGGAGATGTCTCTTAGGATCTCTTGTGTTCTACATACCACTCCAGAAGCAGCTCTATTTCCAATTAATAATCAAAATTAATATCTTAAGGTGATACTGTTCTCTGTATTGTTTGTAAATTCAGTGCCATAAGGATTCAATGGCTAAGAAGCATCTTTGTATCCAAAGGAATCATTGTCGAATCCCCTGATGGTAACCCATGTCACTGTAGAAGACCAAAGCCTTGAAGAAACAAGAATTTAAAAATGGGTTAGTAGTTTCTTTCATCCTCTCCTTGATTCCCCTTTCCTCTTCTTGATTTCTAGGCCTTTGTATTGTCTTTCGTAGGAGAAAAAGTTTCATAGAATGGTAACTGGTTCAGGTAATAGAGCACCTGCTCTACAACAGAACTTCAAACTCACAGGTTTTATCGCCCTAGAATTGTCATTTTTTTTAGTAGAATATTAAATTGGCATCTAAACCAAGCTATTTCTGTATTAAAGGATGCGTGGGAAGACATGTGTATTACATAGGCTTCATTGAAGCCTGCATCCTTACTTATTATGCTATGAAAGAAATTTCAGAGTCAGAAACAATATTTACTATGCCAGACTCATTAAAGTCAAGGAGTGTGATAGTGTCATGTTACGGCTTCAGCAGAAAAGGTCAATCCACAATCATAGTATATGGCCATTCTAATGAAAGCACATTTCTGAATCTCCCCTCATATAAGAAGTTCAATGTAAAGTACCTTTCCCTAGGTGGCTGGCTGATACACCCAGGAAAGAATGTTATTAGAGGAGGTGTAGAGGAAATATTTAAAAATAATATGGTTAAATGACTTATTCCTAGAAGTATGCAAATTCTCCAAACTGAGCCTTTAAACAGTTGAGAAATTGAACCAGAAGTTTAAAATATGCCCACAAAGAAAATACCAGATAACTTTATATCGTGAACCAACATACAAACAGAAAGAACATAATTGTTATTTTATACTAATAGTTCAGAGGATAGAAAAGAGGAAACAGTCTGCAACTTATAGATGAGGGCATTATGATCTTAATATCAAAATAAAACAAAACAAAATATAGCATGGGTAATATAACAATATATCAGTTTCAATGAATGTACATGTGAAAATGCAGGGGCACCTAGGTGTCATTAAGTGTCTGATTCTTGATTTCAGATCAGGTTGTGATCTCACTGGTCCGAGATAGAGCCCTGTGAGTTGCTCTGCTCTGGCAGCACAGAGTCTGCTTGAGAACTTCTCTCTCTCTCGCTGTCTCTCTCTCTCTGCTCCTTCTCTGTGCTCTATTTCAAAATAAATAAACATTAAAAAAAATACAAATGAAATATAACCAAACTCAGCAATGTATAAAACGACACTAAATATAGTGAACTTATACCAGCATAGTTAGTTTGGTTTATTATTAGAAAATATACGAATGTAATAAGCCAAGTGAAATATGTTTGTTTCAATACAAAAAATAATTTGGTAGTTCCAGCAACAGTTATAAGGAAAAACTAACTCGAAATAAAAACTAATCTTACGTATTTTAAGAAAGAATGTCTATAAAAACTTACAGAAAATAATATGCTTAATTTTAAAATGTTAAATGAATTCTCATTCAGTCAGAGATGGTACAAGAAGCCCATTATCAACAGTTTCTTCAATATTTTACTAGAGGTCTTATATAACAAAAGATAGAAATTAAATTAAAATTCATATGATTTAAAGGGAGAAATGCATTGTATTATTCAAATATGATATGTATATGAATGTTTATACGAATAAACAAAATTAGTTAATAACAATGCAAATTAAAGCTAGACTTTTGGAATTATTCTAGAGGTAAGGTGAATATACAAAAATAAATTGCGTTATCGCTCACTAACAAACACAGAAAATGTAATTTAAAAGATATGTACCATAGCAATAAAGCATAAATTATATTAAAGTTAATCTTTAACTGGTTTAAAATTATTTGAAGATATTATAAAAATTTTAAATAAAAGGGCAAGTACCCAATAATTTTTGATAGGAAGACTACAATACCTAAGCAATATCTGTTCTATGAAATTATATTCTTTTATAATTTTTTTTGAGAGACAGAGAGAGACAGCGCAAGCAGGGGAGGGTCAGAGAGAGAGGGAGACACAGAATCTGAAGCAGGCTCCTGGCTCTGAGCTAGCAGTCAGCACAGAGCCCGACGCGGGGCTTGAACCCATGTACCGTGAGATAAGCCAGATGCTTAACCGACTGAGCCACCCACGCGCCCCTGAAATTATATTAATTTTAAGGATCTTAAAACAGACCTTAAAATTTACCTGAAGGGTAAAAGATCAAGAGCAGCTAGGATAGTTTGAAGAAGAATAAAGAGAAGTTAGTACTTCCTAGGTGACAAATATTGTTTAGAAAGCAATAATAATTAAGTCATCGTGCTACTGGACCAGAAGTGGACAAATAAACAGTTGGAATAGAGCTGAGGGCCCAGATTAAACTTACACATACATAGAAACCTGAGATATCAGAAAAGGTGGATAGGTAGATCAGTGGGGAGAAGATAAGACAGCTTTCAAGCAATGGTGGAAGGAAAATAAGTTATCTATTCAGAGGCTAATATACAAAAGGGCAATGACTGGACCATGTAGAACAATAGAACTCTGACTCACAATCTCTGCAGAAACTAGTTAACAAATTAAATCACAATCTCAGCAGGAACTGGCCCAGCTTCCATACTTTTTGCCCCTCTTCCAACTTTGAACCAACCAGAAAAAGTCAAGTATGTTTCCAAAACCAATCACATAAGATGTCCTGCTTCTAGTTAACCAGCCTCCAGCAACCTCCAATCGGAGCATGACTTTCATGAATTTCCTTTCATTATGATGAAGCTTTTTCTACTCTCTACCTGCCTGTGAGTATCTGCCAGTGCAAGTGAAGTAGTAGAGTCCCTTGCTATAGCAAACTCTGAATGGCAAGCCTCTGTTCTTATTTGAATGATCTTCATTTATTGGCAAACTACATAGAAAGTTTATACTTAGCATGAGGTTAATGACTTAAACATGAAAGGCAAAACTTCACAGAAGAATTTTGTATGACATTTGGCTAGGGAACAATTTCACAAATGGGACACAAGGAATAGTTTTAGAGGAGTAACTTTTATAGTAAAAGATCTAGAATGTATATTCATAATTTATTTTTTTAATTCTGAAAATAAACAAGTCAAATGGAAAACAAATAACAAAATAATCTCTAAACTGGAAGAAGACATTTGCAACATAAAAAAAGTAAAAATGTATCTAGAGTTTAAGCAGGAATCACACAAATCAAAAATTTTAAATATGTAAACCAATCGATATGAAAATGGGCAAGGTACAAGAACACATAGAACAGGAGAAAACACAAATGTCCAACAACATATGAAAAGATACACACCTTATTAGAATCAGAAGAATGCAAGTTAAAACAATAAAATAGTGTTTATGTATGAGGATAGAGGATTTACAGATATGGCAGATGGTAGTTTCAAAAAGTTCTAAAACTTGTATAAAAAGTTTCGAAAACACTAAATATGAAGATGGGCATACCAGAGAATCAACACTCATCCTTAGATATATGGAAAATCCATTGCGATTGCACGCCAAGATGCGTGCACAAGTGTATTCATAGAAGCATTATTTACAATAACACAGACTGAAAACAAAAAAAGTTCACCATCAGGTGAATGGATAAATATATTTTGGCACTTATAATAGAGAAAACAAATAAAGTATAACTAAATATTATCAATACAGATGAACCTAAAAATTTAAACTTGGGATGAAAAAAAGCTAGTCACAACAATATGAAGTATATATAAACCCATCTGTATATATGTCAAAAAAGGCAAATACATCAATATAATGGTTTAATATGTATACATATGTGGAAAAGCTTTTGACACAACAACAACAACATAACAAGCAAGAGGAAAATTAGTGAAAATTTCAGATAAGACTATGTTTTCAGAAGGAAAAGGATGTCTTTCTGGGTAGCTCACAGGAGCTTTAAAATTACTAGTATTAGTTTATAAATTGACCTTGATAATGGCTAGATATATAGTGCTTATTTTATTAATAAACTTAAAACTACCTATTACTCTAATGCATTATCTTTCGTATGTGCAATATATCTTGCAATAAAAAGGAAAATAAACGAACAAAAAACAAAACTCGTGCCTTAAAAAAAATCCTCCCAAGGGACAGAAATATCAACTATGGAAGACCATGGGCAAGATACTCAAAGATAGAACCAGGAACTGGAGTTTAGCCAAACAAGACATATAATTTTCTTTTAAAACAGAAAAGTCTCCCTATTTTGACTAGCTGGATTTTATGTGAGCCATGGATCAGTATGCACTAAATGTTTTTGTTCCTTATTTCTTGAAAGGAAGGTGTTGCCGTTATTCTCTGCTTTCTCCTTCATCATGCACTGAGTATTTTGGAAGCAAACACATTGCCTTTTGGCTTATATATAGTTCACTATAATATGAAGTTCTGGATCTCATAGCAAAGAAAACAGAATACAGACTTCTGGCTGGATACAGAAATTGGCTTGATAGGACAGAGGCCAGTGTGTTTTGAAGTGCATCTATAGTTGTTGGGTAACCTGTGGGGTATCCTATGGCAGTCATACTAAAATGGATATTAAAGCTTCCCCCTTGCCAATTCCCACCGTGGAGGCTAAATTAAAAACAAACAAACAAACAAACAAACACAGAGGCAAACTCTCAAATTCTGGCTTACCTTGCATCTAGGAATGGAAGTATGATTCAGCGCTGGTCCATGAGATCTGCACTAGTAAAGCTTATAATTTTCTTATCAAAGACCCTGTCATTTCCCTCTACATTATTCCTTAAACGCATATGTGATGTTTGGGTGGGAAGAATACTAAATAAGTCAAACGCATAAGTCAAAATTTATAAGACGCAGAAGAATACTAAATAAGCCGAATGCGTAAGTCAAGATTTATAAGACAGTGGAAGACAAAAAGTGGGGGCTGGGGCTGGGGTAAAAATTTGATCCCTGATAGCACTGTAGAATAGCTAATGCCACCGCCATCCACTTTCGTAGTTTTTAAAACACTGTGAGCTGCATTCTTAGTTCTTTCTATTTGATAGCATTCCTAGCTGAAATACAATAAAATTTGTTTTGTTTTGTTTCATTTTTAATATCTCTGCCTCACCTATGCCACAAAGAACTTCACCTCCCCTTTATCACAGATGTTGCTAGTCATTACCACCACCACCCCTACCACCACCTCCCCCAACCCCCACCCCATTCATACACATTCTCACTGCAGGGATGTGTCCTTAATGTATTGTAAATGTAGAAATTGATGTAGAACAATTGAGTTTTGGGAGTGCTTAGCAGGAGAGAAAATCTGACAGGGCTCCCACAAAAATAGTGACTTCTTATTTTTAAAAATAATGGATATTCACTATGATCTGTCTCAATTTAGCTCCATATATTTAGACAGTGGAGAGTCGTCTTTGATCCTTCTTGTGTTGATTTTTGTTGATACATACATATATATTATATAATTAGTTTTATATGTAGTATTTTATATTATATCTTATTATTTTGTATTTATTTATGGTATTTTTTTCCTCCCATGCTTCTGTCTTCATGGGTACCATAGAAAGTGCCAGAGAAGTATGCACTGTGAGCTACTAGCCTCTCATTATATACAGATATGATAGCCATTCAAATATCCTCATATATCCTAACCCACGGCTTGTATATTAAATAGTGGAATTTTGGTCACTGTGAATGAAGAGTTAAAGACGTATTTGGTCAGGTTTCTTGTTTGCATATTTCAGTTACAACTGGATTTTATCTATTAGCTTAAAACAACTAATTCGATAAGTTGCTGGAAAATGTCTGTGCAATTATTGTGTTTTTCTTAATGATTAGGCCATTCTAGGTGCTTTCTGATTATCTCTTAGGACCCTGAAAATTTCTCAGATCAAACTTATTTGGATTTTTACATTGGAAATGCAAAGGCAAAAAAAAAAATCTCTAAGCACCCATCTAAAGAGCTATTTTTGTGATTCATAGATTAATAAAACATTTTAAGGAATTTTCAGTCTCTTGTTTGTTTGCTAAATTCATGTAAAAAGTGACCTGAACTTATATAGAAATACAATGCCAGTCTTAAGAATCCTCTGCCAGTTGTATTTCAAATTTACCTGTAGACACAAAGACACATAAAATTCTTGTCAATCAGTATTTATAGGTGTTAAATGTCTAGAAATAGAATAAGTGAAACAAGTATAGGTTATTGTGTTATCAAATTAAGAAACTATACTAACCTAAAGAAACAGAAAAATGCTGTGACAAAGATATTAAAAGCATTTTAGTTCTAGAATATTATTCAGTCAGATTCTCACCACTGATAGTCAAGAGAGAGTAGAAGGTAATTTGAGAGAGTTTTTACCTCAGAAACTCATTCTTTTATGTCCTTTCCTGTATTAAATTGTGTTTTAAAAGGTAAAGTGCTCTGGATCAATTGTTTTATAATACTGAATTGTAAAGATAATGATTTTCTTGTATGGGAGAGGGATGTTTGGAAGTAAAATTTGTTTGAAGGGTGATGGACAGATAAGAAATAGCATCATTAACAAATTTTTATTAAGTACCTAGGACCCAAAGGCTGTGTGCCAGAGAAAGGCATAGACAGGCTTTTCCAGAATGAAGTCTGGAAAAGTCCAGGTAACACACAAACTCAGACTCAAGCTTGACTTTTCCCTTTCATTTCCCCCTCTTGTCCAGTTTTCTACAGTGTTTTTATTTTTCATGCGACCCTCTTTCCCTTATTGCCCACTCACCTTCACTGTCCTCTCACAACATTTAAACAGAATTTAAAATGTATACGCATATCTAAATATCTAAATTTCTTATGTGGTGATATGGATCAGTCTGCTTTCTGATTTTTTATATCTTCCATATTCTACTCATGTGAACCCCCTACAGAATTTAAGAGTTTGGAAAGTTTCCTTATTTGTTCTAAAAAGGCAGATAAAATTTACTAATGGCTTTTGTATTTCCCCAATTTCTCATAAATGTTCAAGCCAGATCAGAGCAAACATGTTCTGAAATATCTTGCCAGTACAATGAAATTCTGTCTCCATTGTGGACAACCTGTCTGTTCTCTTCTGACACAAGTTCTGCCCTTGAAGAGCCAGAAGCTCTGTTGTCTTTACACAGTAGATTAAGTAGGTCTTTATATGTTGAACTTTCTTTCCATTTCCTCTCTGTTCATTCTCTCTCTCTCTCTCTCTCTCTCTCTCTAAGCATTTTCCATTTTAATTAAATGACTCAAGTACTCATACAAAAGAATATCTCACATCTTTAAAGCCAGTAGAGTTTTCCATTCACTGTTTCAAATATGGCCTTTATACTCAGTTAAGAGGTTTTCAAAATCATGTTTTCTTTTTATGAAAGTTTTTTTCTTTAAATTTTTTTAACATTTATTCATTTTTGACAGAGACAGAGCATGAGCAGGAAGGGGCAGAGAGATAGGGAGACAGAGAATCCAAAGCAGGCTCCAGGCTCTGAGATGTCAGCACAGAGCCTGACAAGGGGCTTGAACCCAGGAACCATGAGATATGACCTGAGCTGAAGCCAGACGCTCAACCTACTGAGCCACCCAGGTGCCCCTCAAAATTGTGTCTTCTTAAGATTCTCCACTCATTCCAATTATGTCTCAAGCAAGCTGTTCCTTCATGTCATAGTTAGTTATCTTCATTGCTTTCAACACATTCCTTATCCATTTTTCCCTCTTTGCAATCTCTACTTTCTCTTGTTTGGAAGGCAGAATCCCTGAATGATTCAAAGTGCACTCCAAACAGTAATTGGAAATTGGGCTCACTGCAAGAATTCATTAGGTTTAGTTCTTAGGCCATCACTGTAAAATCAAAAGAATTTAAAATATAGTTCAGCATGGTAAAGCAGCCAATTACAGAAGAATTGTGACATTATCAAGTCATGAGTTAAAGCAAATCCTCAAGAGTACTGCGCATTAACTTTAGCTTTTCATAAACCTAACTACTGACCAGCTTACTATTTCCTGAATTCATAGATTAATGTAGAACGTAGATATGAAAAAATTCCAAATCACACAGGGCATTCCCAACATGAACAGATTGTTTCTACCTTTGAAAGAAACTCTTTCAAATGTCAGAGGGGTGTGGCATTGCCTACAGCTAGGAGGAGTCAATATTGACTCCAACCTTCTTACTAGTTGTCCTTCTCAATGATGTGGGGTTCATCAGTGGGATAACTAATAAAATTATTCTCAGAGACAACATCTAATTTGGGGCCCTTCCCTTTGCGATACATGACAACATACATTAAAAAAAGAGGACATTTCCATATTGTCTTGACGCTGATACTGGATTTGACTAAAGGAAGATGTGGAGTCCATGCCACAAATAACAACAGTGAGCACTCTAGGCTATAAGCAGTACAAATGCACACTGTTTGGGGTCACTACTCAGTGTTCTTTGAGATGTTGCCCAGCATGGAGATCTTGCAAAAAGAAGAGTTGAGATGAAATCCCAAAATATTGACAATTTATTTCTTTAAAACCAGCACACAAAAATGCTTTAGGGGTTCACATAGACACTCATGAAATATATCAGTTACTTTGGCTTAGGTTTACTATTTACACTAATATTCCTTCCGCTGGTCCTTAAGATCCCTTAGAAGGATCCTTCTATTTTCTTTCATATTTATTTATTTATTTTTTAAAATTTTTAAGGTTTATTTATTTTTTAGAGAAAGAGACAGAGTGTGAATGGGGGAGCAGAGAAAGAGGGAGACACAGAATCTGAAGCAGGCTTCAGGCTCTGAGCTGGCAGCACAGAGCCCGATGTGGGCCTTGAACCCATGAGAAGTGAGATCATGATCTGAGCTGAAGTCAGACACCTAACCGACTGAGCCACTCCAGAGCCCCTATTTTCTTTCATATTTACACACAACATCACAACAGTAAATAAATGTGGTATTAAATTTTGCATGTTAACCAACTTCTAATAAATTCAATTACATATAAGCAGCCTTTGGAGGCAGAATGAGAACTTACAAAGTTGAGAACTATATACTTTCCTTGGAAGTGGTCAATCAATGGTGAAGTGGAAAGGGAGTAAATGGGAGGCTATTGGAAATTATATCTTATTTTTAGATATGCCCCTACCTTTATTTTCTGGTTGAAATGTTGGCATACTCACTTTTTTATATCTGTCATAAAATATTCTGTGATTAAATAGACAGAAATTTGGAAAGCCAGAAGAAGGTATTTTTAAAAATGGCTAGGAGCTTTCCAGAGGAAGATTGTAAAAACTAGGTCATCTCATGCATTATGGAAACACTAATGACATTTTCAGACATCAGTTATAGGCCAAAAAACAAATAAACAAATAAAAAAGAATAAAAGATCAGAACAGAGGTCAAAAGCAATTGTTTCTTGGATATTTTTTCTTTCTGTCATAATTTACAATGTACGTATTAAATTGTATACTGACTGTGTACTAAATAGAGTTTCCAAATTTTTATGATTCATTTTAGGAGACCGGCCTAGACAAGAAAGAGCTGGCTCACTATCCTTATTATACTTAGCATGAGTAGATATATTTGTAATTAAGAAGTTATGAAGTTTTATTGTTGAATATAATTGATAATTTGTATTTCTATCTGTTAAGTCAAGTTACTGAACTTGACTTAAATTATGAAATTGACTATGGCTATGCCTCCTTACTATAAAACAGTCATTGTTTCTTATAATGAATGTGGTTGTGGGCAATCGTAAGCATCTTTTTCTATATCCATCATAGCAAAAGATTTGAGCTGAAATTGCCTGAAGTTTCTTTTACTCTATTTTTACAGTAGCGGCATACCTTGATCAGGCCAACGAGCCTGCCAATGTGGGTAGAGACCTGCTTGGTTCCATAATCTTGATTTGGTATTTAAAATGGCAACAAATGCAGCTGATTATGCCATAATCCCAAAACAGATACTCCCCCAATGCACCTGACCTTCCCCAGCCAGTCTAGTAATTATCTAACCAACAGATCAGCAGCACTCCCTTTGCTTTTGTAATATGGAACAATCTTCAATCTTCAGTCACTAGAAATCTCAACTTTTCTAGACTCTGTGGTGAATTATTGGGTGTCTTTGCTTGGCAGTAAAACTTTGACATCCAATAGTCAGTCTCTGGTCTTTTTGTCTCTACTTTTCCTTGAATAGTAGCAGAATATCAGCCAAAAGATCTCTGAAAAGCATGCTAAATCTCCAGGCATTGGTAAAAGCCAAAGAGATGACTGTGAGGAATTTGCAACTCCTTAAAAGATAAATACAAAATGCCATACCATTCTAGAATAATTCCCTCTCATCACAGTAGCCTAATGGAGTATTAAATTATTAAAAAATTGTGCTAAGGATTTATGGGGAACACCAAGATTAGCCATGCAAAATTTTCTATATGCCATACAACCAATTTTTACCGCTGAGATGATTTGTCTTTGCAAGCATCTCTCTCTTCAAAGTTAAATAATCTTCAAAGACAGGCTGAAAAAATTATCATTATGCTTACACAGTGGACTGGGTTCCCCAGAGTGAGAATTTTAATTTTTCTTCCCTTTTTCTGGAAGCAAAAAATAAAAGATGGTGGGGATTTGTGCTAACAGTGGCCAGCAATTACTGAGCAAGTTAACAGGTGTTAGGTGCTGTCCTGAGCACTTTATGGAGTTATCTTGTTTAATCCTCAAAATACTGGCACAGTGTAATTAAGTTAAAGTTCTCATATAGGTCATGATATAATGCCCATAATGCAATTTTTATGGAATCAGCTTATTAACCAAATATTTTCTTATAAACAAGATCATGTTACAAAAATGATTTATGAAATGCTACATTATATACTGGCAATAGAAGAAGGATGAGAGCAAAACTTAAAAAGTTTTTTATAGGGTTATTTGTTACCAATTTATTTTTCAAATACACCTTAATTATAAACATAAGCCAAGCTCCATGCATAGAGCTTTGACCAAGACAGACATGGTCCCTACTCTTCTAAAGTTTTTCTGGTAATAAAGAGAATAAAGAGATGACTATAATTATATATGCCAAGAGAAGAATAAATGAGATGTGGAAATATATGTGGGGTGGGAGAATTCACTCAATTTAGTGGTCAGAGAAGGTTCACATTAGGAAGAGGTATTTAAGCATAAAACTGAATGACAGAGGGGACTGAGCAAAATTCTGTTGTGCAAGAGCAAAAGGGAAAATGTTGAGAAAGGAATTGGAGACACAGACAGGAATCAGAATGTGGAGGCCTTCTCAAGTCAGTAGTTAAAGACGTTGAAATGTATCTTAAGGGACTGCAGAAATGAAAACAACTCTGATATGGTAAAAAAAAATAATTACTTGGCATTAATTAATCAGAATTTCCAGAATATTGACAAAATACTGACACAATACTAGTACGAAGAGAAAAAATTTTGCTTCAACCCACATTTCAAAACTCAGACACTGACCATAATCTCATCCTATGACCACTCTCCTGATTAGATCTTCCTCTTCTACCACAATTTCAGAGTGGAAAGGCTCAGAAAATTGAATTGCAACCTTTCATTTTATATTTTCCATATTTAATACTTCTTTATAGGTTCTGTTTTCTTCAGTTTGAATACTTCAATCTTCAAATTTTCTCAAGTGAAAATCTTAAAACAGGCAATTTCTCTGCCCTTAGCATTTATCCTTCCCTTATTTGGTCACGTTCTTGTTCAGGGGTTGGAAAACATTGTCTGCAAAGGGCCAAATAATAAATGTTTTAGATGTTTCTGTCCATACGATCTCCAGCACAAGTCTCAACTCTGCCATATTATCAGAAGCAGCCATAGATAATATGCAAATAGATGGATGTGGCTATGTGCCAACAAAACCGTATTTGCAAAAACAGGTCGCTAAATTTGGACAGTAGTTTGCAAACTCCTATTCATAACTAATTTGTCTGTCCCCGGTCTATGTAGCTTCTCTCAATATGTTCCTGTTCAGAGTACCTTTCTGGGTTGTGGATACTACCATAATTCAGACACAATTGTTCCTAGACAAATTGTCCATGTAAGAGTGTACCCTGTTAGTTTTTTAGATAGTGGATTAATATTTAATAACAGGAAAGAGTCCTTATTGGGTTGAGTTCTTATCGGCTTGACTATGCTTTTGCATTATGATTCATGAGAAAGCCCCAAATTTCTGTCCAGTGAAGATTTTGGCAGACTCCCTACCTAGTGTACAATTTTCTTTGATTCTGGTTTCTGCTGTCCCTCCTAAAGTCATTCCTTTACTATAGTTCCCATGGTTGGTCAACCTTCTGGAATTTAGCCAATTATCTATGGCTAGTTGAATAAAGTATTTCCTTTAGTTGTTCTTTTTGACAAAAATAATATAGGCATTTTATATATGTAAATTTCTGTATTCTGCACTAAGTTGGCAAGTTTTTTTTCCCTTGAAATATTAAAACTATTATATTTTGTTTAATTTTTCTATATCTGCCTATAGCATGAGATCTTAATCTGATTGCATTTGAATCTAGCTCTGATCCCGAGAATGGCATCAAACTTCACTGCACCCTTGGGGACAATTTCCTATGCTTCAGCTCCAGACCATGGCATCCAAGTACATTCCCCTTCCAACTACAGCCACACTCTGTCCAATGAAGATTGGATTAGGTGTGTGGTGAGGGGGGACAGTGAGTGGAGACCCTTCCAAGTTTGTTTCTTCCTTGAGTACTCTCCTTCACCCTTAAAGGTTGTATATAGTACCCATTATTTGCTATTTCTATATTCTTTGGAGTTCTCATTTACCACTTTTTGTAGTTACTTTCCTTTACTAGCTAATTATAGTTTTTTTTTTAATTTTTTGTAATGTTTTTATTTAATTTTGAGAGAGAGAGAGAGAGAGAGAGAGAGAGAGAGAGACAGCGTGAGCAGGTGAGGGTCAGAGAGAGAGGGAGACACAGAATCCGAAGACAGGCTCCAGACTCTGAGCTAGCTGTCAGCACAGAGCCCGACGCGGGGCTTGAACCCATGAACCGTGAGATCATGACCTGAGCAGAAGTCAGACGCTTAACGGACTGAGCCACCCAGGTGCCCCTACTAGCTAATAATATTTTATATCAGGGATCTGAAAACAATCCTCCACAAGCCAAATCCTGTTTGCTACCTCTTTGTAAATAAAGTTTTACTGGAACACAGCCATTCCCATTTGTTTGCATATTGTCTATAGCTGCTTTTACTCCACAAGGATAGAGTTAAGTTGTTGAGTTGAATAGTTGAAACACAACATGGATCTGATAGCCTGAAAAACCTAAAATATTTACTAACTTACAGAAAAAATTTGCCCTGCCCATCCATTATTTGTATTAAATTTTCCCTGTTCGAATTACTAGGGATCTTTGTATGACTGGTACAGATTTGGTAACAGAAGTAAACCTATGAGACAGACCTTCAAAATCAGATATTTTAGATTGCTTTGGTCATATCCTTGGGCTTATAAATAGGAAATGCATTCTAGTAATTAATAAAATGTGGCAATGTCTCAATGAATCAAGCTATTGAACTCTAGTCATACTGCTTAGATAGTTCCAGCTAAACAGAATGAATGTTTAATCTTGTCGACAAAAATTTTGCATACATGATAGCATATGTTACTATGCACTTCAGTAGCTCATTTAATCCCCATGAAACCTTTGAAATGGGTAGATACTGTTTTAATTCTATACAAAGGAAAGTGAGATAAATCATATAACCAGCAAGTATAAGAGTCAAGACTGAACTCATTGTTTTATGACCCAAATAGTGGAGTATTATCTACCACAAGAATCTTGTGTACCGTATTTCTTTTCATTGTTTCTCTATTGTCATAGTCTAATAAGTCCTGATAATAAAGACTGTATGTAAATTCATTTTCCAAAATGAACACCTCCATATTTTGCATAAAAATAAGGAAATTCATTAATGGCTTCAGATCACAAGACTGTAATAGATTTCTAAGAAAAATGAATTCATTGTCAACTCAGTTATTTAATAACCTTTGAATAAGTTTCTTAGAATGTTCAAGTTAATGCGAAATTGTGAAATATAAATACTATAGTGTAGAGTCCATGCTGTCAGGCAATTTACAATGTGGTGATGCTGTTTCTGGGGTGTTTTTCCAACACCAACAATTAATTCTCGGATTCTCCAGACACCAGCTTGGTGTTCAACAATTTAATTCAATTCTGACTAACAATCCAGAGGTAGCGCACAGTCCCACAGGCTGGTACCCCTACTTCATATGCCAATAACAAGTCCTGGATCACCCATATTTCTGATTAACTGGCTATAATTCAAGAGTTACCAGGATCTCCTCCTCACGTTCAATAATTTGCAGTCAAACCCACAGTACTCAGGGAAGCACTTTACCTCGGTTTATTATAAAAGATACAACCCAGGAATAGTGAGATGGAAGAGATGCGTAAGGCAATGCATGGGAGGGGAAGTGAGGAGCTTCCAAGCCCTCTCTGGGCATGCCAACTCCCAGTACCTCCATGAGTGTGCCAACCCAGAAACTCATTACATCTCTTTATTCAAGAGATTTTATAGAACTGAAACTCCAGATCTCCTGCCCCTGTCCTATCTATGATGGGGTCTCACACTAAGTCACATCATTGGCAAAAACTTAGGTCTAAAGGTGATTATTGGGAAAAACAAGTGATATTCCTCTCACTTGGGAAATTCCAAGGGTTTTAGGAATTCTTTGCCAGGAACAGGAACAAAGACCAAATATATTTTGTATTATCCCACACTATTTATCTGTATTGTATCTATACTCTGACTTAGAGGTCTTTTAATCCATCCTAAATGTAGTAACAATTTGTATAAGTTTTAAAAATCCAGTAGCCAGTCTAGTATCAGCTAAAGAATGTTTGATTGCAAGGATGATAATTTAGCATCTTAAAAACAAAGCTAAAACAAAGTTATTAAGTCGATAATATATAAGCCGTAAATATAGTAAGTTTTACTAATTTAAAAAAGTTATTGCTATTATTTTGTTTCTGACTTCACCTATTAGATCTTAATATTAGTTATTCAATTAATATTTTTAAGTGATTCCAGTGATATTTCCTACTAAACATAGTCTTCACTCCTATCTTGAGGTTATTGAGTTTGTCTCACATATGTGCTACAGAAGAAATAACCCATTCACGAAAGGGCTAGGTTTCTTCAAGTATTTCTAATTAATAGGTTAATAAACCAGGAAAAATGTCAGGAAAAATATGCCTCAAACAGATATTCAAAAATATAATCTCAAGGAATATGTGTCTGATACGTAGTAGAAGCTCACAATACGTGGAATGGATGAAAAAAATTAAGTTTTACATTCAGAAGGAAAAAATTACAGCCAGGTTTCAAAATTAACTCCATTTTGGTACATATTATATTCCATTAATAAGGGCTATAATTATTAACCCAGATGTTTTATGAAATAAAATATTATAGAACAATATATATTATCAAAAGAAGAAAGAAAACTAGTAAAATATTCAACACAGGGCTATTTTTACATGCTTCAGATAATTATAATAATCTGCTAATTGACTTCTTTCCCCCACCCTCCTTCACAGGAGGGTGCCAATTAAAATAAACTACAATTTTGCTATTTGGTCTTTAGCATCAGAGCAGATGTGTTTGAGTTTATGACCAGTTTTCTCAATGTGTTGTCCAATTAACCTCAATGGGAGTGATTCACAGCAAATCCCTGTGGTTCTCTATGAAAGGAAAAGTCAGACAGGCTACTAGAGGGGAAAGAGCTTTTATATGTGCTTTAAAGCTCACTTGTGGACTACTCTGGTGAAAAAACAGCGCTAGTGGAAACATTTAACTATTGAGGTAAAAGCTCCCCAGTGTTTCTTTGTAGCTGTCACTGAGGGAGAAGAGATGAACTATAACTGAGACAAAGGGAAATTGGGTACAGTCCTAGTGGGATCTGACTCATTCCACTGAAAGGCTGAGAAAGTGCATATAATTCCCCACAAACAAACAAAAAAAAAAAGGTTTTGGAGGGCTTAAATCAGAGGAATTTGTAACACATAGTGGGGAAAGACCTTTTAAATAGACTGTTCTATCAGATATAGGAGTGGATTATTTATCAAACTTAATCATTTTGAAATCCACTTAATTTCTTAATATATTTGATATACTCAGAGTCCAATGCAACTATATTTCAGTCATCAGGATTATTTAATTTGTAATTACTAATAGTAACCCAAGAGGCTGATTAACATTGACTATGAAGTGAAACAACAGAAAACATTCATTTATAGAATTTTTTGACTACAGCGTAATATCAATGAGGTAAATTTATATATTTATATCAACCTGAGATTGAGAGAATGTTTTTGTATTAGTTCACACTAAATTCTAGACTATTGAAACACTTAAGTTAATTCTGAACATTAGCCAATTAACAAATGTTCATTCACTCAACAAATAGTATTGAGAATTATTATGAACCACGTACTATACTGGAGGAAAAATGTTGACTGCATTCAAGAAGAACTTATACAAATAGAAAAGAAAATAACAGATAAATAGGCAATCAAATAAGATTGATGAAAAAAATTTTGATGTGGCCAACAAGGTTATGTGAAAACAAAGCATACCAAGAAGAAAATAAATAATTTTGAGTAACATAGCTATCTATACATTTGATCTAATAAATACATGGAGAATTTTGAATCCAAAGAAACATAAACAATGCCTTTCAGTGAGACATTATCCTAGTCTATTGGGGCTGCTATAACAAAATATCATAGACTAAGTAGTTTGCAGAAACAGAAATTTATTTCTCACAGTTCTAAAGAATGGAAATCCAAAATCAGGGTGCCAGCACTGTTGAGTGTCTTCTGGATATCAGACTTTTCAGTGTATCCTCACATAGTAGAAGGAGCTAGGTAGCTCTGTAAGATTTCTCCTGTTAGAGTATTAATCCCATTCATGAGGGCTCCACTCTACTACATAATCATTTCCCAAAGGCATTACCTCCTATCACCATCATATTGGGGATTAGGATTCCATATGAAAATTTTGAAGAGGCACAAACATGCAGACCATAGCAGACATATAGAATTGGAAAATTTTGGTGAAATTATTAAGCCACAAAGAAAATACTGGCTTTATATAAAAAATAACTAAGTAGATCTTAAGAGATTGGCTAAGAAACCTAAATTCATGCACACAGGTATGTCTACAGTTTGGTCATTTATTTATGTATCTGTGTGTGTATTCAAATATACACATATATGAAAAACATGGTATCAAAATCAAAAGAAAAATATCAAAGGTATTCTCAAAAGACAATCTAGGAAGAAATAGACCATTTGCATAAGACTTTATCTATTAAAGTAATTGAATCGATAATTAAAGAGCATCCAAAATAGAAAGCACCAAACCCTGATGAGTTTATGGGTGAATTCTGCCAAGTATTGAAGGAAGAATTTATACTAGTTCTCCACAATCTATTTCAGAAAATAAAAGCAGAGATACTTCCTTATTCATTAAGTGAGGACAATATTACACTAACAACCAAAGCCAGACAAAGACATTACAAGTAAACTACAGACTACTGTTTCTCATGAACATAGACACATAAATCCTACAATATTAGTAAATTGAATCAAATAATGTGTAAAAAGGATTATACAGCACAAGAAAGTGGGATTTATCTCAGGTATGCAAGGCTGATTCAACATTAAAATGTCACTTAATATAATCTATAATATCAATTGATTAAGAGAAAAAATCACTGAATTATATCAATAGATGGAGAATAAGCATCTGACAATATCTAGCAACCATTCTTAGTAAACTAGGAATAAAGAGGACTTTCTCAATTTGACAAAGAATATCTATAAAAGGCCTACAGGTCATAACATACTTAATGGGAAGAAACTAGAAGTTTTCACACTAAGATCAGTTACAAGGCAAGGATGTTTCCTCTTACCACTCCTTTTCAACATCATAGTGAAAGTCCTAGCTAATGTAATAAGGAAAGGGAAAAAAATAAGGTACAGAATGGAAAGGAAGATATAAAACTGTCGTTATATGCAGACTTATGATCATCTATGTATGAAATTTAAAAGAATTGGCAAGAATGTCCTCTTGGAACTAATAAGTGATTATAGGAAGCTTGTAGGATACAAAATTAATTACATAAAAGTCAAACATTTTCCTTTACACCAGCAATGAAAAAATGGAATTTGAAATTAAAGATACAAAACCATTTATATTAGCGCCCTAACGTGAAATTTTTAAGTATAAATCAAGTGAAATATGTACAAGATCTATATGTGGAAAAGTACAAAACTCTGATGAAAGAAATCAAATTACTAAATATTTGGTGATAGTCCATGCTTAAAGATAGGAAGACTCAATATTGTCAAGATGTCAGTTCTTTCTATCTTTGATCTATAGATTTAATCTGTAGTTCAATCAAAATATCAGCTTATTTTATGGATATCCACCAACTGATTCTAAAGTTTATACAGAGAGACAAAATACCCAGAATAGCCAACATAATATTGAAGGAGAGGAAAGTTGGAGGACTGATACTACCTGACATCAAGACTTTCAATAAAGCTACAGTATTCAGTATGGTGTGGTATTGACAAAAGAAAAGGTAGATAAATAGAACAGAAGAAACAGCCCAGAAATAAGCCTACAAAAATAGAGTCAAGTGATCTTTGACAAAGGAGCAAAGCAGGGCGATGGAGCAAAGATTGTCTCTGCAACAAATGATGCTGGAACAACTGGACATCCACATGCAAAAAAGTAAATCTAGACACTGCCCTGGTACCCTTCACTCACATTAACTCAAAAGAGATCACAGACTTAAATGTAAAACAGTTATAAACCTTCTAAAAGATAAGATAGAAAGAAGAAAACCTAGATGACCTTGGGCAACGTAATGACTTTTTTAGATACAACACCAAAGGCAGGATCCATGAAATAAACAATTGATAAACTGAACTTCATTAAAATTTAAAAATCTGTGAAAGAAAATATAAAGAGAATTAGAAGGCAAGCCACCGACTCAGAAAAAAATATTTGTAAAAGACACATATGAAAAGAACTGTTATAAAAAATATACAAAGAACTCTTAAAGCTCAATGATAACAAATAAAAACCCAATTAAAAAATGGGCTTAAGACCTTAACAGACACCTCAACAAAGAATATATACAGATGGCAAACAGATATATGAAAATATGTCCCATCATATATCATCAATGAAATGCAAATTAAAACAACAAGGCACCAGCAGAGACCTATTAGAATAGCGGAAATCCAGAACACTGACAACACCAAATGCTGGTGAGAATGTGAAACAACAAAAACTCTTATTTTTTCTTGGGGAGAATGCAAAAATAATACAGCCGTTTCGGAACACAGTCGGCATTCTCACCCAAAAGTAAACATAGTCTTACCATATGATCCAGCAATTACATTCTTTGGTATCTATACAATGGAGTTAAAAATATCTCCACACAAAGTCTGCACATGGATGTTTATAGAAGCTTTATTCATAAAGTCAAAACTTGGAAGTAACCAAGATGTCTTTCAGTAGGTGAATGGATAATCAAACTGTGGTAGAGCTAAGCAACAAAATGTTATTCAGCACTAAAAATTAAATAAGCTATCAAGCCATGAAAAGATATGGAGGAACATCAAATGCATATTACTAACTGAAAGAGGTCAATCTGAAAAGGACACATACTGTATGATTCCAACTATTTGACATTCTAGAAAAGTAAAAACTATCGATAAGATAAAAGGATCAGTGGTTGCCTGCTTTGAGGGTAGGGAGGGATGAATAGGTTGAATACAGAGCATTTTTAGGGCAATGAAAATACTCCGTATGATACTATAATAGTGGATACGTGTCATTATATTGTGTCCAAACCTAGAGAATGTACAACACCAAGAATCAACCCTAATGTAAACTCCGAACTACAGGTGTTCATAAAGTGTCAATGCATGTTCATAGATTGTAACAAATGTACCTCTCCAGTGGTAAATGTTCATAATGGGGGAGGATATGTATGCATGGGGTCAGTAGTATATGGAATATCTCTGTACCTTCCATGTAATTTTACTGTGAACCTAAAATTGCTAAAAAAAAAAAATGTATAGATGATAGAAAAGGATTATAACTTTTAAAGCCCAAGACACTGAAAAGGGGGAGGGGACAGAAACCTTTTATTTCTGCTTTAGATATTATAAAAAATCAATAAAACTCTGAAAATAAAAATAACAGAAATTGATGACAAAAAACAATCAGAAAAGTTAATACATAAATTCAAAACTGGTTCTTCGAAAAGCCCAATAAATTAGACTATGTTTTTAAAAAGTCTTTAAAAAACAGACATTTCCTTCATGTATCCATTTTGGAACAGAGAGAAAACATGAGAAATAAGATAACTTGTTTTTAGAGTCTAGAGTCAACTCCATACAAAACCAAATTTGCAAAGCAAAACAATTAAAAACTACAAGACAATGTCACTTCATAAGTACAAATAATCGAAGTAGAAAAGGTATTAAATTAAATAGTCTTAACATAAAAATACCTTTTGATCAAACAATGTTTATTGCTGATACTAAGAAAAGGTAAAGATATTTTTAAAAATCTAACTACAGTTCACTATATTAATCACACTGGGAATAAATCAACCAAAAATCTCCCTCCCTAAGGCATTTCTATCAAAATCTATTATATTATCTCAGATCAATTAAGAGATTTTCAAAATTGTTACCATTAATCAACTCTTAGCTAGCTAATGGAAGAAGGCAACTCCTTAGTTTTAGAAAAAGGGAATCCTCCACAAACTCTATAACACTCATAATGAAATTCTGAAGTACTCATATACCCCCCCATGGTATGACAGGTGTTATTATTTTTTAAATTTATTTATTTAAATTCAAGTTAGTTAACATACAGTGTAGTATTGGTTTCAGGATTAGAACCCAGTGATTCAAAACTTACATACAACACCCAGTGCTCATTCCAACAAGTGCCCTCCTTAATGCCCATCACCCATGTAGCCCATCCCCTGACTCATCACCCTTCCAGCAACCCTCAGTCTATTTTCGGTATGTAAGAGTCTCTTGTGGTTTGCCTCCCTCTCTATTTATATCTTATTTCTCCTTTCCTTTCCCTCTGTTCATCTGTTTTGTTTCTTAAAATGCACATATGAATGAAATTATATGATATTTGTTTTTCTCTGACTGACTTATTTTGCTTAGCATCATAAACTCTAGTTCTATCCACGCTGTTGTAAATGGCAAGATGCCATTCTTTTTGATCACCGAGTAGTATTCTATTGTATACATATACCACAACTTCTTTATCCATTCATCAGATGATGGACATTTGGGCCCTTTCCATACTTTGGCTACTGTCAATAGTGCTGCTATAAACATGGGGGTGCACGTGCCCATTGATATCATCATTTTTGTATCCTTTGGATAAATTCCTAATAGTGCAATTGCTGGGTTGTAGGGTAGCTCTATTTTTAATTTTTTGAGGAAACTCCAGACTGTTTTCCAGAGTGGCTGCACCAGTTTGCATTCCCACCAGCAGTGCAAAAGTGTTCCCCTTTCTCTTCTTCCTCACCAACATCTATTGCTTCCTGAGTTAATTTTAGCCTTTCTGACAGGTGTGAGACAGTATCACATTGTGATTTTCATTTTCATTTCCCTGATGATGAGTGATGTTGAGCATCTTTTCATGTGTCTGTTAGCCATCTGGATGTCTTCTTTGGAAAAGTATCTATTCATGTCCTCTGCCCATTTCTTCCCTGGATGGTTTTTTAGGTGCTGAGTTTGATAATTTCTTTATAGATTTTGTATACTAACCCTTTATCTGATATGTCATTTGCAAATGTCTTCTCCCATTCCATTGGTTGCCTTTTAGTTTTGTTGATTGTTTCTTTTGCTGTGCAGAGCTTTTTATCTTGAAGAGGTTACAATAGATCATTTTTGCTTTTATTTCCCTTGTCTCTGGAGAAGAAGTTGTTGCAGACAAGGTCAGAGGTTGCTACTTGTTTTCTCCTGTAGGTTTTTGATGGTTTCCTATTTCACATTTAAGTCTTTCATCCATTTTGAATTTATTTTCGTGTATGGTCTAAGAAAGTAGTCCAGTTTCATTCTTCTGCATGTCACTGTCCAGTTTTCCCAGCACCATTTGTTGAGAAGACTGTCTTTTACATTGGATACTCTTTCCTGCTTTGTCAAAGATTAGAAGAAGCACTCTTTTTAAGTTGGGAACAGGAGAAGGATGCCCTCTTTCACAATTTCTATTCAGCATTGTCTTGCAGTAAGTAGTTCATCATTAAATAAGAAATAAAAAGTTATAGATGCTTTTAATAAATCATGCACACACAGTTTTTAAAAATTACATTTTTTTATTCCAAGAGCTAACATATTCAACTGTGATAAAAATAATTTATAAGAGAGTTCTTTTAAACTAGGGCCAAAACAATAATTGTCACATACTTGCCAGCTATAATCAATGGCTGTGGGAAGTAGGAAAACTATTCATAATGACAAATGATAATTTTTAGCTTTTTACTCTATGTTAACATTGTGTTTGCTTTTTGAAAGGTACGTATATGTAGGTATTACTCACATAAGGAAGTCTGGCTGCTGTATGGAGAACAAAAAATTCAGAGAGAAAATGAAGATGAAGAGATTGTTAGATGGTTCTTTTAGAAGCCCAAAGACTGAACGAAGGTGAAAGCATGAAGAGAGAGACCAGTGGGTGTGTTTTCCTTTCGAATTAGAATTAACTTCTTAAAACACAAAACAAAAAGAAAG
Organism: Cryptoprocta ferox; assembly: GCA_028646485.1. Taxonomy (NCBI): domain Eukaryota; kingdom Metazoa; phylum Chordata; class Mammalia; order Carnivora; family Eupleridae; genus Cryptoprocta; species Cryptoprocta ferox. The sequence goes on along the minus strand of CM053576.1, from coordinate 105,241,660 downwards.
GACTGGTGGGGCACCTGTGTGGCTCAGTCAGTTGAGCTCAGATCATTGATCTCACGATTCATGGGTTGGAACCCCACATCAGGCTTTGCACTGACAATGCAGAGCCTGCTTCAGATTCTCTGTCTCCCTTTCTCTCTGCCTCTCCCCTACTCATGTTCCTGTTCCCTCCTCTCTCAAAAATAAATAAACATTAAAAAATTTTTAAAAAGAAGAACTGACATCTTTTACTTACATGGGTGATAAACAAGAACTATTCGAGATAACTCATACCTTGGGAAGGAAAGAGCCATACAGATGTTAAGGTATTAGGCAGGCAGCTTAATACAGGGTTGTGATGCACTGAAAACACTAGGAACGTATTAAATATTTGGGAAAAGCTGTCACACAGAAAGAAAGCAGAGCACAATTACAGGAAGTGAGAATAGATATGTAAAAGTAATTTCTTTTTTTAAAAAGTTTTAAATGTTTATTTTTAAAAGAGAGAGAGAGAAACAGAGCGTGAGCAAGAGAGGGACAGAGGAGACACAGAATCCGAAGCAGGCTCCAGGCTCTGAGCTGTCAGCAGAAAGCCCAATGCGGGGCTCCAAACCACAAGCTGTGAGATCATGACCTGAGCCAAAGTCGGATGCTCAACCAACTGAGCCCCCAAACACCCCAGTAATTTCTTCTTTTGTGATATGTAGAGAGTAAGGAAGGAGGGCTACTGATTTACGTCATGTCTAACAATGTGCGTACTCATAGAAGGCAAAAAGCTATGCATTACAACAACAGAAATGTTAAGTCATTAGAGGTGCAGGGCGTAGAGGCAGACAGACCTGGGTTCCACTACCAACACTGGTCTTAATAGCTAGGTGAGTCACTTGGCAAAAGTTACTTAATCTCTCCAAGCATGCATTTCTTCCTATTTAATGGAAAAAATAACTTTGTATCTTCCTCATCACAGGCATGCTGTGAAGATTACTAAACACAATGTATGAAAAGGATAAATTATGGTCAGTGACACATTGTTACTATTGAGTGAAAGTTTCATATGACTTTATTAAAGTTCTCTGTGTTACTATGATGCAGGAAGTCGACAACAGGTTGTAATCAGTGTCTGTTAAGCCATCGATTATGAAACTTAAATCAAACTGTACAGTGTGTTTGACATTGTGTTTGACCCCATTGAATGACTACACCGCTACTGAATATTTCTAGAGTGAATTCCAAAAGCCAAACTGTTTAGTAATCCATTCAAAAAGTTTCTGTTCCATGATGAAAGATAGCATATCGTAAAATAAAAAAACTATTCCTTATGTGAGGGCCTGATAATTTTAAGACTGCTCAGATTTTCTTGATAATATATGAATCATGAGGAAATTATTTTTATATTTGGATACAAATTTGGTTCTGTTTTATTATAAAATATCAGTGGTCATACTCTCTTCTTCGTCTTAGCTAAGACGATTACTCCTATTGATAATTCCTCTCAAAATCAGTGAACTTTCTCTGGAAAATATGAAGGATGAAATAAAGGGCAAAGAGAAACAACATTTTTATCCTGAAATAGAAATATAAAATGGTAGTAGTCACCATATTACAGGCTTACTTCTGCCCAGACCTGAATTTGTTTGGTGTGTTATAAGAAAATGAGGGTCTAACTAATAACTGCTTTACTTTTTGCTTATATTTTTCTCTTTCACAATTGTTTAACATATACATGTTCTTGATTCAATTTTAGATATTTGCATAACCTCTTAATTTTCAATTTGATATTGCTTAGAGAATCTTTCGTAGGGATGTTTCATAGGGAAGGATATTCTCATTCATTCAATCATTTGGTCTATTTTTATCCTGGATGACTTATCTTGGAATCTCTATTTTTCTGATTCTCAAATTCTAATATTTTTGGTATAGATTTTTAGTGCTCATGCTCTTACACTCAGGTAATAAACAGACCTAGCTGTTTAACAATGGTCAATATTCTGTCATACATGCATTCTCTTGCCACATTATCCTGTTGCTCTTGTAAAACTGTACAAAATCATCATAGGAATCACATTTTATTACGGACATATTGCATGCGAGGAAGTTGTTTCTTTAAGGAAGTTCAAATCAGGATCTCACTTCTTAATTTCAAATATTACCCAAAAAAAGTCACAAAAAAAAAGTAACTCTATGTTGAATTTCTTGCTCATTTTATGTGGGATTGGGCTGTACTATTTGTGATTTTTAAGTTATTATTAATGTAATTTGTTAAATTGTTTGATCTCTCCTTTCTTTTGCTTTTTCCATTTTAGGTAATATCATGTATTAATGTCAGTACTTTTTAAGCCAACAGCTATAATTTAAGTGCCTTAGATTTTAAGTGGCTATGTTTCTGTTTTTTTTTTTTTTTTTAATATAAGCTGGCTAATGTAACTCTCTATATAAAGTAAATCTCATTAAAATTACGTGTGTTAGTTGTCAGGTTTTGGAAACAGGAATTCTGGATCTGAACTTTGGCTTTTTCATAATGCCCTGAGCTTTCCATAGTATTTTTTTCCTTAGAATTTCAAACCGAATTATTTAAGAAGGATTCTATTATTTAAAAAATATATAAATATTATCCTGGAAGACAGGAGGCATGGATTATAGTCCTATATTCACTATTATTTAGTCACATGTCTTTGCCAAAATCAATCTCTCTGGAAGGTGTTTTTCTCATTTGTAAAGACTTTGAATAGATGGCTTCTAAACTTCGTTAGATCTAAAAAATCTTTGATGATTTATTAAAGGAAGTTGCTTGCTAGATACATGTATTTCACCAACTTAAAAAAATACTTAGGGACCCAAACTATTATGGTCTTCATTTGAACTCAAAATCCAATTTTGTGTGTATTATTGGCCACTAGTTTCTCTGAATTATTTAAAATTTTTGCATCTTGCTTAATGTCTACTCAAATTTAAGATTTCTTTGGTCACTCATATGACTATATGAGATTTGCCACCCATAATCTGCTAGCATAAATTATAGGTCACAGCAGATTCTATTACAACATATAAAGAGAATCCATTTCCTAGTGTGGCTTTCTTAATGAGTATTTTTTAATATTAAAATTAAATATGCCATATAAAATGGAACAATTTTCTCAGATATAGTTTATTTATACTCAATACCAAAATACAAAATATAAGATATCATGATATGTAATAATTAGAGTGTTTATTTTTTCTCAATTGAATTTTATTTCTTAAGTCTATAGTGTTATGAACTTGTAGGTATATAATTCCTTGATTGTTTAATAAAACATACACCTATATATAAGAGAAATATGTATAAAACAATAATGCATCTTAGTTTACATAGATTTTTTTTGCCAAAAGACAAAATTTGTTAAAAAAAAAACAAAAACCTGGAACAATGTTTTAAAATTGTAGTTTGAAGGAGATAACATAATTAGATGAAAAAGATAAACTAGAAATCATACAGCCTGGCATGATTAGAAATCAGAAACTTCCATCTTTTAACTTCCATTTTAGGCAAAGATTTCTTGGTCATTTAATCTATGAAATTGGGTCTTGGTTATTTCATCTATAAAATTAGAAAAGTAGTATTTGTTTTGGAGACAGCAAATTGTTATTTTGAAGAACATATGAGTTAATGGGTAGAAAGGCATGATAGAAAAACTTAGTGTTATACAAATTAAGATAATAAAATGTTTATTGTGATTGGCATATGTCAAATATGTTAGATGAACTCTAGTAGATTTGTGGGACACATATTTATTTTCAATTCGGTTAAACTTATTGTCCCTCATTATTTTTTTAATAAAGTTTATTTATTTTTGAGAGAGAGAGGGAGAAAGTGAGAGAGAGAGAGAGTGAGAGAGAGTGAGCAGGGGAGAGGCAGAGATAGGGAGACAGAATCCCAAGCAGGTTCTATGTGGTCAGCACAGAGCCCGATGCAGAGCTTGAACTCACAAACCAGGAGATAATGACCTGAGCCGAAATCAAGAGTTGGACCGTTAACTCACTGAACCACCCAGGCACGCTATCCCACTTTATTTTTAATGAACTATTCGTATCTTTTCTTCTTCTTCTTCTTCTTTTTAAAACTTATTTCTTGAGAGAGAGAGCACAAGCAGGGAAGGGGCAGAAAGAGAGGGGGACATAGGATCTGAAGCAGGCTCTGCACTGACAGCAGTGAGGCTTAAACTCATGAGCCTTGAAATCATGACCAGATCTGAAGTCAGATGCTCAATCACTTAAGCTACCCAGGTGCCCTCTGAACTAATTATTTCTAATAGCTGTGTGAATGTATAGCAAGTTGCATCTATACAATTATTTGCATCTATACAAATTACAACTATATAATTGCATCTATACACAGGTTTTAAAATATCATAAGATGAAACCCTCTATTTTTGAAATTGTATTAGGATATATTCTCATTTATCCCATATTTCACAGTACTGTAGGTTTTTGAAAAATATTTTTAACTAATTTATTATCATAGTAAAAAGTTAGCTTTTTATATTTTATTATAAACATTTAAATATAAACAGTATGTAAAGTAATATGACACTCATGTACCTGTGCTGAAAACAAACAATTGTTTATGATTTGCCATATTTGCTTCACCTATTTTTCTGAAGAAATTCAATGGTAGAGGTTCTGGTAAAGCCTCAGTCTATTCCTTTAACTCATCAGTCCCCAGAAATTAGTAATATCTTAACATTAATATACATCACATCTATATGCATTTTGAACTTTAACTCATTTAGTAGTATCATTATTCACCTTATGTATTTTTAAACATATATAAATGATACTACATAGAATCTATTATTTACTGCTTATTAGCATTTTCACATAACAGTAGAATTCTAAGATATGTATGTGTGTAAACATCTAGAATAAGTTATTTCAGGGGCGCCTGTGTGGCTCAATTGGTTAAGCACCCGACTTCAGCTCACATCATGTTTTCAGTTTGTGAGCTCCAGCCACATGTTGGGCTCTGTGCTGACAGCTTAGAGCCTGGAGCCTGCTTCTGAATCTGTGTTTCCCTCTCTCTCTGCCCCTCCCCCATTCACTCTCTGTCTCTCAGAAATGAATAAACGTTCAAAAATTAAAATAGAATAAATTATTTCAAACATCTTTTATTCCCATATATGAAAAAGACAAATCCCTTTGCATATTCCAATTGCACACAGTAGGGTGCTTGTCACCATTTCAGGGTGATTCAGTTTTCATCCTGTATGTTTTCTTGGGTATATATGTCTAGAACAGACACCAAAAAATGGTGTGACTGAGGGTTAAAAAAAAAAAACCAACCTTTTTTTGGTTTGATAGATGTCACCAAATCATTCTCTGAAGTGGTTCTAAGAATAAATATACTGTCAACAAATACCTAACAAATCTTAAGTTTTAAACATTTGCAAAAGAATTTAGTAGTTTTTAAATATTTACATTTTTTTGCCTATCTCAGAGTTTGTAAACACATTTCATTTTTATTTTAATTCAAATTTCTTTGACTAGAGAAGTGAATATTCCCTCCTGAGTTTATTGCCAATCCAACTTCCCTCCTCAGATAATTTTCAAGTTCTATAAATAATCTTGCTGGATCTTTATTGGATTTGCTTTCAATTTATAATTTTATTTGGACAGAATGTCCATCTTTATGATATTGAGACTTCCTATGCATGGCCACACTATTTCTTTAGGCCTTCTTTTATATCTTTCAATAAATTTTTATAATTTTCTCTATGAAGCTCTTTTATACCTTTTGTTTTAAATTTATGTCGAGTTTTCTATTTATCATTTTTGTTGGTGTAGTAAATGGTATCTTTTTTAAAACTATACTTTAAAGTTTGTTGCAGGTATAAGAACACAATTATTTTCATATTTAACTAGCAGCTTTGTTTAATTTTTATTAGATTTTCTTTGATGAGCGATATTTCTTCTCTATTTATCTGACTTCCAAGGGGAGGAATTTTTCCTGAAACCTCTTGCCTCTACTTCCATCATTTATTCTTTTGTGGAGCAAAGAGGATTACTTTTTCATGGACAACAGCTATTGGAATGCAGTTTCCATTGCCTCGACTCTACCAAAAGTCCTAAACACAGCTTCACCTCCGTCCCACCTTTTCACTACTTTCTCCATCCTAGACTATAATGTGTATTTAGGAGGCAAATTTGTCCTTATGTGAGCTATCTGGACAAAGACATGGAGAAAAGCAGGCTTTTGACTCACTTCTATCCATAAAAACTTATCAGTAAAAAAAAGAGGTATTTGACTATTTTCTGTCAATCTCTTTGACTCTCCCAACAGATTAAAAAGTTGTAATTTCATAAACACCAAGAACTCCAGAAATTAGAGGACTTTCCTGAAACCTTCTATTTAGGAATACCTTACCATCTGCCACTAATGAACATCATTTTTCTCCTTTTTGATCACAGTACATTTTATTTATTCTTGCTATTCTCACAGGCTAAGACTTTCTGGTAAATGTTGAAGACAGGATGTTCTACGTCTTTTTTCTGACTTAAAAATGAATTGTAATGCAATGTTCCTCATTAAGCATGACGTTTACTACTATATTTTATAGCTCATTTTACCACTTTTTAAATTTTGTTTTTAAGTTTGTTCATTTTTGAAAAACAGAGAGAGCGAGACAGAGCGTGAGCAGGGGAGGGGCAGAGAGAAACAGGGAGACACAGAATCCAAAGAGGGCTCCAGATTCAAAGCTGTCAGTACAGAGCCCAACGTGGGACTCAAACTCAGGAACCATGAGATCATGACCTGAGCCAAAGTTGGATGTTTAAATGACTGAGCCACCCAGATGCCCCATCAACCTTACCTCTTTAAGGAAGTTCCCATCATATCCTAGTTTTCTAGGAAGTTTTTAATAAAGTTCAACTTGATCAAATCATTTGTGGTCATATGTTCACATTTTCATAACAAAAATCTAATTTAAAACTTTCATATGGGGAGTTATATTAAGGATACTCTAATACTAAATCTTCTTTGTATTATACCTGGAATAAAGCCTATGTCATCAGGATGTATTTTTAAATAATGGTTAGATTTAATTTATTAAAAGTTTGTTTAGAATTTTTGTGTCTTGGGGCGCCTGGGTGGCTCAGTCGGTTGAGCGTCTGGCTTCGGCTCAGGTCATTATCTCACGGTTAGTGGGTTCGAGCCCTGCGTCAGGCTCTGTGCTGACAGCCAGCTCAGAGCCTGGAGCCTGCTTCGGATTCTATGTCTCCCTCTCTCTCTGACCCTCCCCTGTTCGCGCTGTGTCTCTGTCTCTCAAAAAATAAATAAAAAAACATAAAAAAGTCTACATTTAGAATTTTTGTGTCTATATTTATAATCAGGATAAACCTATAGCATCTCTGTGTCTACTGTCCTTGTCTGCTTTTGCTATTAAGTATACTTGCCTCTTAAAATGAGTTATGGAATGTCACCTCGTTTTTAAATTACTGACATTTTGTACGAAGTATAAAAGATATCTTCACTCAAAATAAGGAAAAACAAGCCTTTAAAATAAGCCTTATGTTTTATAGGGAAAGATTTCTAAATTATAAATTAATTTATAATGATTTTAAGTTTGTTGAATTTTTCTTTCTCCTTGGATCTTCATCTAGAAAAAATATCCATTGTGTTTGTATCCTTATTCATGTTATTTTTGCCAAATCTACTAACATAGCAGTATTCATAAGACTTTAATTTTTACTACATATGTGTCAATATTATACTATTCATCTAAAGTTTATTCCTTTTATCTTTGTCCTCTCTATCTTGATCTATCTTGTTAGAAATGTGTTATTCTACTACGTTTCATAAAACCTACTTTTGATTTTCTTGGGCTTCTCTATTGCTCATGTATTTTCTACTTGTAAATCTTCTTCTGTTATATATTTTCTTTCCCTTTCCTACATGAATGCATTATTCCTTTTCTAATCTCCTGGGTTACAAAGCCAACACACTAGTTATTGTCTTTTTAACATAGCACTGTCTCTCTATAAATACTCCTTTTTTGCAGAGTGTAAGTTTAGCAATGTACTGTTTTGTGAGTGTTGACATTGAGATCTAAGTATTTCAGACTTCTCCTAGCTAATTATTTCTGATCCACAAACAATGAAAAAATGTGCTTTTAAATTTCAAACTTATACAGGGATATTTGATTACTTGCTATTATCAAATTATATTTTTATTCATGGATGTCAAAGGATGAAGTCTAAGCTATTGATTATCTGATAATTAGTAAAATTTATATTTGCTTCATAACATAGAAAAGGTTAGTTTTTGGGGGATTTACCCAAGGGATATAGAAGTGCTGATGCATAGGGGCACTTGTACCCCAATGTTCGTAGCGGCACTTTCAACAATAGCCAAATCATGGAAAGAGCCTAAATGC
>CM053576.1:105106658-105226773 GCA_028646485.1 Cryptoprocta ferox | reverse complement strand
TTTCTTCTTTCCCCCACTTGCAAATCCAAGTTTTATCCCTTCAGTCCTTCTCAGTTCAATCCATACGGGCGTGCGCGGATTACAGAGCTCCCTTCTTCTCTGCCATCTTCTCAACTCTTAATTATTATGAACTTCTGTAGGATAAGTGACCCAACAGTCCATCTGTCCAATTCATTTCTACTTTAAATTGAAATAGAATTCAAATTCTAGAGGAACAAAAGAAAAAAATTGTAGGAAACCTGTGGCTAGCAATATATATAAATCATTGAATTATTCAGAATAGAGCAGGAAAAAGAACTCATATAACAGATTTGATAGTCTACAGTAGGAGTGGAAAACTTTTTCTTAAAAGTGCAGTATAAATATTTTAAGCCTTCTGAGCCAGAAAGCCTTTGTGGCAATTATAACTCCACTATTATAGCACAAAAACAGTCATAGATAATATTCAAACAAATATGACTCCATTCAAAAAAACACTCCACTTTATTTATAAAAGCAGGTGGCAGTCTTGATTTGGTCCATTATAGTTTTCCAATACCTGGATTAAAAAAAAAATTCCTAGAAAGAAAAATTATGGTATAATATTAATTCATCTACCTAAATGTATAGTTCTAATTATGTGGTAATCATATATTATATGTTAATTCCAAGTGCTTTATAAATATTAGCCTGATATTGCTCAGAACTATACTTGTCTAACAACTCTACTTGTCCCACTTAACACTTGGAAAATTGGTTAGATAGAGAAGATAGGTAACCTGTCTGCATTAGTTTCCAAGAGCTGCCATGACAAATTGTTATAAACTGAGTGGATTAAAATAGCAGTACTTTATTGTCTCATAGGTTTGAAGGCTAGAATTCTGTAATAAAGGAGGTGGCAGTGCTTTGCCTTCTCTGAACTCTTTAGAACATGATCCTTCCTTGCCTTTTTCTAGTTCTGAGAGTTGCCTGCAATCCTTGGCATTCACTCCAATCTCTGCCTCTATCACCACACGGCATTATCTCAGTACGACTCCCTGTCTTTTCTCTTATTCTTAAGAGGACATCAGCCATATTAATTTAGAGCCCACCCTAACACTGTATGGCCTCATCTTAACTTGATTACATCTACAAAGGCCCTATTTCTAAAGGTCAAAGTATTGAGGGTTAGAATCTCAGCATGTCTTTTTTGGGGAGGTCATAATTCAACCCACAATACCGCCTAGTAATATTTCACATTATCACAATAGTGTACAGTCATAGGTATACAATGTCAATGATGTTTTTCATAGAAGCAAAATTAGAAGAATATTTTACATCTTATCATTTTATAAAATACTATTGATTTATATTTTACCAATATATTGCTTAGTAACACAAATATGTTTTATTAAGATATAAGAGCCTATGTTCTTCTGTGCAGATTTTGGAGTGAAGTAAATAATGCACCACAACTTTTACTGATATTAGTTAGTAAACTAATTTTTAAGCCAGGGACAATAATACCCATCTAGATAACACATGAGAATAGTTGGGGATGATTCTTGGTCATCAGGCTGTCTGGGATGCACTGTTGGCCTTTAAAGAGGCAGGGACACCCGAACCTTTACAATGCAGGAAACAACTTTCCCTGACCAAGAATCACCTTTCTCAAAATTCCAGTAGAAACAATGATACACTAACCAGACTTTACCATTCATTCTAAGACAAAACTAGTGCCTTATGCAAATCACAAGTAGCTAGTAGCTTCTGGAAATCAAGGAAACACTGATAATTCATAGAAAATCAGAAGAATTCCAATTACAGAAATAAATGTGTAATAGGAGAATTGTAATTATGTAATTTAACAGAATACTAGACCACCATCTCATCAAAGTTTACTAAAGATGAGCTAATATTAGTTTGTGTGCACCAACTTGCAGGATCCATTATAGGTACCCCTTAATTTTAACTTCAAATAGATTTAATAGACTTGTACATTCATATATATATATATATATATATATATATATATATATATATATATATAATTCAAGAAAACACTGTGTTTCTGAATAAACTCCTGACCCATTACGAAGGCCCTCTTGGCTCACCATTGGACTTTGAGCTGTAAAATCAAAACTACTAGTCTACTTTTTTAGATTGTTAAAAATTAAGCTCCTGGTTTCTAAGAGCAGGCTTTATTCCTTAACCAAACAATTAAAGATTAAAGAGGTCATGAAGAATTATCATGAAACCAAAGGAAGTTTATCATCACCTCTTACCTCACAGATAAAATCTAGCAGAGGTGGACTGGAACAGAATGTTCCTATTCCATATGAGAAAAAATCTTACTTATTCTTTTCTCCTCAGGGCACACAAAAGTCTGTGGGTAGTAAAAGGTGGAAATAAGAGTCATCTGTCTCCTATGGATTCCTGAGGCACTTTGAGTTTAACTTTTCTGGTCAGCAAAGAACTTTACTGTAGTTGGGGGGATTATAGCAAGTTAATAGCAGTGACATGCCATAGCATATCATGCCAAAACACATATCCTATTTTGTCAGGCTTCAATGAAAAGGAAATGAAGGTGCATCTTTCCTTATGAGTCTAACTGGGAATACTCAGGGCTCTCCTTTACAGTGCTCAGATATTCACAGTGCAGGTCACAAATACAAAAGAAACCCACTACTCTGCTCAAATTGTATCACTGAAAATCAATCACATTCATAATTCAAACATAGCATTGCATGTGATTACACATTACTGTATTAAAGCAAAGCTGCATATATTTGGCTGTAACATTGAGCAAGCCAACTTCAAATAATTTATGGGCATAGTCTGTTCCCTGGATGAAAGTCCCATTAGCAAAAGTGGCATTTGCTTGGAGCATTGAGGGTCCTCAAGAATTATTGCAAGGCTCATCATCAATATATCTGAACAATGTCTAAAGAGGGTATCTGATTATCCATTGTTTGAAGGATCCTTCAAAAACCAGATCAAAACCAACTTCTGATCCAACAATACAATGATTAATACTCCCCTCCCATATACTCACATACACATGTGATTGTGTACACATATACACAGAATCTAAATTAGAGGGAAAAAAATACTTAGCTAACAATGAATGAAGCCATATCTCACCTTTATATCTTCTATTCTCCAAACCCTCACAGACAGCCAATGCCAAGGCTTTTGGGCTTAAACAAAATACCTGGGATGGGGAGGAAGAAACTCCTGTCTCACATAGAGCCATCCTATTCATTCTCTAGTCCAGAGAAGGCTGTCATAATTTTCAGTAGGCAGAGCAAACATTGTTGAGAATGTGTCACCATCAATTACTATCGATTAAGAGTGATACTCAGTGTAGCAAAGACCCTGTGATCTAGGATAATCTGTTCATAAACTTTAGCAACACTTTCTCTTTTTTTTAATCTTGCAATCTGTGCACATTTCTTTTTAGTTTTTGTTTTTCTTTTGATGTTACAGAAGAGGAGAGAGCAAAATAATTTTGTCCATTAATTCAGCATTAATAAGGAGTGGTATGTGCTTTAATATATCCTCCATGCACACTGATGTGCCTGTTTCTTTGCTTTCTTCTTCTTAGTGGAAAGCTGTCTTCTTCACTAATTAAAATTCATTACCTGCTCCTGAAATGAAGAAGCTGAGAAATCACTGGCTTCCTGCCTCCATCATGTTTAATAACCCCCCGGAGAACAAAAATGTCCCTTTGTTGGGGGTTGGGGCTCTTCTTTAGCTTCCAATCTCTGCCAACACAGTAGCTCAGCTATTTTAACTGCTTTGTTTTTGGTGGCATCCACCTAGCCACACGAAATGGCTGGATGTTCACTATTTATAGCAATCACCCATATCCTCAGTAAGCACATGCTTTCAATCGTACTTGGCCTTGATGCTACACTGCTATCCCCAAATTCTTCCACTATCAGTCTATCTCTGTGACTGAAAACTCTTAGTGAGCTATGATCTTATTATCCAACATTAATAATCCTAAACACAGGTTTTTAGACAAGAGGCAGAGCAACCCACCTGACCTTGCTTCTTCTTCCATTGATATAAATGCATTTGTTGCACTTATTTTCATTGTTTCTTCCTTGCTACCTCTTGTGAACTTTCTTTATCTGTTTGGTCTTCATTCACCAGGTTTAAGTGTTAAGTGTGAGCTCGAGAGTTAGGAAGAGAGAAACTCCTAATACCCAAAGGTTATTAAAGTGGCAGAGCAGGAGCTCTGTTTCCTTTACCTACCTGTCTTAATCCATACCACTCTATTTTTCTGGGTTAAATTATCCACTATTTTTACTTTGTCACATTGTTAGTGTTAACAAAGTAAGAATTTGAATGAGATGTAGAGTAATAAAGTTTAGGACTATTGGCTTTGAAGTCAGATGAAGTAGTTACTCTGCTTCTTATGACCTATAACTGTCTAGACCTGTTTCCTCATCTTTCAGTTCAAAGGATTGTTTTAAATTAACTTGAATGATGCAGATAAGATACTTAGCTTAGTGGCTACAATAAGCTATAAAATAAAATAATCATACTTTATTCTTTTTTTGAGAGAGTGAGTGCACATAGGTGTACACACAAATATATGTGTGCACACACACACACATACACACACGTGAGCAGGGGAGCGGAAGAGGTAGAGGGAGAGACAGAATCCTAAGCAGGTTCCATGCCTAGCGCAGAGCCCAAAGTGGAACTCCATTTCGTGACAGTAAGATCCTGACCTGAGCCGAAATCAAAGTTGGATGCTTAACTGACTGAGCCACGCAGGTGTCCCTAAAAGAAGCGTACTCTACTTAATAATAATTTGTTTTGAGTGACTATTAAATTTCTAATAATCAGTGATTTTTATGTCTTCCATATGCATGAGGAGAAAGCAAGTTGTCTGTCGGAACTTAAAATATATCAGACTCTTGGATGTCTCAGGATACATACAAAAAAAGGATGTGGCCTGGGTAAATGATAAATGAGAGATTTGATGAGTCCATATGGAAAAAAAAAAAAGTCCACACGCATGTGGGAGCTTATTGCCTTCTTTCTACTTCTCAGAGATATCACTATTAAACTGGCAGTTTTATTTTCCACTCGTCTTCCTAGTTTCTGGCTCTCAGTAAAGCACTTGAAAATTTACTTATTCCCTAAAGTGGATGGGATGTGTCTTTTGAAGAGATACTTCTGTATCACCTTGTCTCTGAGTATATTTGGCAGTCCTGGTTCAGTATCTCCAGCAATCTGGCTTTAGTCAAACAATGTGTTGAGGGATTTTATTAACGTATAACTTAAGAGTAATTTAACAGGGCTTCATAACTCATTTCCTTACATCAGTGCTAAAATAAACCCACTTTTGTCACTGTCACTGCTATTTCTTGCTATGTTTTTTCAAAGTCTGCCCTATAGGATTATAATTTATATTTCCCCAGTCATGTTTTTGTCACACTTGTTCAATGAAAGAGTGAGTGCCAACTCAGGGCCTAACATCATGGCATACTTAATACCATGCCTGCACATGTCTAGAGACTTTGATAAGTCCGTAGATATACACATGCCTTTGAATTAGGCAAACAGGGTCTACCATGCCAGCTGTGGTGGGTCTATATTTGAAGGAACAAGATGCTCTGATAGCCAATTTTTCCTACTCCAAATCCAATGTTACTAGCCTCTCACAGTATTTTGGCCCCTCTCTCTGCCTGGGACTTTATCTTTGAATGCATGTTGGAATAATGAGGTATCAGGTGTTGCAACAAGAGACTCTTCTTTGGCATTACATCCCAAATACATTAGTGGTTTTTGTTTTTGTTTTTAATCCATATCTGGATTAAGATGGTTGTGATGCCAGAGGACCGGTTCTCATTCTCTGCTCTCACACTTCTCTGGCCCTCCTCCTCCTCACTTTTTGCAGGCTCTGCCTACTTCCACAAAGCAAATGCTCTCATCTTCTGCCTCTCCTCTTCTCAGTTCCTAGACCCCTTTTTGAGCAATTTTGTTCACACAGCTTCTTTCATCTCATATTTACACTGATGACTTCCACACCCCTGCCTCCTTTGGGATTTGAAATGTTAAATAACAACATTTCCCTTTGAATTGTGGTAGAAAAATATGAAATATCTCCAGGGGTTAGTGTTAAGGAGCAAATTTTCAGTAGTGTTGCTAGTAAATTCGGAGAACTGAAGCAGCTTGGTTGTGAGGTTAAATTGGGCTCCCTATTTTTTCCCACCTCATATTGAATTTACTCCCCCATTTCCAGGTAGAACAGTCAAAAATCCTAGGCATCCCCATTGTGGAGGAGATCTGCCCTCATGAATTACCTAATGAAAAAAATAGAAGCAATGATAAGTCTAGTGCATGTGGACCAATGTCAAAAGGACAAGTAGAGAAACAGAGAGAGAAAATAAAGACTAAGGGGAGAAGGAAGGGCCTGAGGCCTGAGCAACACTCCCTGGGATCCCATTTCTCCATCCACCTACTTGGAGAACTGAGTAAAAAGAGGGCTGGAGATATGCCCTTCTAATATTATTCCCTCATAAAAATGGAAGTCCATTGAAGAATAGACGACTAGAAGCCAATGAGGAATAAAGGAATAAATTAGTCTCGAGAATAATACTCTCAGATCAGTTTCATACATTCTGTGAACCCACATATCCAAATGTCTATGGGGCACCTCCACATATTTTCCCACAAGTAATTCAAATTACACACCTCCAGAATCAAAGCATACCTCTCCAAACCTGATTTTCTATCAGTGAGTAGTAGGCAACTTGACAACTTCTTCCTTGTTCTCCTCTGTCTAATCAAATACAAGAAAGTACACTCTAGACTACCACTTAAATACTAATCATCAAAAAATCATTATTTCCTAGTTACTGTATTAAACACTTTACATACACTATGTATGTGTACACTATGCATGCTCATTTTCCCCCAACTCTGTAGGGTAAGTAGCATAATCACTATAAATGAGAAAACAGAAAATTAGAAAGATTAAGCATGTTACTGAAGTGTATACCTCTCAAGTACATGATCCTAGCGTAGACAAGGACCACTCACACCTGAGCTGTGCCCTTCTGCCATCCTTCATTATCATTTGCCTGGAGACTGTTTGCACTAGCCCAGAAAATGGACCCTCTAACTTCAGATTTGACTCGTTACAATTTAGCCTCTACAAGACCTGCCTACAGAGTGCTATTTCTAAAACATAAATCTGAACAAGTAAATTTTCTGCTGTAAAAGTTTCAGACACCCCGTCATGACGCAGCTGTTGCCTATCTGTTGAATCTAATCTTCTACCCTTCTCCCACACACATTCTAGGCTCTGCTGATGCTAAACTGATTGTCATTCCCAGGAAATGCCAGCCTCATTCCTAGCTCCTTACTTGTATACATGTCATTTCTTTCCTCCTACTAAAATGAAATTATCTCATCTACCCTACCCCAGCCTTTGAAAGGCAAACTCTAACTTAATTATGAGCTTAAATTGTACCCCTTGCGTGAACCCTTCCTTTAAGCACACTTCAACACATGTGTGTCACATTGCAGACATTTTATTACACTGCATTGTAACTGTTATGCAGTAGGTCTGTCTGATTATAAAAGCTACCTTGGACAGTACAGAGAATATTTATGTTTGTGTCCCTCATATCCAGCACAGTGACTGACACATAATAGGTGTTCAATACACTTTTTTTTTCAGTTCAATAAGGCACTTTATATCTCTAGAACTGTATTTAATATATTTCTCCTGTGAAGGGAGGAAGGGAGCACAATATGGCATTCCACTTACCAACATTCTACAGATGACATTGGGGGCTTTAAATAATTATTCATTTGAGAATGCTAAGTAGAAATTAACAACAAGGAAAAAAATACCTTGACTCTCTTTCTTGAGGCAACAAGAATCAGGTTCCAAAAAAACAACTCTCTGATTCCCATAAAAACTAGTAAAATGTAAAAAAAAAAAAAAAAAAAAAACAGAAAACCACATGTATATGCAATTCAATAGTTACTGAATTTTGCCTATCCAAAAAAGACGATAAACGAGGTGACAATTTGCCAAATTAGACCCTGAGGAATTATGGGTAGATTTTCAGGGAACCATGAGGAATAAAATCATTAGGAAGCAAAATTTTCTAAAGGGCTCATTAGGTGCAGACTTTATGACATAAGTTGTAGAACTGGGACAGAAAGAAAGGAGGCGGAGGAAGCATCAAATTTATAATGCCTGGCCTCCTTAACTTTCACAGGGTGCTGTGAAGTCAAAAGGACATTGTGTTTCAGAGTGTTTAACTACCTAAAGTCACACAGCTGTTAAGTGTCTTCCAGCCTAATTTGAAATCATATATACCTTCCAGTTCACTACCTGTTCTTAAACAAGTGCTTCTTGTATCCAACCAAACCAAAGGCTTTTGTATTTTGTGTTTGACAGAGGAAGATACACACTAAAAGCCATCTAAGCAAAATGTCAAACTATAACTTCCCTAAATACACATACCAGGAACAGTTTACAAATGACCCTCATTCACTCACAGATTCATGCCTCGGGCATTCATGTCAGATCAATACATGCCAGATTCACTCTAGCTGAATAATAAAGTGGAATTCAGAAACAGACACAGATCAGACTGACCCGGGGTTTGCAGTTCCTCGCTACCCTCATTCTAAAGTTGTTCTTGGTTCACCTTTGTTTCTCCATTAAAATCATAGAAAATGTTTTTAAAGATCTTTCGGGGAAAAAAATCAATTTCATTATTTAATGGTTGTGATAATTCAAAGCCAACTAACAGAAGCTGTTAGATTTGTTAGACTAATGTGAAAATATATTTGTGTCAACTGTGGAGCAGTTTACAACATAACTCACTGAAAAATATACCATACATGTGTTTTATGAGGTAATTCCATCCCTGACTTTTTCAGTAAGATGTTAATAATTAGAAAATAAATCAGCATTCCTAACATGAAAATATAATTCAAAATGACGTAGTGCCACTTTGGTAATAACAAAAAATTAGCAGAAATACTACTATCACTACTTTTTATCATCCTCCCAAATCTGCTTACACCCATAAAACATCTATACAAATCTTCATTCAAACATCGCATTCCAACTTAGATAGAGTTTTCCATCCAAACCTACACTCATACAAACAAAAATGGTGTTTGTAATCTGGAGAAAATAACTAAAAGTTATTTAATCATCCTCTACCAGCTTAGTAGCAGGGATGAAGACAAATTAAGCCTTTCCATCTCTCTCTGTTCATTTCCCAGCTTTGTTATCTTGAAGCCAATTTGTAATGATGCTTTCTTCACTGTTTCTATTCATGATCTTCCTTTCCATCCATTGGATTAACATTATTAGTAGGTTATGTTGGCATCCATCAGTAAAGGCTGTATTCCAGGTCAAGTCTGCCCACCATGCTATCTAGAACCAGCTCATTGAACCTATTTGTAAATAAATTCTAACACTTAAGGCCCAAGTATTAGATAGGTAGGCTCAAAAGCCACAGAAGAGGACATAAATTTTAGAACAACTACTTCCCTGAAATAATTTGCAACATGTCAGCAAATCTAAGAACAGAGATGCCTGGGTGACTCAGATGGTTAAGCATCCTACTCTTGATTTCAGTTCAGATCATAATTTCAAGGTTCATGGGATTGTGCTCAGCATCAGGCTCTGCACTGACAACACAGTCTGCTTGGGATTCTCTCTCTCTTTCTCAGCCCCTCCCTGGCTCATGCTGTATCTCTACTCTGTCTAAAAATAAATAAATAAACTTAAAAAAAAAGTAAAGAAGAACAGCTCTCAAGGGAAAATCTCTTCCTTTGACTAAGGATTGCCTGCACAATCTCTTATGAGATGGTGGTAAGAAAAAAAAGTTAAGAAATTTACTTGATTATATTAATAATGTACTGTTAAAAGATCTAGTACAACATTTTTTCTATTGGGAACTAAATGTTTTTGTGTACTATACTGGTTTCTTAACCATGGTGAGTAGCCTTATAGAAAATATGTTCTAACTAGTTAGTATATAGAACAACTTTCAGAAATCAATTTTTTTGAAACTTTCTTCATTTGGCTTCCTGGAGTTTCCCAACAACTCTATGAATTCCAAACTTATTACAATGTAAACTGGTGCTTTTTTACAGGTTAAGTTTTTATAAGGCATAATAGAGACTCTTCTTTCTGCTAATTTAGGATTTTGACTTTGTACATGATTGAAAGATTTTACTGAACAAAAATAATTTGGTTTAATGAATATTTTTAAATATTACCCTATGGAAAATAACCAAATTATGGCTTGTAGAATTTTGGGGGAGGTAAAGAGAGGCCATTTCCATTTGAATATTAGCTGTTTGGGTGTCAAATATCTAGCTGAATTCAAAAAATGAAGTTTCTGCTCATCAATAATTTTGTAAATAGATTCCTCATAAATCTGTTTTTTATCAAAGTGATGATATTCCTTATCCTCTCAGAGGGTAGGGTCTCTACATACCACTATCTTGACTCCTTAATTCTGGAAATTTCTATACTTTCTCTACTCTTGACTTTCTTAACTTCTGTCATTTTTCTTATTTTTAATTGTGACCTTCTAAGATTCTCCTTGCAAGCTGTTGGGCAGTGATTAGAGTGAAGGCAGTCATAATAGAAAACCATTTAAATTTTTTAGTGCATTCAGAAATAGCCAGTGAAACTGCACTAACATTTTCATGGGGGCAATCATGCATTTATTGTATCTATGAGTTATACTTCTCGCTAGGTCCAAGATGGTGAAATAAAAAAAGGACAGGGTGAAGTAGGAAGAAAAAGGAAAGAAGGATGGACATTGCAAACACCACAATTAGTAGAGAAAGATCAAGAAACAGAAAAGTGTGAAAAACCAAGTGGTACTAAAAGTCCTAATGTACATGGAATTGAGTCATGTATTCATTCATTCATTCATTCGACTACCATTGAGCAAATATTTGCTGAATGTGTGGTTAGAACACTGCGATAGAAACACTAAAAATATTAGAGTAAGCCAGAGAGACACAGACTCTGCCTTCATGAAGCTTATATCAAATGTTAGGAGACTGACAGAAAGTGTTCAATTACCAAATTAGTAAGCTCTAAAGCAGAGATTATGTTCATAACGCTTTTCTAATATGTCCATCACCACCCTCTTCCCCTATCCCTCAAATGACTGCCGCACCTTAACTCTTACCCAAAGATTGGGATCAATTATATCTACTCTATGGGATTTTTCTTAACTATTCACCCATGTAGAACTTACTGCTCTATCTTTTAAGTCCCCACTGTGCTCTAAAGTAATTAGTATGTGCTCTAAAGTGCATGGGTTACATTCTGCTGAATTCTATTGCCTTTTGCTGTATTTGTTTTTTACATACATACCTCTTATTAAATTGTAAGCTTTACCCCCCACCAATACTAACAAGGTCAGGTTCATTATTCATCTTTGACTCTTCACTGTGTAGTACAAAGCCTGACCCACCCACCCCCCCACATAACAATTAATAAGTCATTGTTGAATGAATTTAGAAACAAAAGGTTTTTCAGAGTCCACACCAAAGTTTGTACAGGAAAGTGTTAACCTGAGTCCAGAATGTAGGCAAGTAGGAGTCAGAATTTAGACAACAGTATTTGTTTTAACTGAGTCACAGACTACAGTCCCCACATGCAATGTTGTGATTTGTGAAACGTCTTTAAGATGCAGTGTGAAATGTATTAAGATGTTATAAATATCCTCCAGCAGCATCTTGTCCAAAGAAGGGACAGTTCAACCATTAGTAGTGCTTATTATTGGCCATGAGGATAGGCAAATAAGTGACATGTAGACTATTCAATTCAGTTGCTGAGCAATAACTGGGAGATACAAATAAGTAAACAATTACACATCTTAATCCACAATAATAGGGAAGTAGAACTAAGTAGCTAGACTAGAGGAATAATTTAAAAGTTCTTACATTAAACAACATTTGTTTTACCATTCCCAAGGATTTGAAAGTTTTCTAATTTTTATGTTCATTAAAAAAGTTTCTATCAATGTTTTATTTTATTGGAGAATGTTAGCTTGTTTTCTTATTAGCATTAAGCTTTTATAAGTAGCATGGGACAGAGCCCATCTGGGAAACTGTAGTAAGTAAACTACTTCTGGAAACCAGAATGCATTATAACTTATTAAAGATAATACCTATAAAATGAAAATATGTATATTATAAGTCCTCTCGTCTGATTATTGGGAAGTCTGCCAATAATGTATCGTGGCTGTGAGAGATTTTTCCAGATGGCAGAACAAATTCTCTAGTGACAAAACAAAGACCAAGGTCCCTTAATTACTTAATGCTTTAGTGATAAATCCTTGTTTTTTGAATAATTGACTTTCCACTCGGTTGGATGGTCATCTTTGACCATCTCTCTCACTTCTCATATTCAATCAGTCTAAAAGACCAGGAATTTCTCCAACCTCTTGCTTCCTTGAGATGATTTTCCCTTTATTCCCAGGTAGGGGTAGAACTATCATTAACATTACCAGTCCCACATTTCAGTCCCTTCACTGGCTCCTCTCCATGAAAAAAAGAGGTGGCTTACTCAATTGGTGAAGTAGGCAGAATCCTAGGGTATGTTATTCTATAGAATGGGTTAAAATGGGTTCATATATTGAAAAACACTACTTATGCATGATCCTACCTAACAATGCTTGCTCTCTCTTTCACTCTTCTTGACCTCTTGGGTCTAATTGTACTCGGGTGTGGTAAACTCATCTTACTCATGTAAAATACCTTAAAGAAAAGCTTAGTTCTAGAAGGTCTGATTAAGATCTTTCTCTTAGTTCCAGCGTCCTTAACTCTGGCTGAGTAAGTCATGGCAATTCTTACCTATGTCACTGAATGCCTTTATTTGGAGTGAAAAAATCAAGAATCATCATTTTAGCATCTGGTCTTTGTCTCATCCTCTTACTGTACTTCTTACACAGTGGTATACTTCACATATCAAAACAGATAGTTTATTTTGAGATCCATGTTTCTTTGTGGTTACTCTCTCTTCGTTAAGACCCAGGAAGGAGGAAGAGGAGGTGGTTATTATACTATATTGAGCCTCTGACAAAATATTTGTCCTACTAATTCTGTGTTTTTAAACATTATTTATCCAGCATTTCTTGCCTCATCTTGAAATATCAGTGTCCCTAGGTTGAATAAGCACAATAATATTCTAATCAGTCTCCAGTCATTTCTATTATCCTTCCCTATAGACATCATGCCGTTTGTAAGATATACCTTCATGGGTCAGCTTCATGGACATGTGACTCTGCAGTAAACACAGGCCCCACACTTAGAAGGGGTCTTCATGTAATAATCTGTTATGATTTTCTTAAAATTGTTAATTTTATCTTTAAATTTGTATTTTGTAATTTGTATTTGTAATTTGATAGGTACAAAAAGGAATGTGTGTTTTCTGCAAATATGAAGAACTATAGAGTATAACCAAATGATACAAAATATAGTTTCTAAGAACAGTATACTATAATTTATTATATTTGAACATATTTTTATAGTCTACATAAAAGGAAATTCTTGGTATCTTATTAATGTGTTTCTGTACCTATTATATATTAAGCTCTCTGTAAGTGGTTGGCTAACATAAGGAAGTGCTAGAACTAAAAAAAAAGATATGATTAAGTTCCTTGGTCATTTGCATTTCTTAGGACTCCATTAATGACCTTCAGGATGTATTCTAAGCAACTTGTGGTCCAAAAAGAAAGCTTGCTCTCTTGGGGCCATCAGTGCCTTCACTTACTCAGTTGTAGAATTAATATACTTACTTTAAACTCACTTTGAATCTCACTGAACTCCCATGCATCATGGATCTGCTGGCATTTTGTATTCATGGGCATCATTAACAGGGAATATGAGTAAGGCAGCAAGGAACAGAGGGCACACATAATGAATATGTCTTTTCTGCTTCCATGAATGAGCTAAGGATTTGCTTAAGAAACTTGTATAAGTCATGTTTAAACTAAAGAAATAGAACCAATAGGAGGCATGTATTTTATACATAAGAGATTTATTACCAGAGATAGGTGTACATGCACCCTCATGGAAGTAGAAGAGATGAGCCTGAAATCCATAGGGCACAACACCAGGAAGGAAGGGTAGGTAGCCACTCTTGGACATAAATTGAAGATCCTACTCATTTCTTCAAGGAAGTCTTGTCTCTTCCCTTAATGTCATTGAACTAATTGAATCCTACCTGGATTGTCTAGGATAAACTTCCTTACATAAAGAAAATTACTTACGGACATCAATCATGTTTACAAAATACCTTCACAAGATTAGTAGTTGACAGAGTAATTGGGGACTGTAGACTAGCTAAGCTTATATACATTAAACTTTTTTTTTCATTCTTTTACCTTTTTGTTCCTCTGACTAGACAATTACTATGACGTCTCGGAGTGTACTGAATCTTTCTTCTGCCTGATCAAATCTGTTTTTAAAACCCTCTAGTGAATTTTTCAATCCAGTTACTGTATTCTTCAGCTCCAATATTTCTGTTTGGTTCTTTTTTTTATATATTTTTTCTTTTTGTAGATATCCCCCCTTTTTTTCATGCACCATTTTCTTGAACTTATAGGGCATCTTTGTGATGATTGTTTTGAATTCTTTTTAGATACTTCATATACTTCCATTTCTATCGGGTTGATTTCTGGAAATATATTTTGTTCCTTTGACTGGGGCATGTTTTCTGGTCTGTTGATGTGTTTTGTCACTTTGTGTTGGGGTCTGCACACTTGAAAGAACAGCACATCTACCAGTTTTTGTGAACTGGCTTTGTACAGGGAAAGACCTTTACTGATCAGTACAATCAGAGATTCTTCAGGCCTCCTAAATCTTCCCTGTTGATGCATTTTCTCTGGACTGGTGCCTGTACATTTGCAGGGTTCTTTCCTCAGGAGCTCATAATCTCTTGCTCCCTCTTGTGTCTGTAGGGAGTTCTGCAGGTTCTCTGAAGCTGCCACAAGCCACCCAGCTTTCTTTCCATTGTTCTCAATAACATCCAGACTTCTAGAGTATCCTGGGTCCTATCAGTGCACAAATCTAGTCCTTCAAGTTGTCCCCCTTGAAACGCTAGACAGTTGGTCAGATGCTCCACTTTTCTTTCTCTACCCTGATGGGGAGGCCACCTACCACAAGTCCTCTGGAGCACCAGGCCACCCAGATTTCTTTTGTTCTCAGTTGCACCCTGACTAGAGTATACAGACCCCTTGAGTGCTTCCATACAGGTAAGAATGAAACCAATACTTTAGGTAGCTTTCTGAAGGGCCAAAATGTTGGATGCAGACAAAATTGGGGATGTTCTCCTGCTTATTTTGCACTGGGCTGGGGAGAGGAACTAAGGTGAGTACTGGTGTATTAAAGCAAACTACTACCTTTGATCTCAGTTACCTCCAACCAAGTTTTTGTGTGTGGGTTTTTTTTTGTTTGTTTGTTTGTTTTGTTTTTTTTTGTCTGTTCTTGGATTCATCGAAAACAGAAACAAATCTCTCAGGCAGTCCCCTTAAAGGTCTGAACGTTGGACTTGGGTTTTAATTTTCTTTCTCTCCCCAGGGAGAATTCAAGAGTTGGGACTTTTCCCCTGTGCTGAGCACTGTGCTGCAAAGAGGAGTAACTATAGAAAGTGAGTGCCACGATGTTTCTTACCAGTTTCAGTGTCGCTGGCTGTGCACTTTCTTTGGGGACAGGACTCTTTCCACTGGTTTCTGAATTTCTCACAAAAGCAATTGTTGTTGAGCTGGTATCTTCACAGGAAGAAGGAGGATCTGGGGCTTACTGTTCTGACATCTTGCTGATGTCACTTTCCTATGACTAACTTTACAGGCAAAATTTTAGAAGCATCCTCTCTAAATCTGGAATATGGAAGATAAGGATGAGATTTTCATGGCTTTTAATCAACATTTTATTTGATTAGAAAGAATAAGAATAATTTATTATTTGAATATGAAAGAACTGTCTATATAGAACCACCCCCCGTCTACCATCTCTAAACACAAAATATTAGAAGAGAGTTTGCAAACTGGGCAGATACATAATTAAAACATGAAAATTATTTTAATTTCAATACATGGTCAACCACAGTTACAACATGTAAAATTAGATATTTAGGCTGCACTACAAACCATCATAAAATATAGTGGCTTAAAGCAACAATAGTCATTTATTTTGTTTGCTTGTGACTCTACAATTTTGAAAGAATTTGCTGGGGAGAGTTTGTCTTTTCTCCAGGTGGCATCTGTTGGAACAATTTCATTGGGAGATAGACGATCCACTTTCAGGGTGACCAGTTGGTCCTGGATGTTCACCCTACATTATGTACTGGCAGTCTAATTCCTTCCATACATGGCCCTTTTTGTGGCCTACTTGGACCTCCTCATGACATGATGGCTGACCTCTAAGAGTGAATATCCAGAGAACACAAGGAAGAGAGGAATTGCATTTTGTAAAAACTTCAGGTATTATTTAGTATCATTTTGTTGATCTTTATGGCTGAAGGCAGCCCTCTCTGTTTCAAAGAGAAGGGACCTAAATCCAATCATGCTGGAAAGAGTGTCAAAGGAGTATAGCATTGTAGGAAAGTCAAGTGGTCATTTTTGGAAAATACAATCTGCCTAATAAAAGGTATCACTGTAAACTGCAACAAAAATGTAAAGGTATAGTGGTGCCTGCGTGTCTCAGTCAGTTAATACTCCGACTTTGGCTCAGGTCATGAACTTATGATTCATGAGTTCGAGCCCCCTATTGGGCTCTCTGCGATCAGCACAGAGCCTGCTTTGGATCCTCTGTCCTTCTCCTTCTGCCTCTCTCCTGTTCATGCTCTTGCTCTATCTCTCAAAATAAAAATGCTTAAAATTTTTAAAAAATGCTTATAAAGAAGAAGATTAGACATCATAAAAGTGTCCATTTTTCCCTCATTAAATTCTCTAATTTCACCAATCAAAATCACAACAGGATTTTAAGGTACTTATAGAAATGACTTTATACTTTATTTGGAGGCGTGCAAAGCTTCAAATGGCCATGTTTGAGAAAACGGGTAAGGAGATTTGTCTTACATATATAAGGACTTATTTTAAAGTTTTAGTAAAGAAGATAAGACATTTGTGTGGACATATATTGACCAACATAATAGAATAGAAAGCCAAGAAAGAGTCCCCGGTATGTATGAAAAATTTATATATGACTAACGTGGCATTGAAGATGATTGAAGAAATTAAGAACTAAATGGTGCTGGAAAAACTAGTTATCCATATAATAAAAAATGTATGTTCCGACTTTCAATCTTGTATAAAAGTATTTCAGGTGAATTAAATACCTGTTAATGGCAAAATATTAAACATTTTAAAAGAAAATATATAAAAATCTAAGTGATTTCTGGAATAGATAGTATTTCTTATATAAGATTTTTTTAAATGCTTACTTTGGATAAAAATAATTTCTCTACCATAAAATTAAGAACAACTCTTTAGTAATTAAAACAGCTAAAGAAATGCCAAACACTGAGAATGTATGCGATAAAAAATTAGAATCAAGAATATTAAAAAAATAACCTCCCATAAAACAGTAAGTTACCTAAAAAAAAGGAAATGTATATATAGCCATAAAACTAGAGCAAACTGAATGATGAATAAACATATGAAAAATTTGTCAGTATGTTTAATGTAAAGGAGAAATATAGTTAATATTGTTATATATAATACTATATATTAATATATACAATAAGTATATATATATATTAATATGTTTGGTATTAAGCTATATAATTTAGGGAATGGCTTCTATATTTGTACCAGGAACCATACTTGACAATGTTTATTCATATCAAAAAAAAGAAGAAATAGAAACAATCCTAATTTCCAAGTACTAGAAATAAATTATGAAATAGTCACTCATCAGCATAATGCACAGTAATAAAAGTATAAGAAATACCTCCATAAGAAGGTAATGCTTGAATTTTAGATACAGTCTTGAATTTAATAGACAAATATATAATAAAATGCACAAGTAAAAGAACCCTAGAAGACTACATTCATTTGACACCATATTTATTAAACTAAAAAAAAACAATGAAAGCTCAACTATGTGTTGCTTAGAGATAAATTGATAAGATTAAGTAAACTCAATATTTAAAAAGTATGTGAATGATAAATTCAAAATACAAGACAATAATTACTTCTGGAATGAGGCGGTATGATGATATTGGGAAGAAGTAGGCAAGTGCCTTCTTCCCAAATTGACAATTGTTAAAATAATTTGTGTGGTTGTTTTACATTTACATTACATAGAGAGAAAGAGAGACAGAGAGAGAGAGTGCGCACATGTGTTTGTGTAATAAACTAAAATTTTAGATGTTTGGAAAAGTTCCTCCAGACTTTTACATAGGTAAATAGAAATGCTTAGATATCCTATATTGTACACATAACTTCATATCTGACAAACCTTATGGAAGCATGTAGCTAAGTAGAAATGAATTACCTGTTTTACTGTGAACTTCTATGCATTTATTTGATCATATTCACGGAGGTATAGAGACCACACAGGGTCCAGCAGCTACAGAAACTGAATTTCTCACTAACTTAGTTTTATAATCATAATGATAATCAGATGCCTGGGCAGCTCTGTTGATTGTCTGATTTTGGCTCAGGTCATGATCTTGTGTTTTGTGGGTATGAGACCCATGTACAGCTCTGTATTGACAGCTCAGAGCCTGGAACCTGCTTTGGATTCTGTTTAGGTTGATTAATTAACACTAGAATCATGTAAACAACGTTACATTTGCTACACTGATAACGAATTTCCATTTATCAAAAAAGGAAATTCACACTGTCCATTGGAAGGGAGAGGGATTTTTAATCCTTCTCTCTTTTAAAAAATTTTTAAAAATGTTTATTTATTTTTGAGAGAGAGAGAGAGCAGGGGAGAGGCAGAGAGAAATGGTGACATAGAATCTGAAGCAGGCTCCAAGCTCTGAGCTGTCAGCACAGAGCATGATGCAGGGCTCAAACTCATGAGCTTTGAGATCATGACCTGAGCTAACGTAAGATGCTTAACTGACTGAGTCACCCAGTCTCCTCTCTTCTCTCTTTTTTCTGCTGTTCAAAAATATGAATTGACTTAAATTCCAAAAAGCATTATATCATATACTTAAATATTTAAGAAATATACCATATATTCAAATATTTTAAAGGCCAGAAGAAAAAACTAGTTACCTTCGTTCAGAAAATCTAAAATTGTTATATTTAAAATTGATCATAGAGCAGGTTTGTTTTGTTTTGTTGTTTTTTAAATGAGAAAGGGCAATTTGTTAAGTGAGAACTGGACCAGCTCACTGTTACCACAAATTAATGTTTCAAGAGGATGGAGTACATGCATTGGGAGCAGAGGGTCAGTAATATATCCTTTGAAAAGAACTGCCTGTCCACTATTCACAAGGACAGCATGTGTAGGATAGTATCATTTCTCCATGAGAACCTGGTTAATCTTCAACTCTGTGCTGAAGCTCTAACTAAACACTAGTAATTAAATCTAGGGTGGATATGTTGATAGTTTCTGAGAGAGTTAAGCATATCATTTTTGGCTGCCTGCAGCCCAACTAAATCAGATTAATCAGACAGAAATTTAAAGAATGAAATATGGTTAATTGGCCTGATCCACACAAATCAGAATGAAGTCAAGTGGATTCAGTGAATTGCAGAGATCAAGACAACTGGGATACTTACAGATTGCATTTCCAGAAGTGAAATCTTTTATGAGGGGAAAGCTGAGATTTTTTACCTTAATAAAACCCTATTGGTAAGCCAAAGTGTTGATACATTTCAAAAGGCTTTGTATTTATTTTCCCACACAGCAAGAAATTTCTAGTTGCTCTGGATTTGCATTTTATCATATAACAAAGCTTTCTAGTTGTCACATCAGGGCAAAAGAAGCATGA
This sequence comes from Cryptoprocta ferox, assembly GCA_028646485.1. NCBI lineage: Eukaryota > Metazoa > Chordata > Mammalia > Carnivora > Eupleridae > Cryptoprocta > Cryptoprocta ferox. The sequence goes on along the minus strand of CM053576.1, from coordinate 105,206,828 downwards.
GGAAAGAAAGCAGGGTACAATGTGACAAGGTGGCTTAATGCTGGGTGGGGTGGGGGAGCAAAAAGGCTTTCCTTTCTTCCCTTCTCTCTCTTTCCTTTCCTTCCTTATTTCCTTCTTTAAAAACAACAGGAAATTGTGTCAGTGTACCAAGAAAGAACCAAACCCCTAAATGGCAGAAGAGGATGATGTGAAGCAGTAGAGATGAAAGTATGGCGGAGGCCAGTAGATGGTCCAGAGGTAACATTATGTTAGTAGCCAAGTGTTGCCAAGTGTTGGCCAAGACACTCTTCACTGTGTATATAAAATGGGGTTTCCTAACACTCTGTAAGAAATCTCAAACTTTTGATAAATTCAGCATCAAATTTGGTCTTTGCCAAACTCCTACAAACATCATAGCAGTCTTTTTAATTCACTGATTCATTTATTCATTCATTCAAAAGGCATTTGAGTATCTTCTATGTGCAAAGTTTGCTGCCAGGTTTGTGAAAAGTGAGTAGGCAGGACAAAAGACATATTATATGTGTGAAATATGATCCTAGTTTTCCAGATACTTGTAACCATAGCACAATGCATTGAGGCAAGAATTATTTCAAAAAATCAGAATAACAGACATCTATGAGCTTGAGTTGTCATTAAAATCTTTAGAGTAAGAACTAGCAGTTCAACTGACTTTCTGAAAGATAACAAGAACTCCTTCAATTAGAATCACTGTGAATAATTTCTGAGCACTGAAGACACTAATATTGAGCAAGCCTGGAAGAAAAGAAGAGGAGGGAAAAACCAATTTGTCAGGCAATACCAGCACAATAATTCTTTTAAAAATTGATAATAAAAGAATCCATTTCTCATACCTGAAAGCCATCCAATTTACAGTAAGTAACCAATATTTGTGTTAGTCACTTGAACCATTTACATAGGTAAAGAATGTCCCTTAATTATGCATTAAATTAAATGCATACTTCTAATGACAGAGTAGCATTATTTGGGTGTACTAGATACATATGTCTTTACTATTGCAAAATCTTTGGATTATACTTTTTCAAGTGTCTCAGAAGCCCCACTTTTTTTGAGAAGAATCTTTCTGTGGGTGGGTCTTTGGCAAAGTGTATTTTGATATGGTCTCTAGGTCATTTGGATGTCTCTTTCCAGTTGAGACCCACTGTTGTAGGAGCCTTCTGGTTCTTGCCTTAGAGTCTAAACACATTTCATTCACACCACAAGTCCATTCTTTTTATTTCTCCATCCAATCTACTTGATTCTTCATCCACAAAATAGCAACAATAACACTTACAGTTAATGTGGCATGACATTTTACCATTATAGGTTTCCATGAAGGTGGATTATCCCTAAGAATAACACTGACTTCTTTTCACTTCCTTATTCATTTTGCTAGTTGGGAGTAGAGTGCCTTGGAAAGTCTATTTGGACATGTTTGATATTATTCTATTCTTCCTTCACTTGGGAGGATGTCTCCTAGAGGGTACTTCATGGATTAAGTCTTACTAAGGCAAGCCTGTTATATGATATATATAAAATCTGGCATGTAATACTAATAGCTAATAATGTTATCACTTATATGTAAGTACATTGTTGTTTGAATGGGTCATATATATACTGACTATAGGCAAAATAAGTTGCCACTTCTCTCTCATACCTCTTTAAAGGTGGCTACTATCCTCTCAATAGGATGTATATTAACAATTCCTCATTGAGGTATTTAAAATTCTTTCTCCTTCACGGTCATTATAAGATATGAAGAGAACTGGTAATGGGAACAATAAACAAATGAATGATTTGCTCACACTAAGAGCAAGTTCACATAATTTGAATGAGTCACAAACTGCATTTAGAAAAGTAAAAATTATCAATGCAGCTTTTAATAAAGAGCCCTTGGGGAAGAAAGTGGTTTTTCACCACAGAGATTTTTTTATATATATACCACAAAATAAAACAGTGTTAACAATGTACATGACCAGAGCTCTCTGAAATTTATGCTGAGGTCTCAAATTAAAAATTATTCCAGTGAAGGTACATGGTGTTACCCAGCCCCCTGCTTTTCTGGGAGAAAGCGAGTTTGATAGACATATGGCGTAAAGGCTATTAGATACTGATAAATCCATTTAACAAGAGGAAGAGACATAAGAAAGCTTGATGCAGGAGGGATGCTACAGGGAAACCAATTAGATGGAACCAGTTGCTAGGAAACAGGGCAAACTAAGTGCATTGGAGCAGTTAGATGGGGCAACTCTGAAGGACTAACAGCACTACATTTCCAGTCAGAGGCTAAAGCAGACCAGGTTTGCAGCCTATATCAGAGAATAAAACAAGCTGTGAAATCAGGCCCTGTAGGTATGCAGAAATTCTTATTGTATACATACCCAGAGCCAAAACATTAAGAAAATAATCAAAGAACCTTATTAGTCCATATCCATAGTATACTGCCAAAGCAGATATGAATGTGGTCCAACTTTATTTCAAAGTAATATCTTTTCTCATAAGCTCTTTATAGACAGATTTATGTGTAATAATACCTTATACCCAGAGAATGAGTGGATAGAACCCTGAATCATGCATGGTTTAAAGGGATGGGAGGTATTTGGGGATCATGAACTGATACATTGTATTTTCAGTTTTTATGGGAGATTGTTTATACTCTCCAGACAAAAGAAGTCCTAGGCCACCTCTTCCTTCGATTTCATCTTTAGTGCTGACCACTCTTATTTTCTGTCCAATGCATTTGGGGAATATGATTAAAATATGAGCTCATAGAGAGAGGCAAACAAAGAAACAGACTCTTAATTTTAGAGAACAAACTGATGGTTACCAGAGGGGAGGTGGGTCGGGGAATGGGTAAAATAAGGGTTGGGGATTAAGGGGTGCACTTGGCTGTGATGAACACCAGGTGTTGCATGGAAAGGTTGAATCACTATATTTTATACCTGAAACTAATATTACACTGTATGTTAACAACTTAGAATTTTGATAAAAACTTCAAAAAAAAGAATACAAAAATAAATAAATAAAATAAAATAAAATACAAGTTCCTTAAAGGACAGTCTCCTCTTCATATATTTATATGCATGACATCTAGATTGGACAGTGGGTTAGGGTAACTGTCCAATCAATATTTGTTCAACATTTGAAAGAATGACTGAATATCTATTTTATTATTCATGCATTTTCTTTCATTTCATTATATGTATATTCTGACACCCTGAAAATATTTCAGCTCTTTAAGAATACATAATATTTATATTATTTATCCCCCCAATCAAAGAAGTAGGTCAATATGAATAAATATTCAAAGGATACTTATTATGTTAAACTAGATATCATAGTCAGATGATACATTTGGAAGAAGGGTAAAGCTATGCTAGCAGGACATGAAATAGATTTTGAAAGCAGTTTAAATTTGTTACAGATTATGTAGTTCAAAACAGTGACAGCAACAACAAAAATAAACATAGTAATAATAAGCATTCATTAAATACCTGCACAACATTCTAAGGACCAGGAACATAGAAATAAACAAAATATTCAAGGGGCACTTGGATAGTTCAGTTGGTTAAGCATCTGACTCTTGTTTTGGTTCAGGTCATGATCTCACAGTTCGTGGGTCCAAGCCTCATGTCTGACACATAGAGCCTGCTTAGGATTCTCTTTCTCCATTCTCCCTTCCCCTCCCCTGCTCACTCTCTCTGTCTGTCTCTCTCTCTCTCAAAATAAATAGATAAACATTTTTAAAAAGCACACATACAAGAACCTCTGCCTTCACTGAGTTTATATTCTAGTCAGGAGAGACAAACAATAAATAATCAAATGCATTGTATAAGGTGATGATAATTGCTCTAGAGAAAAATGAAGCAGGAAAAGGGAATATGGAGCATTGGATGTTGCAATCTTCAATAGGATAATCAGGTGAGATGGTAACATTTGACTAGAGACCTACACTAGGTAATGAAGGAATAGGAATAATTAGGTAGAGGGACCAGCAATGTCCTGAAATGGTCTGTGCCCCCTGTTTGAGAAACAGAAAGGAGGACATGTGGCTCTTACTGACTGAACAAAAGGAGAACTAATGTGAGAATTAACAAGAGACAGTTATCCTGTAGAGCCTTGATGGTCACAGTAATGCCTTTGCTTTTTCTTTCAATGAAGTATTAAGTAATAGAAAGGTACTGAGAACAGTCATGTAATACTCTGACTTCATTTAAATAAAATCACTCTGGCTGTTATTAAAAAAAAAAAAAAAAGACTGAAGCCAAAGAGAGAAGCAGCTAGACCAATAAAGGGGCGGCAGCAATAACCTGGAAGTCACTGGGATTAGAGTGTCACCATGGAACTGATGAGAAGTGGTTAGATCCTGGATACACTCCTTAGGTAGAAAAATTGAATTTTCTGATGGTGTGAATGTGGAGATTTTGGCCTGAATAACTGGAATGATGGCACCATCTTTGACCGAGAAAAAATTCACTGAAGTAGAAGTTTAGTGGAGATACTAGAGGCTGCTTGAAGGATGGATTTGGGATCTTGGCTGTGTACTTAAAGACTGCAAGCTTATTAGACAACTCAGTGGACATGCCAGTAGGCAGTTGGATATATGGGTCTGAAGTTTTGGAAGAGGCCTTGGCTATAGATCTAAATTTGAGAAAAAGAAGAGAATTGATTGAATTATGCCCTTGTTTATATAAGTGATGATGAGATCTGTTAAGTAAATAAAATTGTTTGCCTGTTAGCTACACAGAGAATTTATCTTTATTATTAAGTGGAGAAAAGTCAGGGTATGTGGGAACAGATTTATCTAAGTGGGCAGAAGTGGTAAGCTAATTTTGTGGAAGTTTTCTTTTATCTGCCTTTATTTTCTCAATGAAATAGAGAACAAAGTTAACAACTAAGAGGATGATGAAGGATGAGGGCTAGGGTTGTTAGGTGTCTTCTCTATACCTAACATGTTCAGTATCTAAAATAATCTTAGCTCATGTTCTCTAATGACTTTGTTAGGGTAGCCTAAATGAGCTTTTTTCAATAAAATTTTTTTTTTACTCTTAGAGCTATTTTTATACCACACTAATTGGTAGTTTACATCATTTACATGATAATGCTAACTGTAAGTCATACCTCCACAAGTAAATATCTTGACAAGTCTTTATGGTCCTTCCTATAGGTTTGACTGAGAGAAGGCCAAGAAATGCTGAGAATTAACAGTACTTATTTTTCATATTCAGGAAAGGGCAAGATTGTTCTGTGGCCAAAGTTCCATGTTGTGAATAAGGAATCACCTTTAGAGGTAACTTCAGATTAGTAGAGATGTTTTGAAAATCAGCCAATTAAGAACAGCCCTACTCAAGTAAGTATGACTTCTGAAACTTAGTGAATCAATAAGAAAATTCCAGTTTTGAAAGTCAGCCAGTCAGTGACAACCCCAACTCTTCCACACATTAGCCAATCAGCAAGTGCCTCAGTCACTTTCTGTGTTTCTGAAAGGCAACGGGTCAATATCAACTTCATTACACTGATAACACTAACACTGCTAAAAGTCCTATTATCCTCTAAACACTCTTTCTTCTGAAAGTCTGCCAATCTCTGAAAATAGGGCTTCTTAACGTCTCATATAACATCATCTCTGGCTTTACTCACAGAGATGATGCCCTACAAGTACCCCCTTATTTGCAGACAAACTGAAAGTTTGCATTTTTTTTGCATCAGATAGTTCAATTTATTGTTTACAAGTTTACAACCCTTTCAACAGCTCAAACCCTGTTCATGGCTACTTTTGAGTGTAGACTTGTGAATGATGGAGGCAATGAGGCTGCCTTGAGATTATCAAATGGAATTTTTTCATTCCTTATTGTGATTCCTAGTATGTACTTTTTAAATTTTTAAATTTGACCCCCAAATGTCAAAACACAGATCTAATTATTGTGATAAATTTTCTGAATAGTGGACATTCATTAAATAAGTAAATAGTCCTTTGAAGGGGGGTCTTTTTGCACAATGCAGTTATTCATTCAATATTGAAAATGGTAGAAAGTAGGGTATGAACCACCATGTTGACATAACAGATGTGTGATTTCCTCAACTAGTACCAAAATAGTGATAAAATGACAAAAAAATTAAGTAAATTTCATATGAAGAAAAAATAAATGCAGTAGAAGTATAATAGCCTTCCACACTGAATATCAACATGGGTCAGCTCAAATGCCTTTTTGAATGTACAGCTACCAAAAGTATTTTGTGATTCTAAAATTGCAAGCAAATTTTCAAGATCTGGAATTAAACCTACAATAATAATTTTAAAATGGCTACATTCACTATAGCAGATTATCAAAGACCAAATGTCTTTACTTCCAAAATAACCATGGTGCAAATAATTACAATGCAGAAAAATATTTTCTTTTGCTTATTCAATACTTTTCTTATAAAAATATCTTCCTTATAAGGCTGTGAGGAATAAAATTCATTTGAGACATCAAAAGCAAAAACCAATTTTTGTAAAGACTCTTTTTTTGAGTTGGGTATAATGAGAAAAATTATACTCCTTTTGATAGAATAAAAATACAACTTTTGTTAAATGTCTGGGTAAATTGCAAACAAGAGTTATTCAAAGTTGAAGCCAAGCATGAATAATTCTATGGAAGGCGTTAGCTCTTCTGCAAATGTTCTATATGATGTTACTCAAAGAGCATCCCATGTCCTTTCTGTTGACATGAAATGGTTCCATGAAATTGTTCTCTAATATCAACATTTTCTCTGTCAAACTGAGTAAAGGATTTTTTTTTATTTTGTTAGACATTCAGTATTCTTCAGTTCTCTTACATTCAAAAGCCCACTGACTTTATTAAAAAAAATAGTTGACAAGATTTCCAGTTTATGTGAAGCATTGAAATTAAACTTTAATTATGTAGAAGAGGCCCCCCAAATTCTTGTCGACTTTTTAAATAATCCATTGACTGGTTTCTACTTATTTCTTGTTCATAGTTTTCAATCTCTTTAGCAATAGGATTATACAAATTGAAAGAAGAGCAAACATTATTCTAATAATTGGATATGTTATCTAATATGGATAACATTATTTTTTAAAAATTTTTAATGATTTTATTTATTTTTGAGAGAGAGAGAGACAGTGTGAGCAGGGGAAGGTAGAAAGAGAGGGAGACACAGAATCCGAAGACAGGCTCCAGGCTCTGAGCTAGCTGTCATGGGGCTCGAACCCATGAACCATGAGATCATGACCTGAGCCAAGTCAGATGCTTAACCGACTGAGGCACCCAGGCGTCCCTGGATAACACTATTGTAATAATTGAAGTATTTCATTACTTAAAGAAACCTGTGGAATGTGTTAAAGAAAAAAACTGATGGAAAGCTTTATCCCTATGTAAGTGTCAAGGTTGTTTCTAAAAAGGACAATATTACTATGAACGGAACAGAAATTCCATCTTTAGATGTATCGTTATTATGGTACTTGCTATAACTACCTTTTGAAATGTATTTTATACCTTGAAGAATTTGATTTCTTTATGTGAATATTTCATGGGGAAGAAGTGGAAACATATTCGGTGTTGAAGATCAGGGAATGAAAAATGAAGAAATACTCTTCTATTCAGGGCACAGCATTTGAAGTCATTGATTTAAGAGATACTACTTAATGCTGAAGAATAGTTAAGCAAGTTATGCCAGGAAAGATGGTATTATGTGCTCCAACAAATCAAATTTGAAGGGCAGTTCTCAGATTTGTTAACTTTACGCTAGTATGTGATCGTATACTGGCTTATAGTGCTAATGTTGAGTGTTTACTCATTAATAAGTTTTCAGTGAACAAAAGGACAAAATAAGTTGGATGAGACCACTGTAGAAACTATGTTACAATGTAAATGGAATATGGACTGCAAGGCATTTTATAAGAAAATTCTATGAAATAAAGAACTGTTCAGAAGAGCCAAATCATCAGGGAAAATATTATTTTTTAAACAGAGATATATTTCAGGTGAGTAATTTTCTAGTAAAAATATGCCCAATGATTCTTTTATCTCAAAGTACCTATGCATAGTACTTAGAAATTATCGAAGTTTACCTGGGCATCTTATTTCATTTGCTAAATCTGGCAACCTCAGTAAAGCTTGAGATTTTGAGGAGAAATTAGAAGATATGAATCACCATGGAGAGTGCCAGAATGAATGAACCAGGAAAATGTAGTGTGATTGTCAAGCAGCATTTTCGGACCTGTGGAAGGTTAAAGTCACAAAGTGAAAGTGAGACTAGTCAGGGTGGGTGTGTGTTTATCTCCAATCACCTTCAGCTGTGTGGGTGTAGACATGGAGTGAATAGAGAGATACATTTAATTAGGGTTATAGTTTTATGGATAACATTATTCTAATAAAAATATTTCCATTAAAAATAATTGCTATGTGATTCCAGCCTGTACTTTTAACCAATATGCTAAACTCCCTGTCAATGAGAAGTGATTACTCAAGATAAACTCTCGTTTACCTATAAGATCTGCAATAAAACACAAAGAAAAGTCAAATTGCATTCAATTAAAAAAATTAGTAAGCCAAACATGCCTTAAATGGTAATCTCCAACACTGAAAGATGGCTGTCGTTTCCTTTAGCCTGTTTCTATCTTTGTTCTTGTTCTTCCAAAAGAATCACACTTATGAGGATATGGCAAAGAACAAGAAAACTGAATGATCTTTATAAGGGACAGAAATAGAAGACAGCTAGAAGTAAGGATTTAGGAAATATAGGTCCTCATTTTGATCCAGTCACCATATCTGTATCATAGACATATTTCTGTGATCTCACCCACAACTGTGGTGTCATTCCACAAACAATACACCAATGTGGAGGAGGTACATACAATCTTACTTAATGCACCTTGAGCTCTTCTGAAGATGGAACAAAGCACCTACAAGCAGAAAGAACTACTGGGCCAAAAGTATTCCCCCCAGAACACTGTCTAGGGTTGTCATTTCTTATTCTTATGACAATAAGGTTGGAGGCTTCTGTTATTCTTTAATTTTCTTTTATTCTTATATATCTGAGTTTATATTTCCCAAAGGATTTTGACTATCAGCAATATATATTTCCCGTCTAAAATGCTTCTGCTGTATTGCAGAGACAGAAAATATTCTCTATTTTTCTACTAGTCCCATAACACAAATGCTTTTAGACATTCAATGATCTATTTCTTTAGTAAGTCTCTTTCTATTTCAGTGTTTATGCATGAGATTGATCTAATGCCCAGAAGAGAAATATCATCGTCAGCTGTTACAATGTTTTCAGAAAGGCACATATGCATTTTGCTTCTCCTGTTTTATGAAGCTCTTTTTACTGCATTCTCTTAAGAACATATTATGAAAAATCCAATTTCCCTGCAGATATGTCGGACTGTGCTGTTTCTTGAAAGCTGGAACAAAATCTGCTTTCCAGATGACTTATGCAATTTGGAACCAAATAGGTGGGTGTTCAGCATGAGAAATTTTCATAGGCTTATCATTTGCAATATTTCCACAGTCTGGAACAGGAACTCATTGATTGTTTTTAATCTGATGTACATCCAGTAATGAGGAGACAGGCACCACACTGAGCATCGATTTGAATAATCTCATGAATTGTTTTGTACTAAATGGCTCAGTGAGCCAAAAAGAAATCTGAAGCAAATATGGCTCTAGAATGCAGATGTGGAAGAGGAAGAAAAAGGATGGTCAAGGAGTAAGGGGAACTCTCCAAAGAAAAACCAACTGTCATCTTTCTCCTCAACTCACCATTTCTTTGTGTGCTTATTTATATATTTACTTGCTTTTAATGTAATAGTATTCAATATATTTAAAAGAATAAATGTAGCATATATGTATAAATTAAAGCACAGTCATAAAATGAGTCTCCATGAACTCACTATCCAACTTAAGTAAAAATGTATAATCCCATGCTGTGTGTTTCTCCATATCCAGTGACTCCCCCACAAAAGTGATTACACTATGAATGTTATGTAAACATTTTTAGGTTTATTTATTTATTCTGGGAGAGACAGAGACAGGAGGGGACGGAAGAGAGAGAGAGAGGGAGAAAGAGAATCTCCAAGCAGGTTCCACGCTGTCAGCTCAAAGCCCGATGTGGGGTTTGAATCCAAGAAACCGTGAGATCATGATCTGAGCCAAAACCAAGAGTCAGACACTTAACCGAATGAGACAACCAGGCACCCCTAAATGTTATTTTTATGCCCTTCTTTGTGTATCTTTACTTGTTTTACTACTGTATTCATTCAGAAACATTCAGTTGTCAGTTTCCTTTCTTTTTGACCTTTGAAACACGGCATCATACCGTAGGTGGATTTCTTGGATTGCTTTTTCATGCATATTATAGCATACAGGTTTATTTCATCCATTTCCATGTGCAATTTATCTGAGTGGGTAAATAAATCATTCTATTTATCCATTTTTTCTGTATATTTGAAGTCTTTCCCTCTTCCTCTTTCCCTTTGTCCTTTCTTTCCATCTTTCTTTTCTATCTCTTTCCCCACCTCAATCTTTCCATTCCTGCTACCCCATCTCTTCTTTACTTTCTCCTGTCCTTCCTTTCTTCCTTCTCCCTCTTCTTCCTTCCTTCTTTCCTTTCATTCTCTTATTTTCTAGTACAGTATTTTGCCACAAAATTTTTAAGAATTTATTTTTCTAGAGAAGTTTTGTTTTTATAGTAAAATTGAGAGGAAGGTACAGAGATGTCCCATATACTCCCTTTTTGACACATGCACAACTTCCCCTATTATCAATACACCCCACCAGAGGGTACATTTGTTACCATTGATGAACCTACACTGACACATCATAATTGCTCAGAGTCCACGGATTACATTAGGGTTCACTCTTGATGTGCATTCTATGAATTTGGACAAATGTATAATGACATGTATCGAACATTATTGTATCACACAGGGTATTTTTACTGACTGAAAAATCCTCTCTGCCCTGACAATTCTTCTCTCCCCACACCCCCTCAACCACATTTCCATAGGTCTCTCTTGGCACTTGACACAAAGAAAGCATCTAATACGTTTACATGGAAGTGAAAGTGTATGATCATAGCTTATGGAAATGTTCAACCTCCTGAAATAATGGTAATGTGTGTCTCCTCATATTTTTACTTCCACCAGCAATTGGTTGATCCATCTCCTCTCTAATACCCTGATTTGTCTGACTTCTTAATTGTTGTGAGAATTATTATCTGTGGGAATAAAATAATGTCAACGGGTTTTAAATAGTAATTTGTATTTCCCTTACTGTTAATGAGGTTAAACGTCTTTTCATGTGTTTATTCTCTCATCATGTTTCGTCTTCTGTGAGATGCCTGTTTGTGTCTTTTACCTAATTTTCTATTGAGTTTTGTCCTTTTCTAATTGATTTGTGAGAGTGCTACTAATCCCTTGTAAATTACATGTGTTGTAACTATTTCTCAGTTTGTGTCTTGTCTTTTCACTGTCTCTAGCCTGTCTTTTGTTGTTTTTAATTAACAAGCAGTGGAATTTATCTGTCTCTTAAAGGTTAGTATGTTTTTTAATGTAAGGTATCTTTTCCTAGCTAAAATTTGGAATAAATATCAGAGAGTCTCCTTGAATTTTTAAGTCCTCAGCCGATCTGGAATTGCCTTTTGTGATTCATGGAAAGCAAGAATCCGATTTAAGGATCCATTTTTTTGTGGACAATTAATTGTTCAATCACCTTTATTGATAGTCCCTCCATTCCACAATGATCTTCAATCCCACCTTCGTAATTTATCAAATTGTAAAACACAGTCTATTTCCCAGATATTCATTTTGTTCCATCAGTCAATATTTTTCAATTCCTGTGCCAGTTTCATATTGACTTTATCATTACAGATTTATAATATGCCTTGATATCTGGAAGGGCACACCTCTTACTCTTCTTTCTCAGAAATGCTTTAGCTACTCCTTTTCCCACTGCCTTCACATATTTTTTAAAATTAGTTTGTCAAGATTCATGAAAAAACCCATTGGGATTTGGGTTGAAATTGCATTGAATTCAGATAAATTGGAGGAAATTTGGTATTTATACATGATTTTGAACTTCCATATCTGTAAGAAAAATATAGGTCTCCATTTATTTAGCTTTTTCAGAAAAAGTTGATTGGACATGGAGGTTCATCTTCTCTCTCAATTTTGTAGCTCAGCAAAATGCTGGCTCAGATGGTCTGAACTTGATGAAGTTCCAGATCAGCACTAAACTCTCCAATAGATATGAAATGCAAGCCACACATGTAACCTAACATTTCTAGTAGCTACAGTAAGAAAAAAGTAAAATGACACAGGTGAAGTTAATTTTAATATATATCTAAAATGTTAACATTTTGACAGAAGCAATATGAAAGCTAGTAACAAGATACCTTACACTTTTTCTCCCTGGCTTCATAATCTAGTGTGTATTTTATGTTTTAATGTTTATTTATTTATTTATTTTTATTTTGAAAGAGAGAGACAGAGCGTGAGAAGGGGAGGGGCAGAGAGAGAGGAAGACACAGAATCTGAAGTGGGCTCCAGGCTCTGAGCTGTCAGCACAGAGCCTGACGCGGGGCTTGAAGTCACGTACTGTGAGATCATGACCTGAGTCAAAGTCAGAGGCTTAACTGACTGAACCAGCCAGGCGCCCCAAAAATCTAGTGTGTATTTTATACCTAAAACACAATTCAGTTAGGACTAACCTCATTTTAAGGGCTCAATAGTCCTATGGGACGAGTGGCTACTGTATTGGGCAATGCAGCTGTAGAGTTTCCCCATTTCTTTGATCTGGAAGTATTATTGAATACATAACCTAGATGTTCCTTGGCCCTTCTTTTAACTATAAATACATAAAGCAGTACTAGGAAAGAGTTTTCTACTCCCTCCCTTCTCACAAAGCACTCCAGTGACGTCTGTGCCTGAAAGAATGTTCATTTTCCAATTGGTGGATGCCAAGATCTACATGTCTGTTTAATAAAGCTTATTGATTACATTGTTCATATCACATATATTTATGAATACTTGGTCTGCCTGATCCACTAATAATCGGGATAGATAAGCTCAAATATTAACACTGTGATCGGTGAGTCAGGATTTTGGTGATCCTACAGGCACTTTCCTAAGGAACTACACCAGTTGCTCTTTTTGTGTCAGTTAAAAGCATCCAACATCAGTTTCAGTGCCTTTTTTGTTTTACCTCTTGAGGAGATTTATTGGTAAAGGAAATGGGGCATTGTGTGTTTGAAATGTCCCTTACTTTAGCAAACCCAGTTGGTACAATATTAAAAGCATGCTTTATTCAGGAAGTTTCCTTCAGTACCAGATACCTTTTCAGAAGTAAAACTCCTTTATTTGTCATTTTTAAAAGCACTTTCCTTCCATTATTTTTTTACTACCTAAAAATCCTATATGAAATTAATGAATTTCTGTATGTTTGTGCAGAAATCTTTTGAACTTTTTTTAGCTGGGCTTTTTTTTTTGTTTCACAAAAGTTTTAAATATTTAGGTTGCCAAAGCTACTCACTGTCACTTCAAGTTTTCTGGCTTTGTTTCATTATTTACAAATTTCCACTTCAATAAAGATTCCATAAATAATTATCAATATTTTTCTAATATATTTATGTTTTTTTTAGTAATTTTTGCCTTTCATTTATCTAAAATTGGTTGTACAGGAAAGACTGTGTAGGAATCTCTTTTAATTTTTACTTCAATGATTATCCTCTTTTCCTAAAATCATTAATGAATAATCCATTCTTTCTCTGCTGACTTAAAATGCTACTTTTAGGGGCGCCTGGGTGGCTCAGTCAGTTGAGCGTCCGACTTTGGCTCAGGTCATGATCTCATAGTTTGTGGGTTCGAGCCCTGCATCAGGCTCTGTGCTGACAGTTCAGAGCCTGGAGCCTGCTTCGGATTCTGTGTCTTTTTCTCTCTCTGCGCCTCCTCTGTTCACACTCTGTCTCTTTCTCTCAAAAATAAATAAATGTAAAAAAAAAATAAAATGCTACTTCTATTATAGAGTAAATTATCTTGACCTCTTGAACATTTTTCTGATTCCGCTATTCCAATAATCTATTAGGTTTCAGTGTTTTAGTGGTTTGATTAAACCAGGTTTATAGCAAAGAATGATATGTATTAGCATAAATTTTTCTTTATTGCTTTATTTGTGGATTTTTCTCATGTAATTACTATTTCATGTTTTAAACTTTAAACTTGTAATACTTTAAACATGGTTGGATTAAAAATATGTGCTAAGATTATAATTGTTAAATATTTTATATTAATTTTGGGATATTTTTTATTATTAAAATTCCCATTCAAGTAATTTTTTCTCAGTTTATTCAACTTGTTAGTATCCATTATTGGAATTTCAAACTTCTCTTCACATGGGTCCTATAAAAGTTTATTTCTAAGACAAGTAATCTCATTTTTTGGAACTTTTTTATTAGGAAAAACTGCAGATATAACCAAAAGTAGAGAAAAATTAAAATGAATGTCCATTTATCTATTATCTATAGTAAAAATTTATCAACTAATGGATATTTTTTGCTTCATTTGTCCCCTCTTCTGAATCCAAATCACCCATTTTATTTTGAATCAAATTCCAGAAATCATGTTATTTTATATGTGCCAATATTTCAGTAAAGATCTAACTATAATTCCAAAATAGGCCAACCAAACTTTATAAACTCCAATATCCTCATCTGGAAAATGGGGGATACAGTACTATCTCTCTCTTTTATAAAATGTTTGTTTATTTTTGAGAGAGCGTATATATGAGTGGGGTCGGGAGGAGGGAGGATCCAAAGTGAGCTCTGCTCGGACAGTAGAAAGCCTGATGTGGGGCTAGAACTCACAATCCCTGAGATCATGACCTAAGCTGAAAAAAGACGCTTAAGCAACTGAGCCACCGACGCTCCCCCGTACTATTTCTTAAGTTGAAAAAAAACATAACCTAATATTATTATTAATAATTTAAAATATCATATTCATTTCTCATTTGGTCTACTATATAACATTTTTTGATATATTATTTATGTTGGTTTGTCAGGCATTTTTAGAATGAAAGCTCTCTGGTAATTGTATATTGATACTTTAATATATTTTTGGAACTGAGTGATGAGTATAATACTTTGTATTTTTTGCACCTATTATATAAGTAAGATTACTTTCTAGATCTTAATTCATTTTTCTCAGCTGTTTCAAATTTCAAATGCTTCATGGAGGCATTTGGTCTTGACATTGGGGAGGTCACTCTGTTTTGGTTCTTGACTGGCTTATTCCTTCTCTTTCTTAAAAGTCTGAGTCCAGGTTACATTACCCTTTCCTAATCTCCTAAAGAATATCATGCATTAAGATTGTACTTGTTTATAATTTTTCTGCATGGTCATTTCTCTCCCATAGAGTGCAAGCCTTTCAAAGGTAAGAACCATTGCTGATAATAGATACTCAACACATATTGACTAAATAAATGAATTACTTACTATGTATGTAAAGCACTAAAAACACTGACTGACTTAGATATCAGCTGCACTTTTTCATTTACTTAATCATGGATTTGGGAGATGAAGATGGTAATCTCATTGTGCTCTAAAAATCATTCTGTTGTTTTGGAGTCTCTGCGAAATAATGGGTATTAAGGCAACTGCCCCTCCCAGAGCCCAGAATACATGAAGTGCCTGTCTTTGGTTTTCTTTTCCTACAACCTCTGCTCAATTTGATGCTTCCTAAGGAATCTAAATGGATGAAGAATACCATGTGCTGAGAACAAAAGAAACAAAATATTTGAAAGGACAAATGAGAAACAAACTTTCTCAAAATCATAAATTATACAGTAATGGCATCAAGTGTTTTTCACGCAGATAGAAAAAGGATAAACTCAGCAGGTGATGATGATAAAGGCTGTAAACATTCATTTTTGGCCTGCAGGAGACTTGCTGTCATCCCTTAGGGAAACCATTTAATATGTGAGACTCAGTGTTTTTATCTCTTACAATGATAACTTGTTTTACAGGAATTTAACCCAAGAACTTAATAATAATTAAAACTCTGAAAGGAAAATGAAAAACAATAACCATTAAAATAATTGCAGATATTGGGAAACAATGTGAGAATTTTAAACCACCTAAAAGCTATTTTTTTAAAAAAAGTGCTTAGAAGTGATTATGATATCATGAAACGTTTCAGATTTCTGTTTTAGATCTGAAAATGAATTTATATACACCAGGAGTTTTTGTCAGCTTTATGACTCAGTGTAAAATTTAATCTTGGACAGGCAGGGCTGTTCCTCAATTTCAACTGTCCTGGAAAGGAAACAGGTTTTCTTCAGTGAGTTATACATATTTTGCTTCCATTCAATGTCAAATGCTAGTTCATGTCCTATACATCTGAAACATGTGCATGCTTGGATGATGTTCTGGGTGTTTCTTTCATATTTTGTTTGGTTTCATTGTGTTTAATGTTTTTGTTTGGCTTTTCACAAAATATATATTTGGAAGTTTTGTACTTCGATGAATTTTGTTATGTTTTGTTTTCTGTCCCAATTTTGAAGAAGTTGGTAGAACGCATGTAGTGTGCCATGTATATGGAAAAACTATTACAATATTTCAGAACAAAACAGAAGTTTCCAGACACCCACTGAAAGCTATTTTATTTTTAATGAGGATTCTAAATTATATGTTTAATCTCTCCTATAGACTTTTTTAGGAGGCTTTCTGTCTTAAACCAAGAGCCCCACCGCCACCTGCCCTCACACCCCCCCCCACACACACACACATACACACATAAAATGCACATATACTAATCTAACACCTTTTGACCTTTTGGACATTTTAAAGAGATCCCTGGGAGCCTGATTGCACAGATTCAATTCCACTCATCAAATTGTAATCATCTAGTGCACATCTGTTCATGTCAATATAATAGACATTCTGCAGAACACGTAAAACAAAATCTACTCTGCTCAAGCAGTGCTAGAGAACAGTGGGTTCTAACATAGCAGCCAGTATCACACCTCCACTAGACCAGTTCTGTGTTTCACCCTAAAAGTTTAATAAATCAAAGCCCTCTTCCATATCACCCCATCCATTCATTTTAACACCCCTCCATTTCATTTTTTCATCACAAAGCATTTGCATCTTGGGCCCAAAAGTGCAAATTCAACACTACATTTTTATAGTGTTAATTTCTTCAAATCCTGCCTTCATCCATGCACAGCACTGTGAAATGTGGATGTCCCTTCTTTTTGGATATAGCAGTTTTCCTCTTGCCAGTTTTCCTGCCTTAAAATATAAACACATGGCTGGAAGTTCCTGGTTACCTCTTAGGGAAAGAGGAATCAAAGCTAAAGCAGATACCATATTGGTCTGAACTAGGATTTTTAAAAGAAGTCTTTCACCTATAATTAGCTTCTCTTCCATTATTGTATTACCATCAGTAGTCTTTGTTTTGAGATTGTTTAATATCAGGAGAGACTTAATTTACAGAAGTAGTTGTTGATTCACAGCACCATAACTAGACAAAAA
Organism: Cryptoprocta ferox; assembly: GCA_028646485.1. NCBI lineage: Eukaryota > Metazoa > Chordata > Mammalia > Carnivora > Eupleridae > Cryptoprocta > Cryptoprocta ferox. The sequence goes on along the minus strand of CM053576.1, from coordinate 105,189,299 downwards.
GACTTTGATATAATTATTATCATAACTGAAAACATGATTGAAGATCTCGATACAGTTATTCCTGTTTTTAAATCATATTCAACCTCACCAATAAGATTATAGTATTATGAAAATTGCCCAAAGACCAATTACAAGATTCAACAGTTAAATACCACAATTATAAAGGAATTAACTATAGAAAAGTGTGTTAATCCCTAATGCCAATTTTACAGGGCCATTATTAACTTCTGAGGAAAGATCAGCATACTCAACTAAATCTCTAGTGTTTTTAGATATCAGAACATACCAGAACATAAGTAGCTATGTGTGTGTATGTGTGTATATGTGTGTAAAATCTTCTTTGCCACCTAAGAGCTACACAAAAGAAGCATGTGTAATGGCACATTAGAAGGGAGTTTTTTGTTTCTTCAAAAATCTCTATGAAAGGAGTTTTTAAAGCAAACAATACCTCCAACTGGACCATCTACCACCGGTACACCCAGAATAGAATCATATCTGGAAAACCAGTGGGGAAATTATCAGTAACCCAGGCAAGAAAAAGTAATGACTTGAATTAAGGAAATAGTAATAAGGGAGGAAGAAAAGGGAAAATTAACAGAGATTTAGCACTTAAAATTGAAAAGCTTGGAAACTTAAAAAGATCTGGAGTGTGGTGTGAGGAAGAAATAGGTATCCACAATGACTTCCAGGATTCTGTCTTGAGCAGTAGAGAAATATGCTCAAGTATATTATTATAGCTTTTGTAACAGAAGTTCCACTATGAAAGAAAGACAAAAGTTATTAAACATTTGTGTCATAAGTAGACAGTCAAATTTCATGTAATTTCTAGAATCACAACACAAGGGAATTCCAAATTGTATCCAGGACAATTTACAATATTCCAGTGACCTGGATCAATGATGCCAAGCCAAAATACTGTTGTTGTTGTTGTTGTTTAAAGTTTGTTTGTTTACTTATTTATTTATTTACAGAGACAGAGAGAGAGAGAGAGAGAGAGAGAGAGAGAGAGAGAGAGAGAGAGAGAACCAGGTAGGGGCAAAGAGAGGGAGAGAGAAATCCCAAGCAGACTCCACACTGTCAGCATAGAGCCCAACACAGGGGTGGAAAACAAACTGAGATCATGCCCTGAGTCAAAACCAAGAGTTAGACGCTTAACCAACTGAGCCACCCAGGCACCCCTGAAATACTGTTTGAATGCTGTAACAGTCACTTGTTATCTAATGAGTTTTGGGATAGTTAAGTTTGGCAAAATACCCTTGTGGTTTCCTTGGTCTGAAAGGTCTTCCTAGTTTCAGGGATCCTGAAATGATTAGCTGAGGCCTTTGCTATGACTACATTGTATTTCAGTTTCATCCTCTGCACAACCCTTTTTCCTTCTCTCTCCCCACAAGTGTTAATTCTGAAAGCCCTCCCAGTAAAGTTCCTTCAGGCAAATCTCCATCTCAAAGTCTGCTTCTGTAGGAACCAACCAGTACATGACTTCAGCAAGTCCTCATTTTTGGTCCTTTCAATTTGAGATACAGGCAATATTTCTCAAGTGTATATCTATTATTACATAGATATACAGATTTTATATATATATATATATATATATATATGACATATATAATATAAAATACATCTATCAAAGCAAGAAGATTTTAAGAAAACAGTAAGATATTTTGTCACAGGGTCCATTGTTGTACCAACTACCATTATGAACCAGAGACAAGCCACAATGCAAAGAACCTTGAGTTTTATGTCATTCCAGGGATGTAGAATCATTAAACAGAGTATCACCAAAAGTCACCACTAGAATTTAGAACAGTATTAGGTTGAGTGAATTTAACTTGATCAAGGTAGGCTCTTTGAATCTGCTATAAAATTCCAGGAGAGAAGAGCCCAAAATAGAAAAGCAGACTAGAATTCTACAGCTAAATCTAGAGTTGTCTAGCCTATACTGATCTTACTCTTCAATAAAATAAGCCAGATTATCACTCTGCCCTTATTCCACTCCCTCATGTCCATCTGCTATGTGCTTTCCGATGCTGAATATCTACCAATGCAGAGAATGAAGTCTTTTCCTTTTGACAGAGTATTTCTAAATTCTTTTCATTCAGAGACCAAGTTATTTTATCCTCCTATCAGTTTAATAATACCATATACCCCAAACCAAATTAAAATAAAACTGAAATTGTTTATCAGAAGATATCTAGAAGTATTGATCTCTAATACATTCTACATCATTAATAATGACACAAATAATTCAGGTATATTGTTCATTATGTGCACTGTTAAAAGTAGTTCCCATGCTTAGCAGTTTTGAGTAATCCTCAAAAATCATAATCCTGTAATGTATGAAGTATTACTATGCCCAATTTATTCATGAGGCACATCAACACAGCAGGGCCAAGACAACTTACCATAGGCACTCAGTTGGAAATTAGTGAAGGCCAAATTTGAAAACAGGCAGTGTGAGCTCTAGAATAACTGTTTTGAACACTTACATTCTGCTGTCTGTCACTAAAAGCACCAGGATCTTCCTAGACCACTCAGTACAAAACATCAGATTATAATAAATCAGACCAAAACTCTAACCCTAAACCAAACCTTTAAGCCAAACACTAATCCTCATTAATCCAAAAACTAAAGTAAATATTTTATTTTCAAACAAATATGCCTGTAGCTCTTAACATTTCTCCTAAATCACCAGGAACTTTCCACTCCTACCTTTGCCATATCACCTGAGAGCATCATTCCCTACATAAATATCCACATGTTAGCATCTGCACAAATGAATGTCGGTCAGCCTGCCAGTCTTGACCTCCATGTTATTCAATGCTACAATTTATTAAAACACCCCTCATGCAGGCACAACAGAACAGTTAGCATCACTTAAACCACAAAGCAGAAAAATTATGCAAATGCACACAGTCAACATGAAAGTCCATTGATTTCCTGGGGTTAGATATAATGACTTATCATAAATTTTATGTTTATGAACTAATGGAAAAGGACTAACAGTAGTAACCAGGGGCAGAGACAAAACTTGGGGGAAATTGCATACAGAAGTTTACAATATAACAATAATGCAATCAAGGAACCAAAATCAGTCATTCAATGTATTGCTTTAAATGACTTAAGCCAGATAATATATGTTTGGAAAGAACATCAACTTCATGTCCATTATTCTAAGAAAAAGAAATATATGACTAAGTAAAGGAGACTAGGCATAAAGAAAGCATGAATCAGAACAAAAACAAGATTGTAAATTTATTAGTAAAATTGGTTACTGTCCCATTCTGGTGTCCAGGCTCACCAAATGGAAATGTGGCAATAAGTTTGGGAGAAATTGTGCAAGCATGGCATGGGCAGGAATGTAAGATTAGTGTCCGCACAAACTCAGTCTGATTTCCACCTACTTCATTGCTGCATGCAAAACTTTGAGCAACTTGCAGTAACACCCTATACATCAGTAGTCACGGGAGCATGTTATCTATATATTTTTATTGTCTGTTAGATAATATAAATAAAAGTGCTTAATACCATGACAAGAAAGTAGGAACCTTTAAATCAGTGTTAATTGAATTTGATCTCCTTTGTTCCTTAGGGGTATTGATAGAGTCATTCTATAATAAAAAGTAAATTTAAGACATCTTATATATTTGTAGAGCCCTCACTATTAATTGTATTTTCTATTTAAGATAATTAAACTGTGGGAGATGTTATGGAGTGGAAATTTGCTTAAATACCATGGTGTTTGGGGTCAAATCAGGAGACAGAAACCACAGAGTAATTTGAACAATGACGCTTGATAAAAAGGATTATTAACTTGAAACAGGAGAGTAGCTACTAAGGGGATAAAGAGAAATCTAAAGAATGCAGGACCAGAAGATACAGGGGTGAGGCAGAGAACCAAAGAAGGAGCACTTTGGGAGAAGGACTCTCACCTCCAAGGGTGACATTTGGACCCCATGGTAGAGGGTCTGGCTGTAGCCTACGAGCCCATAATGCACTTCACTGACCTGCCACAGGCTAAGATTTGCACACAGGAAACTATCCACCATAGTTCCAAAAAACCTTGCCCAGAGGCTGCCTGGGAAGGTGCTGTTAAACTTACTAGTGCACTAAAACACTAGCAGTACTCATCAGGAAGTTGCCTGAAAAAAGACCCTTGGCTGGGATATTAGCTGGGGTGTCCATGGAACTCCCCAAGAAGTTGTTCATGGGGAAATGCTGCAACAGTCTAGGAGTAAGTACCATTAATGTCTGCCTCAATGTGTCCCACATGCCAACCAAATGCTGCAACAGCAAAAAGAAACAAAGACACACCAAGACAAGGAAGAGAAACCCCTTTCTCCTACAGTGTGCCTCAATGCCCATACTGACAAAGATTAACAGAATTCAACTAAGGAGAAATGTTTACAAGGTCTAAGTTAAGTCTCATAAGCAGGGCAATAAGGGGTAGAGTTGGAGCTGAGAGGCACTAATTGTGCACATATGCATACTTATCTTCACAATGTGCACACGTCCAACTCTTGGGAAGATGGGATATTATCTCCTGTCTGTTGGCTCTTATAACTCAGTCTCAGAAGGCTAATATTCATTTGGGAAATATAATATCACTGTTTATCCTTAGACATCGAGTCACTTATCATTTAGAGACTATGAACAGGTGCCCAGCTACTACCACTTTGCCTTCATAAGCAAGACTTGAAAGCATTGCTGGAGAATACTGTTTCCTTTCTATAAGGTAAATCTGTAGTGAATGGTTAGCTTTTACCCATGTAGATAAAGGAGTGCTAATCCCCCAGAGTGGAGGGAGAGAAATACAATGTTATTCACTTGGTTTCCAGAGGAGCAGGTGACTGAGACCAAGAGGAGACTATGTGATGTCAACAGGCAATAGACCTATGGGCCTGTTTCTTTGGTCAAAAAGTGTTGTCAGTGATATGCATCAGGGAAACTCTTCTTTCCTGCAGGTGGATGCATATACTGGCATAGCCAATTTGAACACCGATTAACAATATATAGTAAAAATGAAGATGTATATATCCCACTGTTGGCTTAAATCTCAGACAAAATTTTACTTGTGTTTTCTTTTCTAATTTTTTAATGTTTATTTATTTTTGAGAGAGTGAGACAGAGCAGAGTGGGGGAAGGGCAGAGAGAGAGAGAGACACAGCAGGCTCCAGGCTCTGAGCTGTCAGCACAGAGCCCGATGCAGGGTTTGAACTCATGAACCATGAGATCATGACCTGAGCTGAAGTCGGACACTTAACTGAGTGAGCCACCCAGGTGCCCTCTACTTATGTTCTGCACATAAGTACAGAAAACATTGTTATAGCAGAAACAAAATTGGTAACAATATAAATGTTTGTCAGTAGAAAAAAATAAGTAATTTGTTGTATTCTCATACAGGGAAAGACTCTAGAGCAGCTGGGACAAATTAACTAGAGCTATTCATGGTAGTAGGGATGACTGTCATAATTATTTTTAGCCAAAAAATGCAATTGAAAAATAATGCATATAATATTTATATAAAGTTCAAAGTAAAAAAAAATACATATATATACACACATATGTATAGTGTAGAATTACATGGATTGGTAATAAATATATTAAAATACATATAAATAATATACACAAATTTCAACATAATGGTTGCCTCTGGGAGAGGATAGAGAGGAATGTTATCAAGAAAAGACTCACAGGGAGCTTTACTTTTTCACGTGGTATTTTATGTCTTAAGCTAGGGGTAAACACACTGACATCCAGTCAATGATTCTTTTACTTATGTAATGTCTTTGAAATTTTTAATACTATATTTTCTTAATTGGAGAAAGGTTTGACACAGATGTATGGCCATACTGATACTGACCACTAGGGATGCTTTGGAAGACCATGATAGAGGGGCACCTGGGTGGCTCTGTCGGTTAAGTGTCCAACTCATGATATCTCCTCAGGTCATGATCTCATGGTTCATGAGTTTGAGCCCAGCATTGGGCTCTGTGCTGGAAGTGGGGATCCTGCTTGGGATTCTTTCACTCTCTCTGCCCCTCCCTCACTTGTTTTTTCTCTCTCTCCCTCTCCCTCTCTCCCAAAATGAATAATAAACTTTTTTTTAAAGACCATGATGGAGGAACATTTTTATTCACAGCTTCTAAGATAAAATCCTTGGAAACCACTTACATAGGGAGGAAGAGAAAGCTTTAGAGCTTGAGGAGGTAAATACATTTTATTTCACAGCAGGAAAATATTTTCATGTGATACATGAGGGAAAAATGGATCACGAGTAAAAAGGGATTCTAGAGCCCAGTTCCCAGTGAACCAAGGAGGCACTTCAGAAATGAGACTAATGGTCCAACATTTATTTCCTTTCAGATTTCTTTCATAGCACTACAGTAAGATCTCACTACTCTGGTTAAAGAAATTTAATGGACAAACAGATTTTATTACAATGAATTGCATCAGTTGAGGAAGTCTATGTAGATTTTATTGCATCTTTAGTCATGAGTCAGATATTACAGCAAAGTAAACAAAAAATTCATGAATATATATACAAATACATGGGTGGGTGGTGTGGTTAAGGAATGAAAATGTAATGTTAGATAAGATGTAGCTCAGAATACTGAGGTAGAGCAAATAACCATGTACATAATTACTTTTCATATATTTTAGTTATCAGAACTAAGGTACAAGTTTCAGAAAATATATCCTATTAAAAATGTTATTTCAGCTACTCTTTCCTTTGAAGTAAAGTCCATATAGGACTCCTACATGTAAACTATATCATGCCTGCATATATGTTTTAGTCATCTGATCTGACAAAATATCATTCATCCCACCTAATCTGTATTTATTTACTAATATTATCAATGTCAAATTTAGCTGATGGGCATCTCAAACTCCCTTCACTGCTCCCCCAATGACCAGGTTTAGAATATAGGAATCTATTTAGAAAGCTAGAACTGGAAGCCATGTTCTGGTATTGATGTCCATAAAATTTAAGGTCACACAAAAGAATGGTATGAGAATGACATATTCTTTGTGCTTTCTTTTTTTTTACACCTTTCATTATTATATATGTACTACTTGACTTTTTCAGTCTTCATTTTTCTTACTTCCAACCAATTTTAAGTACTGAGTATTTTCTTACTTAATAAATCAAACATTTATGTTCAATCAAGAAGTAAAACTGGGGATGCCTGGGTGGCTCACTCAATTAAGTGTCTGACTCTCAATTTCTGCTCAGGTCATTATCCCAGGGTTGTGGGATTGAGCCCCTCATTGGGCTCCATGTTGTGCATGGAGATTACTTAAGATTCTCTCTCCCTCTCTCTCTGCCCCTTCCCTGCTTGAGTGCTCTCTCCCTCCCTCTCTCTCCCTCTCTCTCTCTCAAAAAAAAAAAGGTACAATTAGAAGTAAGCAATACAAACTTAGTTATGTCTTAAGGTAGAGAGAGATCACAATAAAAATATCTATCCTCTGTCAAGAGATGCAAACTTGACTTGCTTGCAGCAGAAAGGGATATCATTCTGGAAATGAATGTTCTACCCTTAAGACATTAAATTCATGGCCTAGAGATAAAATACAACAATATTATTTCAATGTAATCTGACAAAGAAAACCTTGGGCCACTTTCCTAATAGTACAAGAAGGGGAGAAATCAAAAAAGAAGTTTGGAGGACTATATTACCTAAGAAACAGAGATAGGGCAGTCAAGGACCTCACCCACCCCTACTTGACCTTATGATCAGGTAGTTAATCAACATAAAGAGAAGAAATTTTGCACAGAGTGTGTAGCAGATTTGGGTGTGACAAGTGTTGGTCATGTTGTTGGCAAAACAATTTTTGTTACTCCCATTACATGTAATATTACTTTTGAAAAAATTTAATTCTCAATATTCTCTACTAATTCAGAATTTACTGGGCAGCAAAATTTATCTTATTCTGTCTTCTAATGATTTATTAAGGTATATAAAAATTTACAGAGCATTATGGGGAAATCTGTGTTAACTAGTGATCTCTAACAATATGTGGGAGTTTGGGAACAAACCAAGAGCATCTCTGCTGTAAATGAAGTACATCAGTGAAAATAACTTACTTTGGAAATAAGAATTATGGGGCGCCCGGGTGGCTCAGCTGGTTAAGCGTCCAGCTTCGGCTCAGGTCATGATCTCACAGTTCGTGGGTTCAAGCCCCGCGTCGGGCTCTGTGCTGACAGCTAGCTCAGAGCCTGGAGCCTGATTCAGATTCTGTATCTCCCTCTCTCTCTGACCCTCCCCTGCTCATGCTGTCTCTCTCTGTCTCTCAAAAATAAATAAAAAACATTAAAAATAAAAAAAAGAAAAGAAAAGAAGAATTATGATCTAAACTCTTTGGCCCAGTTTCCATTTATGGGTCCTTGCCCTACCTCTCTCATTTTCCCTGAATTTTTCACCCATCCATTAACCCCCACTAATCTTTCCACACAATAAAAGAGTAGAAGTTGCAGGGGGAAAAAAAGTTATTGTGCAAAACATTTAAAGATTTGAAAGAGTTTTAGTAATTATATTAAACCACTGGCCTTATCTAAGAAATAAATAAAGGGCACAATCCACAGAGGCAAGGGTATTTGAGTGAGTCAGAAGGCAACAGAGGAGGGATAACAAATAACACCCTGAGATACGGTGAATTGAACGGGAAGGGAAGACTATTAGGATAAATAACCTGTTCATGGGTTTGTAGACCAACCTAATCAATTACCATTAAAACTTACATATTTGATACTTCAGAACTAAATCATTTCTGTACCCTCTGTAATACTAAATAAATTCAGTTATCCTCAATTTCCTTAATAAGTTGGAAATAGTGCTATTGCTGTCCAATTATTAGAAACGATTATAATAGATTGTCTCCTAATCTTATCTTAAAAATATTTAATGACTAAAAATTTTACAAAACTTTATGTTAGAATATCAATAATTCACATTTGTGCTTCAAATTCTATTATGGTTTGAAATAAAAGACATCCAGTTTCAAATCTTCCAAGAACAAATCGTTTCCCTAAATTAGCTGTGATTGCAGTGCCTATGGAGCTGACCAATGCGTATGTGGCTAGCAAGCACTGTAACAGTGGCCTCTCTAAACTGAGACATACTACAAGTGTAAAATACACATATCTCAAAAACTTAGTATGAAAAAGAAATTTATCTTTAATTAGTCAATATGTGATTATATGTTGAAATAATATTTTGGATATATTGGGTTAAATAAAATATATTATTAAAATGAATTTCACTTTTTTTTAATGTGGCTACCAGAAAACACAAAAGCACATATGTGGCTCATATTTATGGTTTGTGTTATTTCTCTATTAGATGGCACCAGCATAGAGAACATGTAAACATCATAGGACAGGCACCTTTCTTAGTTGTTCATTGCCGTGTCCCATGCAAACATAACTGTATCTGTTACATTGGTTGAATGAATGACAAGAGGTGGAATGTTTTGTGCCCTCTGCCCCCCACCACTCTTGGACCTTGCAAAGATTTTAAATGCACTATAGAGAACACTGATAAAGAATTAAGCTAATCTAATAGACATTAATCCAGAAAATACTTCACAATGAAAAGGTGGCTGTTCTGTTTACTTCAAATTTTCATATACACAAACCTCCTCAATGTCAAAATACTATGGCCAAAACAATCTCTGTGATCAGCAAAGTATGCTCAGAATGATTTGTATTTCTGTGATTATTTTAACAAGGAATATTTTGTCCAACAGTTAGATTATGCTTATATTAACAAATAAGAAATATACTGACTTCTGAGACTTAACTGAAAACACATCCAAAACCTAAAAACTAGAACTTACCTGATACACTGAAAATGGATACAAAAATAACTTGATTTCTGATGGCAAAATATAACAGATAACAGGATATACAGTCTGTAACAAGATTCTATGGTATCAAAGGGCAGATCTATTATAATAAAATAGTTTATACTTAAATTATGCATAGTTCAAAATTCTTTTCTAAATGATGCATTGTAAAGATTATTGTGGAAAGAATTTAACCAAGTACTAGACAATGCCAAATTTCTATGCTATGTAAGGTAATGTAATTAAGGTTCGTTTTCTATTAGATTCACACCTTTTTTTAATATAGCAGGAATAGACTTGCAGGTTCAAGCATTAAGTATTTGTGTGCTTATAAAACACACACACTGTGAGGTCTAACTGAAAAAATAGCATAATGCAGCGTTCGAATGCTTATAGTAGGCATCAAACAAAGGTAAATATTCAGCTAAAATGCTACTTCGTGCATTGTGTTTATTGACACAGAAAAACACAGAAAATCTAAAATTGCCCCCTAAATAGGGATTTAAGAATTGCAAAAGTACATAAAGTGCCCTCTCTCTCCAAAAAGTGGATGTAAAAACCACACAAGAAAAATATGGCAGATGGACACAGAAGTCAACTGAAACAGTTATCAAATAGCCAAAGTTGGAATGATTTTAGCAATGAAATAAATAATATAATATGGGATTATAAACCTAAGTATAAAATAAATTGCATGAGTCTACATTGATATAAGTAAATGATTAAAGGAAGGAAGGAAAGAAGGAAGGGCAAATATTTCTTTGTGTATTTACTCTCTGAAAAGAGTAGAGCATAACTTCAACTCCTTAACTGTAGAGTGCATATGGTAACTTCATTCCATAGTGCACAATAGTGAAAGGGGGGAAAAGAATAACTTCAGAGAAGAGAAGTCTGACAAACACTACCTTAACCAAGTGATCAAAGTCTACATTGACAGTGATAAATCTTGTTGACAGTATGTACCCTGGATATAATGTGGTGAGAATGGCAGTTTATCTCTTTGATAGTCTTTCCAAAAGTCCATAACTCCAGTATAATCTGAGAAAAGAAATCAACAAAACCCAAAAGACATTCTACATGCCACAAAACACCTGACAAGTATTACCTCAACACTTGTCGAGGTCATAAGAAAATAAAGACTGAGAAACTATCACAGTTTAGAGGAGTCTAAGGAGATATGTTAACTAGATGTGATGTGGAATCTTGAATGGGATACTAAAACAGAAAAAGAATATTAGGTAAAAATTAAAGAAACCCGAATAATATATGAACTAATGTATCATATGGATTCATTAAATATGACAGTTAACTGATTGTGGGATATATGGGAACTTTCTACACTATCTCCATCCAACTTTTCTGTAAATCTAAAATCATTCTAAAATTAAAAATCTGTTTTTAAAAATGAGAATATGATTGTCTATCTTTCACCATCATGTGACAGGTTCATAAAGGCGAGAAGTAAAAGAAATACTCTGACTTGTTAAATTTGTGTATGTAACAATTATTCCTTGGGTGCATTTGTAAAATGGGAACAAAAAATAGTACTTTCTTCATAGGGCTATAAAACATAAGTGTGTCACTATCGTTAAAACGCTAAAAATTAGGGGCACGTGGGTGGCTCAGTTGGTTAAGGGTCCGACTTCAGCTGAGGTCATGATCTGGCGGTTTGTGGGTTAGAACCCCACATTGGGTTCCTTGCTGACTGCTCAGAGGCCGGACCTTGCTTTGGAATCTATGTCTTCCCCTCTCTATGCCCTCCTCCTATTCATGCTGTCTCTCCCTTTCTCAAAAATAAATAAAAACATTAAGAAAAACACTAAGAATTACACCTTGATTTACACAGAATGAGCTCAAAATTGTTACTAGTAGTAGTAGTAGTAGTACCGTTTTTCCACAATCTTTCAAAAACTGGCATTTGCTACAAAATCTGAAGTAAATTTTTTATAGAAACATTAGAGTCATAGCTCATTGGCTGATATCAGAATGAAGGTCTTCTGAGCAAGGTTAGATGTCTCTTAAAAGTCTGAGGTAGAGGTGTTTAGTAGAAGACACACAATTATCTGATTAAAAAGCATTTGAGGGGTGCTTTGGTAGCTCAGCGGATTGAGCATCTGACCTTGAATTTGGCTCAGATCATGATGCCAGGTTATGGGGTTCAAGTCCAGTACTTAGGATTCTCTATCTCTCTCCCTATCCCTCTGCTCTTTCCCAACTTGCATTCTCTCTTTCTCTCTCTCTTGCTCTCGCACTCACTCTCTCTTCCAAAATTAATTAATTAATTTAAAGAATCTGAAACTTAAAAATTATGTAAAGATAGAGAACAATGTAAGTAAAATTGTAAAACTCTGAACTTCAAAGCATATAAAACATTAAGAAAATGACACCATTTGGGCACCTGGGTGGCTTAGTCGGTTGAGCGTCGGGCTTTGGCTCAGGTCATGATCTCGTGGTTTGTGGGTTCAGGCCCCACATTGGGCTCTGTGCTGACAGTTAGCTCAGAGCCTGGAGTCTGCTTAGGATTCTGTGTCTCCCTCTCTCTTTCACCCTCCCCTGCTCACGCTCTCTCTCTCTCTCTCTCAAAAATAAATAAAACATTAGAAAAAAAATTTCTTAAAGAAAATGACAGCATTCAATTCAATGTAATTATTATTTATTGATGTTTTGAGTCGCCAATATATCCTGCTAGACTCTGAAGAACACATAAAGATGAATATGAAGATGTGGTCATTCCACAAGGAGACTTTTCTACTACTGCTGCCTTATGTAGTAATCCATGAAATATCAACTTTTCAGCATTATAAAACTTAAATAGTATCCAATGCCTTTGGTTAATTATATATCTTTGGAAAACCATGAATTGAGAAAATTCTTCTTTCAGGAATTTCCATAGTTTGAATAATTTATATTTAGATATGTCAGTGCAATGCACCTCTGTCCACGATAAACCTGTGTATACCTTAATCTGTTTGCCTGTGGACCATTTTTTGTCTTACCTTTTTCCTTCCTTCTTAATGCCTCTGGAGATCTAGCTGTAGACCTAAAATTCTAAAATCGGGATCAACTCCTCCTTCCTCTTTCTCACTCTACAAGCTTGATTTTATTACTGCTTGCTTTATACCCACTTTTAGAACCCCATAGAGAACAAAATGTGGGAGTTTGTATGTAAAGTTAAGGAAACTTAGAATCAAGCACTTATAGTAGTTAATGGCAGATTGCCAACTACTATCAGTATTGTCTTGCTTACAGTTCACTCTAAAGTTTATGCTATTATATTCTTCTGCTTCTACTTCTGCATGATCACACATATGAGAGAGATTCATAAGACAATTTTATTAGACTCTCTAGAAATAAATCTTACCCTTCCCTCATCAGGTCTCAATTGCTGCTTGGCCATGGTTCTGAAGAGATTTTTATTCCTTGTCAACGTTATTCAATATGCCTCGTCCAAATCTTGCCCACTTACTAAAGCCTCCAAATCTCTTATTCTCTGTAGAGTACATTTTTCAGTTCTCTGTATGAAAATCTTCAGCTTCTTCTCTCTATAGTCAGAACTGTTTTCTGACTATATATAGTCAGAAAGTGTGTGTGTGTGTATACATATATATGTATATATATGCATGTGTGTGTGTATGTGTGTGTGTGTGTATATATATATATACTTTTTTTCTGAAATTATATAGCTTCCTTCTCACATCTCACAAGGATGGAGTTCACCTCCTTCCTGTGGGCTTAGCCTCTTATATCTGATTTCATGCTCTCTGCTTACCTTATCAGTTTTCCTTTCTTCTTACATTTTTTCTCCCTCTACTAAATTACACAGGCATACTTAAATCTATACAGAACTATATGCCTTCATACAGCATACACATTTATGTAAAAACCAAATAGCAGAGCCACCTCCTTCTGCACTCTCACTAGGATGTGGTAATATAAAATAATTAATTTATCATTCAGAGTAACTGCTAATTTTTAACATGCTTAATAAGACATGGTATTAGAGAATAATTAATTTAGCATTCAAAGTAATTGCTAATTTTTAAATTTTTATTGAATACTTTTTATGAAATCACAAAGAAGGAACATCTTCATAAGACACGTGAGTTCTTCTTGAAAGGTCTCTTTTCCCATTGATTTTGTTCTGAACGCCTCACAAACTGCAGCTATCTCCAATCACTCACTTGTAGGCTTTTGCTTCTTTCAGTGCTCAATCTGGATCACATCTTTATTTAATATATTATCTTAGCCCTTAAAAAAATTTTACTTCTCGATTTCCTCATTATTCAGGTCCTATATGACTAAGAGAAATTAGGAGGTTAAAGAACAAGCCAGGATCCTTTCACACTAGAAACATCAGGCTGGGGGTGGGGAGTGGGGAAGAATTAAAAAATTTATAACTCAGTCTTGTTGTGTGCATCCTAACTCTTAAATACTTCTTAAATATTCTTTCTTTGAATCAGTAACCTCCTAAAACTTTGACCCAATCTCCTTTTTCTTTTTTACTAATTTCTAAAAACACAAACTATATTGACTCCTTTAATTTATTCATACCAATTCAGAACTTAACCCATGCACTTATGTCCCCTTGACCCCACTGGGATCTTTCTTTTGAAATTCACTAATGACTCCTTATTTATTTATTTTTGTTAATTTTTTTACTGAGATATTATTGACCTTTAACATTGTGTTGGATTAAGGTAAACAATGTGTCAATTTGATACACCCATATATTCCAATATGATTACTCCTGTAGTTTGCCTACCAATATGTATTATATACTTCAAAATTGCTAAGAAACTAGACCTTAAGTCTTCTTACCACAGAAAAGAAATTATAACTATGTGACATGACTGAAGTGTTAACTAATGACCTCTTAAGGATCAAACCAACAACTTCTTTTCAGACTATAATCTTCTTAATCTACAATTCAGTTTTTGATTCTCTGGATAGCAGATTTCTTGATAAACCTTTTGTCCTCCATGCAGGTTTGATCTCCGATTGTCCTCTGACTCTCTGATCATGCCCTTCTGGCTCCTCTCTATGCCCTCCCCTTCTGAACCAGTGCATTCTATTTTCAGGTATCTCCTTCCTTTTGCCCTGAGCGGCCTCTCAGACTACATACTTTCACTATCATTCCACAGACATCTCTCAAAACTCAGCATTTGCTGATGTCAAACTAGACTATTTCTCCTGAGACATATGCTAAACCTTTAAACCTCCATTCTCCTGCTCTCTGTATTCCTCTTTCCTTACATTTTACATGCTTACTTCCATCTCACTGTCTCCCTTTCTTCCCAGAAACGTTCATTATCCTGACAAGAAGAAATATCTCCCTCCTCTGATATTCCATAGTACTTTATCTCTATTTCTTTCTTACATTATTGTAAGCATGTGTGCAGTGTAGCTACGCTACCACAACATCTTGCACATTGTAACCCCTCAATTGGAAAAAAGTAAACTTGTGTACTGTTATACACTTTCTTTTTCAAGGAAAATGGGCTGCAGGGTAATATTGGTAATACTAAAATCTAAAAGCAGCATCAGACAAGTCGAAAATGCTCTCCATTTTTTACCAAGATTATGAAGGGAGTAACAGGAAGGGTGTCCTCCCATTTGAGAGAAGATTTTAGGGAAATGTATGAAGAGGAAAGGGAAGTTGTGATTTGTTGGAGTAGTAGTGAGGGTTCAAGGCAAGGAAGGGACACGATGATATGACTTGGAAATGGTATAAGCTGCCGGAATGGAAGAAGATTCTATACTGGGAAACAATGGAATAGACCTATATGGACAGGAGAAAGCAGAGAACAAAATTATACCTACAGATGGGGAAGGGGTGCTAAGGCAAAATAGAATATTGAAAGAAAATCCCAAGATAATGATGAAAATCCCTTCTTCAGGGATGAGGACACAAAAGGACGAGTGAAAAGGTTTGGATGAAGAGGATGGTATTTGATGATAATATTTCAATGCTCAAACTAGCTTAGCCAGTTTTTCCCCCTTTCTTTTCAGGTGTTGGTTTCAGCTGTTGTTTTCAGCAGTGTTGTGCCTCCTCAGGGAAAGTTTCCAGATAAATCTCTCCTGATGGGCTGCCAATGGGTCAGGTTTACATCCTGCCTTATCTTTAGCAGAACAGATAATACCTTTTGAAAAGTGGAAAATATTTTCCTTTTGCTAAGGGGAGCTGTAGCTCTCCCAGCTGGAAACATAGCTATGAGCAAGAGCCAGAGAATTCTCAGGTGCACACAAATCTAAGTCCATCCAGGAAGGGCATGGATGGAACCTGTCCTCCTTTCCATACTTGAAAGGTTTAATTACCAGCATCCTTTCACCTGTAACCAGAATTAAACTTAATTCCCTTATCTAGAATGATGTACAGCAAATTATAGCTTAAAAATAGTTCTTTATATAAAGAATAAAAAAACCCATCTATGATGAGCATATTAACATATGTCTGTCACTGCGAAGCAGAGACAAACACACAAGGCCCTCTTTGAGTAGTGATTTCCATTATCAAAGGGATATACAGGGCGTGTCCGTACAGTGTGGGTGTGTGACGTATGGGTGGACAATATTTGTAATTTGACAATAAACTTCCCAAAAGTGTCTACTGTTTATAAACGTCACTCTAATACCACTCTCTTAGTAGTAGGGAGTATTTTCAGTGTCCAAGTGGGACAAGGACAGCATGTATTTGTCCTGTGCTCTAAGTGCCCATATTGCGTTCATAAAAAATGGGCGTTTTACTACATCTTTTTAGAAAGGCTGTATTTTACAAATTGTGTAGAGTCCCTCTAAAAAACAAATCCTCCTCAAACATCTCTTCTGGGAGTACCAGCTCCTTTTGGCCTATTTTTTAAATCTCCTGTATCTGTGAGTCATCAGTTCCTCCACTCTAGAGAGCTCTATTAACTCCATCTTGATATCGCTTTTACATTTAGAGCAATTTAGTTATCTCTCTATTTCATTCATTTTTAATCCCCACTTATTATTCAATGACTCAACTCTTTTCTAATGAGATGTAAAGGTGAGGGACATTTTAACATATAAAATATACTAAAATATTAAATATGATATTAAAATGTAAACATTAAATATATATATATTTTTTAGAAGGGGGGCTGCATGTCAGAATCTTCTTTGTTTCCCAACCCATCTCCTTCTGGTCTCTATTGAGGAATGTCCTCTGAGGTTTCAGGCTCTGAGATTACTCTTGACCTTAGACTCAAAGCCCTAGGCTTAGCCTCCACCCCATATTTACTAGCTGAAATATAAACATTCTGGTTATGCAGACGTCTTGAGACCCAGAGTCTCTGGTAGCCCAAGATATTGCAAGGTTTTGTGTTATATTTCTTGCTTTGTGCTCTCTTGTTTTACCAGCTTCTGAACTTCTTAGCCACTGGATCTTGTGTGCTCTGACCAGCCGGGGCTGCCAGGTCTTGACTTGATCTTTCTCTCACATGCATCTTCTTGGTATCAACCATATTCATCTCATCTAATTGTTTCCCAATGTTGTCTGCTCTTGGCTTGCCTAGTGCTGCTGTTACTGAATGTAATTCTGATACTTCTTTCCATTTAGGATTGATTTCCTAAGCTCTCAGGAATGCAGTCATTGACTACTCTTTTTAATCCTAGTGTGACTTTAACTTCAAATTTTGGACTTTTAGGTTGAAAGGGAACTTAATGACAACACACCCTATCTCTGTTTTTCAAGGGATTAGGAACCAGATGTATGAAAAAATATTTGTCATAGCTAGAAATAAAACTAGAACTTTCTAATTCCCAAGCCAATGTTCTTGCCAGTGAATCATGCTTCTCCTTGTCAAAGACACTTGACTTCCTGTGGCCTTAGTTTATCATCTTTATAGTAGAAATAGCTTCTAAGATCTCTCTTGAATCAGATTTTGTGATTCATTATTGTATCAATAGCACAACTCTTTTTTATCTCCAAGTATATAGAGATTGAGTCTTTGAATGAATGAACTGTGTTTTTTTTTAAATACTACAGAGAATTATTTGCATATTTATTTCAAATATTTTGCAAAAAAGTTTAAGATAAAAATAATCACTTTCTTTTGGTGACAGAGAACCTAGAATGAATAGTTTAGGACTATTCATGTTTATCAATGAATATAGGTATCTAATAAAGTAAATAAAATTGTTTCCAACAAAAAACACTTTGTAGTGATTAATTAGCCCTATTGCTCCTACATTTCAAATAATGTTAAAGCAAAACTGAAAATGTTAAAGTAGTCTGAGCTAATGAATGAGGCTCTGCTAAATGCTATAGAGTAATGTAGATGGAATTCTTGTCCTCTGAGGGCTTAAAATTTAAAGTGATCATATAAAAATTGGCACGACTATAAGTAAATGGCATAAAGAAAGCAGGGCATAATTAGGTCAATTCCCAGTGCTCTAAATGGCATTACTATAAAGATCCCTGCATGAATAATTTCTATGTCATAAATAATAGCTTATTTATTTCAACTAGTATTTAATAATAAAGTTTTATTTGCTTAAGAAAGAAGGGGGTATATATGTGCGAACACTAATCATCAGTTTCTATTGCCCCTACCTATGTGCCAGAAGACAACAGTGGCAGGGCTGTCGTGTGGCAGGGTGTGGCAGGGAAGACAAAAGCACAGAGGTTTCAGACTCTTCTCAGTGCTACAGGAAAAGGCATGATAATATGAAGTTATTTGCAAGGAAACACATAAAATTATCAGAGACAACTGCAAAGAAATGAGAAAGTGGAAGAATGAAGACCAGCAAGAATACTGTGATGCCCTTTGTATTATGTTTGTCTCCTTGTCTGATAAGAACACATATAATATATGGTGCAAATTAAGCTGGTCTTTCAGAATAAAAGGCTAAAGACTTGAGGAATATTTCTGTCTATTTTAACTGCATCCCAACTGACCTTCCACCATCAAGGGTCCAGATTTCAAATATCATCTCCCAAAGATATGGTCAGGGAATGAATTTTATTAAAGTCATTGTTTCATAAGTGTGGTAATTCTGGATGACAATAATATTCAGGATGACTGTGTGCGAATGGGTGGTTCAGAAGGAACTGCCATGCAGGTCATTGCAGGTAAGAACATATTCTTTGCCAGACATGTATGAAATAGTTTAATGCCAATATATAGAAATAAAAGAAAACAAAGCCAAGAAATAACCCTGGGGTATATCAATTAAAAAGTCAGCATTTGGCATAACTCCAGAATCTAAGATTACAGTTTTTTTATGGCATTCTCTTAGGAACATTGCCTATCAGAAAATTAAACTTTATAGTTGTTGTTTCTTTATATGTCTGATTTCCTGCTAGGTTATAAACTACTTACAGGTGAAGATCTAGCATCTTTATGGTTTTCTTCACTGTACAGTTCTCAACAGAGAGCAGCTCATCAATGACCTTGCTGGTTTCTCTCTCCTAGTACCTCTCAAATTCATCTCCAATGACAATGCTTTGATTATGTATTTCAGAGTCACATTGTCTCTTGCCTAGACTATGATAGCCTATGGTTTCATTCTTCTGAAATCCATTCTCACTTCTCCAACAAGAGTAATTTTTCAAAGACAAATATTATCACTTCACTCCTCCACTTAAAACCCTAGGGAACTCCCCTTTTTCTACAAGAAAAATTCCAAGTTCCTCAGAATGGAATTAAAACTCCTCAAGTCAACTCTCAAAAGCATTCAATGCTGCCTCTTCTTTCCCTTTCATGTTGGGTCATTTCAATCATTATCCCTCATACCTGGACAGCCATTTTCACTGGACAAATGCCTAATCATTCTTCAAGATATCCTTTAGACTATCCTCTAAAATAATACCTCCTCTGTTCTTATAATATTTAAAAAAATTCTATTTCCACCACTTTTGGCACTTTATCTTTAATTGTTACTATGACAGACATTATTAGTGAACCTCTGTTATCATGGACCCTTTCCTTCTGGGATGTATTACTCCCTGTCCCCCATAATACATTCGAAAGTAAGCATGGCGTGTGACTTGCCGTAGACAATGACCTATGTGAGGAAGTGACCTACATGAAGCATTTCATTCCCAATGTCTTCCTCTCTATTTCTCTCTTCTCTGTGGAGCCAATAGTAAAGGCACATTTTGATAAGGAAATGCAATAGTGAACAATCTTATGGAAAAAAGTTTTCCCAGAGTATGTTGCCTAGACTTTCAGCAGATTTCATTTAAGGCCCTCAAAGTTGGGAATTTTTTTTTAAAGAGTGCTTCATCAGGATGCCTGGGTGACTCAGTCAGTTGAGCGTCCGGCTTTGGCTCAGGTCATGATATTGCGGTTTGTGGATTTGAGCCCCGCATCAGGCTCTGTGCTGACAGCTAGCTCAGAGCCTGGAACCTGTCTTCAGATTCTGTGTCTCCCTCTCTCCCTGACCCTCCCCTGCTCACGCTGTCTCTCTCTCTTTCTCAAAAATAAATAAAACATTTAAAAAAAGAGTGCTTCATCTATTTATTTAGAGAGAAATAGAGAAAAAGTGGGGGAGGGGCAGAGAGAGAGAGGGAGACAGAGAATCCCAAGCAGGCTCCGTGCTGTCAGCACTGAGCCCGATGCAGGGCTTGAACTCACAAACCAGGAGATCATGACCTGAGCTGAAGTCAAGAGTCGAATGCTTAACTGACTGAGCTATCCAGGTGCCCCAGTGGAGTTGGTTTTTTATTAGTATATCCTTAATGGAACTGTTAGTTTTCATTCCTTTTTCCACACTAGACTGAAGTTTTTGAGAGTAAGTACTGTACTCACTGTTGTTTATTCAGGAAAAAGGAAAAGGAGAAATTAACTGAATAATAGGATAGCCTGAGTGTGACTAATCGATATTTATCCCTGTTTCTTTTTATCGGCTACAAAACCTCTTGTAGCTTTATTCTTCTCTGTCCACACTTGTTCCTGATGATGTGAAGTCAGCCTGACCGATGCCAATATAAAACATGCAGTTCTTTATTTCCTAGGTTGCTACTTTAGGGTATTATGTTATTATGAAATTAGGTACGTGAGTAACCAATTTCACAAGACTGTAGCAATACATATGCATTGTAAAAGAGTAATCAAGGTAAAATTGAGTTCATTTTCCATGGAAATTCCATGCACAGCTACTAAAAGAAATTGTTCTGGAAGAGGCATTTTAAGGGCAAAAAGTTGTAGGTGCAAATAATCCAAATGGTAAATGTATATGCTCTCTCATCTTGAAGGTAAATTTCATGTTTTCAGCACTAAAAATTCATTAGTACTGTATTTTCCCTCTCCCTTAGCTCAAGCGGATACCAGCAAACCTTTGCATAAAATTTTGAACCATCACCAAAACAAATGCATCTTTGATTGACTCTCTTTCAATTCTGCTTGGTTTAGGATTTTTCATAGAGAGGAGTTTGGGATTCCTCCCACAAACCACTTTCAGGATTGGAACTCATTTATCTAAAGATGCTAATTGGGGTCTCTGTGCTCCATTTGTAACCCCGAAGTTTCAACCATGAATCCACACCTCATTAAGAAGCCTTGTCTATTGTGTTTGGCAATTTGTCAAAAATTTAAATGCACAGTAAAAATTCTACATCTGAAAATAAGTGAAGGCAGTCTTGAATTAAGTTGTCAATCTTAAAGCACATTCTAATTTGCTCTGAAACTTTAATAAACATCTTATAGCTTACTTTCCTTCATCTGTAAAATAAAAAAATCTGAGAAAATTTTTCCTAATATGATAGAGAGACCAAAATTTATGATAGTCATTATTCTTTTGATGTGATGAAAGTCATACTACATAATATTACAATCTAATAAGTTTCCAGTTAAGAACAATATTAAATAGATCAAAAATAAATGTTGAGATGTCCTTATATACCTTGTAACACCAATGACTATGTTTTAAAGACAGCAACCTTAATTTTCATTTTCAATGCATACATTTGAAATAGCAATATAAATTTAAAAAATTAAATTTCAACAGATATTATACATTACACTGGTATATATGCTAGAATATGATATTATATGATTAAAATGGTTGTGTTTATTTGAATTTGTGATGAGACTATTTGAAATATGTTTTAAATCTTTAGTTCATTTAAATTGCATTAAACAGTGGCAATCCAGGGGATGTGATGTGGCTCCTTTAACTATAGTAGAATTGACTTGTAAAACATGCCCCTGGCTGGGTACAACTTCAGATTAATTCTAGGAACTGTATTTGGTTTTTGAATGATACTTTGTCATCTTTTAGGAGAGAATAGGTTCTCCTTTCTGTCAAGGGAGAATGAAAAGTATGCTTTTAAAATGTAGAAAATATAGTCAAGTTGATTTAAGTGACTTGTTTTCTTGCTTTAAATCCTATTAAATATGCATACCTTCTTATATTGCATCTATAGTGAAATAAGAGTCAGAAATGGCAAAATTAATTTGTTCTTTAAAAGACTAGAAGCCCCGACTGAGTCCGTCCTTATAATTTTTTGAGAATTCTATGTATGTAAAAGACCTATTTGTAGCTACATAAAGAAACACTACTACCACAGGAAAGACTTTGGGCTGTCTAAACCTGCAGTATCCATCCTGCATGGCATTTATTTCAAGGTATAGATATGGGTGAGTTACAAACTTCCTTCAGTGAACTCAAGGTATTAACCCAGGCATAAACAAATTATACTTAAAAACATTATATAATATGAAAAGTATGGAGGGAATCCAATGTTTTTTGGGTGCTAATTCATTTTTAAATAGTATTCATAGGATTTTTTTTATTAAATTAGCATTTGGTCATCTTCCTAAAGGCATCTACTTTGATGAACTCTCTCTATAACTGATTTGGTAAACCTATGCATTCTTCTTAGTCATGTTTACCTCTCTGTTGTTTATGCCTGGCACAGTTAACTACATGACCAAATGAATGCCAGCAATGGATGTCAGCCTAGTGACTGCAGACTTACCTTTACTAAGATATCTAAACCACTCAAAATAAGAGGCATCTGGTGACAAAACTCACATACAGAATTAAGTTTTACATGGGTTCTGTATGGTAGCTTTCTACTCTGGACTAAAGGAAGCAAGATCTGACTTAGCAAATGTGAACTAATAAAGGAGCAAAAATAAATGATAATGCAAACCCTCTAAAGAATAGGATTCTGGTCCCTTGGAGGGTTGGCACTGTGTGTGTGTGTGTGTGTGTGTGTGTGTGTGTGTGTGTGTGTGTTTATTTGACTAAAGGGGAAAAGTCCTACATTTAAGATTTAAATCATAAGATTTAATCTAATGACAGAAGTCATTAGATTAAATATGAACAGAACTTAGGTTATATTTACAAAATAGGTTATTATGACAATTGGACAATTAGATTCTAAAATCCCTAGAAATTCAGGGGAAGGTGGTATACTGAATGGAACTTGGGTTACAATATTTTGCAGCTCCTCTCACCAAGAGATGAAGTCTATTTTTCCAATCCTTTACAGTGGTCTTGGCCCTGTAACTTTATTCAGCCAACAGGGCATTAGTAAATGTAAAGCTGGCAAAAGTTTGGAAATTGCTGGACATTGGGTCTTTCCCTCTTCTACTTCTTCTTGGAAACTTGAGATCTTCATATATGGAAGGCTAGCCTATGGGAGGAGGAGATATACAAATAGCAAAAGAAAGCTGACCCAACTGAGACCCATTAGAACAACCTTGCCAACTGCCAGATATTTGAAGAAGGCCATCCTAGACTATCTAGCTTGAGGTGAGCTACTAACTGATCACAAGCTGGCTTAGACCAGAAGAAATGCCAGACCACAAGTAAGACACAGTTGACCAACAGAACAGAATCATAAGCAAATAAGATAATGGTTGTTTCATGCCACTAATTTTGAAAGGTTACTTATGTAGAAAAAGACAAAATCATGGTAATTTATCAGAAATATTATCTATAAACAATGAGATTATATTAGAATTCAAAATGAACTTTGATCTCTTCTAAGTATATTTATTTATTATTATTTATTTATTTTTAATATGTACTTATTTTTGAGAGCGAGACAGAGTGCAAGCAGGGCAGGGACACAGAGAGAGGGAGACACAGAATTTGAAGCAGGCTCTAGGCTCTAAGCGTTAGCACAGAGCCCAATGCAGGGCTCGAACCCATGAACCATGAGATCATGACCAAAGTCAGACACTTAACCGACTGAGCCACCCAAGTGTCCCTCTTTATTTATTTTTAATGAGTGAGCGAAAGAGAGAGGGAGAGAGAGAGCATCAGTGGGTGAGGGACACTGAGAGAGGGAGAGAGAGAATCTTAAGCAGGCTCAAAGCTACCAGCACAGAGACCAATGTGGGGCTCAAACTCACCAACTATGAGAGCTGAAGTCCAGAGTTGGACACTTAAATGACTGAATTTGATCTCTTTTTAAGGTTAATGCTTGGAACTACTTTAGAAAATCCTATTGCTTCAGAGGACATTGGTGAGGAGAGGATAATGAACACATAGTATGGTACAACTCTACTAGAAAGTGACAAATACATATGAATTCAGAAAAATTGGGAGTAGATATTTGGATTGCTGGTCTAAGGCAGATTCAGTAATCAATAGAAAGGAGTACCATAATTGATTAGTATCGTCAGTCAAGGAACATTCTGGTAAATCAGGAAGAAAGGAATACCGAAGCACCAGAGGTTGGTGTAGAAAAGAGACTAAGTGGTCTTCCTGCTTTGTGAGTGCAGTAGTTCTTAATCCTAACAACCACAGAACTGTTTATAGCAGATGCTTTGCAAATCCTCCCCACTATCCTAAGTTAAATTCAAGGAAATATAATCTCCCAACATGTATAATTAAAAAGCTATCAGTAAAAGACTTTAACCTAAATATAAACAGGAAATAAAAGAAAGTAATTAACAATAAAATCAGTTAGAGATTTTATCATTGACCAATGCTCCAGTAACATAATACAGAAGGTATTTTTGTAGCTAAAAATATAAATTGATCTATACATGCTGTATTGGTAAGCATAATGCCGCAAACAGTACTGTCATCTCTTGATTCACATGGTAGTTTCATTCCCAGGAAATTCAGAGTTTATTAAAACCAAGCAAACAACACTTTTTATTTATATGTAATACAGAGCTAAATTCCGGGCTCAAAAAAACTATAAATTTTTTCTCTCAGCTATATAAATTCTTATCGTGTTATTTGAATGTGAGATATTTGAAACATATCAGTATTCAGGGTCTATTATTATGTCTCTGCTGAATGTCTCGTAGAGTACTTTGTGTCCCACAGTTAATTTCTCCCCTAGAAGTAATTATAGTTTCATTTTATTTATTTTTTATTTGTTTGCTTGTCTTCGCATATCCTCAACAATCTTCCAGCATCCTCTAATAGTTCCATGAGAGTCCCTCGAAAATGTATCAACTTTATATTTCTTCTTGTTCCTGGAGATACCCTTTTCAGTGCCCTCTTTTTAGGTTTCTGGATACAATTCCAACGTGTGTGTGTGTAGGCTACTCCACACTAACAAGCAGTTCTTGGACACCAATAGGGTATTTGAGAATTCAACTCAACTCAATTTTGATACTAACTACCTGAAGATAGCATCAAATTTCACATAGAGAGCTCAGTTCCACAGGATTCCCAACTCCACTTCAGAAACCAATAGCAAGTCCAGATTGTCACCTGAGTTTAATGTTTATTCAGTTTTTGAGAGACAGAGTATGAGCTGGGGAGGGGCAGAGAGAGAGGGAGACACAGCATCTGAAGCAGGCTCCAGGCTACGAGCTGTCAGCACAGAGCCAGATGCGAGGCTCGACCCATGAACTGTGAGATCATGACCTGAGCCTAAGTCAAGTGCTCAACCGACTGAGCCACCCAGGTGCCTCTTTTTAATGTTTTATTTATTTTAGAGAGAGAGAGGGAGCACACAAGTGGGCAAGGGGCTGAGAGAGAGGAGAGGATCCAAAAAGGCTCTGCCTTGACAACGATGAGTCCAATGTGGGGTTCAAACTCACAAACCATGAGATCATGACCAGAGCTGAAGTCGACACTTAAACAACTGAGCCACCCAGGAACCCTGTCACCTGAGCTTCTGATCAACTGGCTATAAATCAGAGATTTCCATGACCGTATCCTTGGGTTTGGTTAATTTGCTAGATAGACTTACAGAACTCAGGAAAGCGATTTATTTGCTCAGTAGATTACTGATTTATTAGAAAGGATATCAAAGGATATGAATCAACAGCCAGAGGAAAAGACACACAGGGCAAGTTCCCAAACAAAGGAGCTCCTGTCCTGGAGCTTGGGGCCTGGCACTCTGACATGCAGAAGTATTCTGGTACCCTAACCTGGAAGCTCCCAAATCCCATCCTTTGGGGGTTTTATGGAGGTTCCATTACATAGGCATGATCAATCGACTCGATGGCCATTGTTGATTGATTTAACCTACAGCCCCTCTTACTGGCCTAGAAATTAGGTGGTAGGACTGAAAATTCCAACCTTCTATTCATGGTTGACTCTCCTGGCAACCTGCTTCCACCCTTAGGTGCATTCCAAAAGTCATCTCTTTAACATAAACCCAGTTGTGTTGGAAAGGGACTTATAATGAGTAACAAGACACCTTTTTCACCTTGATGGTTCTGAACCATTTTCAGGAACTGAGGACAAGAAACCAATTACAACAAAAGATGCTCCCATTCCTCTTATCGCTGAAGAAATTCTAAGGGTTTTAGGAGGTGTGAACCAGGAACTGTGGATGAAGACCAAATATATCTGACAAATGTATTTTGGTCATCTGAATAACCAAATACATCTATTGTTAAAAAGAAAACCACAGGCCTAAAACAGTGTCACTTAGACCGAGTCACCAAATTGGGGCTTCATACCAACCTAATTGTTTCAGTCTCTCCCAGAAATGTAGTTTTAACTGGTCAGTTAGAAATTTTCTGCTAAGTACCAGTGACATAGTCTGTCACCTGTGCCCTCTTTGTCCCCCAAAGGAATGTGAGGTAATCTGAATGAAAAGACTCCCTGTCCTTCCTCCTAAAGGAAGGTGACCTTCCTAGAAACAATCCTTAGTTTATTTTTGCTAATAACTCCTCGCCCCACCCTCCTCCTATAAAATCCTTCCATTTTGTACAATTCTTCAGAGCAAACTCTTTACTTGCTAGATGGGATACTACCCCATTCATGAATTGCTTAATTAAGCCATTAGATCTTCAAATTTACTAAGCTGAATTTCTGTGGTTTAACGTGTTCTTATAAATTGCAATATCACACCCTCCAGCTCTGGTTCTCCCATTTGCAGTGATTACTCTCTTGGCTTTGTACAGGTATCACTATGGGATTTCCCTTTCTCGTCATAGGGGAGAGTTCCTGACCCGGCCTCTAGGTCAATTTCCCAATTTCCTGCTTCTTCTTGATTTACTGCCTCATTTTAGTACAGAGACCTTACACTAGCTCCCTGCAAAATAATGAAAAGGGGTAAAATTTTAGAGACTTAGCTCTCAAATCTGGGTCAAAATTCACATTCACTCAGAATTTTGACATTGCTTCCAATTCTGCAACGGAGAATCCACTGACATTTTTATTTCATATATTTCTATATGTGATTTTCAAAGTCAACACATCAATGTACTTTTTTGCTCTGGGAGCTTTTAGGAGTTTCTCTATACCCCTGGTGTTCTAAAATCTGTGATGTGCCTTAATGTGGATATATTGTTTTCATTCATTTCGCTGGACTTTTCAGGTGGACATTTTTTTTTTTTTTTTCTGGAGAGGCATGCACGTCTGCATCAATAATTTGTGAAAGGAGAGAAATGGGGAAAACAAGAGAGAAAATTACCTTGTTTCTCTCTTGTTTTCCCCATTTCTCTCCTTTCACAAATCCTGTATTTTCTATTATAACTCTCAGCACAATAATCTTATTTATTTTGGATTCTATCCATGCATTATCTCCATTTCCTTTGTATCCCTTTTTCTTTTTACTTGTTTTCTGCTATTCATGGTGCAGGTTTACTCCAAATATCTGATGATCTTTGTTCATACACATTTAAGAGTAAGTAAGGCACTAAAAACTGCCTGATACACGAGGCTATGTAAACCATGGAGTTTCATTCTAGTGACAGGGATGTGCTAGCAAGATCTTCCATCCCAACCCATCTACATAGAAGGATTCTGGATCTTGGCTCTGGGACATTTAGTTTATCAGAAAAGATGGACAGTCTCTTCTTTAGAGAAGGTTGGCAGTGTTAGGGGCACAAGTCTCCGCCTTGCTCAGGAGGCAGCCTGGGGAGTAGACCGGAAACCCACTCTTCAGCATAAAAATGTTTATACTGACATCTCTTTCCCATCTCTTTGGCCAGGGTGTCTTAGAGTCAGAAATCTCTTTGGTTCATTTTTTTTCCTGAGGACAGACTTCTCATCTCCTGGAAGTGTAGAGGATGGATATTTATCTGATTATGCAGGGTGGAGGTGGAGACCTGGGGTTCTAACTGCTCCATACCATATGTGTAGTTCCAAATGTCCGTTCTGTTTTTAGCCCTCTCCTTTTCATGATACATACTGACTTGATTTCTGAGCAATTTCAGGATTTTTCTGTGCAAACAGACTTTCTTCTAAATATGATACTTCCTAGCACAAACTCACAGATTTGTACTTCTCTGCTGTGTCATCTACCATCCATACATCCCTTTTTATCTTCAAATATTCTGGTACAGAGACACATAGGTCCTCTATTTCATCAAATAGGCAGATTTATGGGAACTATTTAGAAGGGCAATAATTTCTTTCCAAAGTTACCCTCTTTCAGGTTGGAATGATTCTAGACACTAAGATATGAGCGTGGAAATTGAGATGTGATCATCTGCAACCATATACGTGCACTAATAGGGGTTAAAATCAAATGAGAATAGACTGAGGATTTATACTTATAATGAGATAATAGCCAAATATTCATTTTTCCCCTGAGAAAATAGAGATGATTTATTTGATGTAAAAGGGGAAACAAAAGAAAAAAGGGAAAAAGAGCTGTGACTAAGTGCTTGAAAAATAAATGAAGTTTTTTCTTTAGGATTTATGCCATTTATCCTTAGGAAATAGAAGTAAGAACCTGACCTATAAAGCAAGAATTAGTTGGAGTTTCTTGAAAGAGCAATGTTTTCTATAAAATGATATGATATTAAATTGCTAATTTTTAAACACTTTTAGGTAGCAAAATGCCTGGATGTTATGTTTTTGAGAAAACATGTGGAACATTAATAAAATTTACCTAATGAAATGGTGTGATGTTTTTAAAAATCACTGTTACTTTTTCTAGTTTGCTAAGAGTTTTAATATGAGTGTTAAAATTTTCAAAATATTTTGTGCAGCTATTGAAATTATTATAGGACTTTTCTCCTTTAGTTTGTTAATCTGGCGGATAATATTAGTGGGGTTTTTTAAAGTTAAAGCCTCCTTTCATTTCTAAAATGAACCCAATTTTGTCATTTATAACCCATTTAATATAGTACCCTAGATTTTAATTTGCAAATATTTTGTGCTATGTTGATGTGCCTGAATAGAATTAACTTGTAGTTTCCCTTTTTTGTACAAAATTTGTATTTGTTATCAATCAGAATAATCTTTTTGTCCTTCCTTTTGTCCTACAATAGAATTTAAGTTTCATAAATTACTGATACCGTTCATTAGTGAAGCTGTCTGATCCTGAAGTAAATTCGTGGAAATATAAGGTTAAAAAAAATTTAAGGTTTTTTTATTTTGAGAGATAGTGCAAGTGGGGAAGGGGCAGCGAGAGGGAGAGACAGAATCCCAAGACAGAATCCATGCTGTCAGCATAGAGACAAATCCTGGGCTTAATCCCAGGAACTGTGAGATCATGACCTGAGCCAAGATCAAGAGTCAGACACTTAACTGACTGAGCCACCCACGTGCCTCAAATTTGTGGGAATATTTTTGACCACTGATTAAGTTTCTTTAATATTATTCATTCATACTTCTTCCTGAATAGGTTTTAATGCCATATTTTCTGTATAATGTCTCTATTTCTTATGTATTTCTAGATATGTTGGCATAAAATTATTCTTAAAAACTCTTACTATCTTTTTAATATG
Source organism: Cryptoprocta ferox (assembly GCA_028646485.1). NCBI lineage: Eukaryota > Metazoa > Chordata > Mammalia > Carnivora > Eupleridae > Cryptoprocta > Cryptoprocta ferox. The sequence continues at coordinate 105,159,375 of CM053576.1, read as the reverse complement.
TAATGTCTATTTTGGTTTTCCATTGTTTTAGTCCTAACATTGTAATTTGAGATTTATCTTTTTCTTGATTGGTATCACTGAAAGTCAATCAATTTTCTTTTCTTTTCTTTTCTTTTCTTTTCTTTTCAGTTAACCTTAACCTTTCTTTCAATTGCTTATTTGATTTCTATCTTATAAATGTATGCTTCTTTTTTATTCCCTTCTATATATTTTCCTTAGGTTTGTCTTTGTGTGTGTATGTACTATACACTATGCAAAATGTAATACATTTTTCTTTAATAGATGTATTGATTAATTTTTCACCTTTCTACTTTTTTCTGGTATACTCATTAACAGTCATTTGTTTTTATATATCCATTATTCTAACTGTATTCCAAAACTTTTAAAATGTGGCATATTTTATCATTTAGATCAAAAACTTTAATTTCTATTATGAATCTATCTTTGGTTTACCTGTTTTGAGTACTGATATTATTCTTAGCATGTAGTGTTTTTCTAATTATCCCTTAACTATGAATTTGTAGTTTGATTATACTATGGTCACATAAAGTAATTTGTATTATTTCTATCTTTTGCAATTTCTTAATATTTGCTTTGTAGATAGTATATGGTTAGTTTTTGGAAATATTTTATATATACTGGAAAAGTATATTCTATACATATATGTCAGGTAAACTTCATTAATGATATTGTTTAAAACCTTTATACCATACCTTATTATTATTAACTCAAGTCCAAATTTTGTTCAAATTTCCTTATTTTTTTACATAATGCTTTTTTTTCTCCTATTCCAGGATCCCATTCAACATCCACATTACACTTAATCATCATGTTTCCTTAGGAACTTCTTGGCCATGAAAGTTTACCAGACTTTGTTTTTAATCATCTTGACAAGTTTTAATGAGTACTGGGCAGATATTTTGTAGAATCCCCATCGATTGAGAACTGTCCAATGTTTTTCTCATGATTAGACTGGGTGCTATAGTCTAAATGTTTCTTCCCTCCCCACCCCCCAATTTCGTTTGTGAAAGTGTAGTGCCCAAGGTGATATTATTAGGAAGTGAGACCACTGGGAGGTGATATGGTGATGAAGGTGGAGCTCTCATGAACTGGATTAAAGCTTTTATTAAAAAGTGGTCTGAGATGTCCCTCGCCCCTTCTATCTTCTGAAGATGTATCATAAAGTCAGCAACCTGCAAACTGGAAGAACCAGAACCATGCTGACGATCAGACCTTTGACTTCCAGCTTTCAGAATTATGAGAAATAAATGCACATTACTTACAAATCATTTGGCCTGTGGTGTTTTGTAATCTTTCCAAAATTTTTCTTGTGGTTGATTTCAAGTTTTATAACGTTGTGGACTGAAAATATGCATGGTATAAAATCAATGTTTTTGAGCTTATTGAGGGCTGATTTGTGACACAGTATGTGATCTATTCTCAGAATCTTCCATGTGTACTTGAGAAGAATGTGTATTCTGCAACTTTGGATGAAATGTTCTGAATATATGTGTTAGGTCCATCTGTGTCCAGTGTGTTATTCAGACCCACTGTTTCCTTCTTGATTTCCTGCTTAGATGATCTGTACATTGCTGTAAGTGGGGTGAAGTCCCATACTATTATTATATTATTCTCAATAAATTTCTTTATGTTTGTGATTAATTGATTAATATATTTGGGTAATCCAAGTTGGAGACATAGATATTTACAATTGTTAGATCTTCTTGGTGGGTAGATCCCTTAATTATTATATAATCCCCTTCTTCATCTGTTGTTAGAGTCTTTGTTTTAAAATCTAGTTTGTGTGATAGAAGTGGGGCTACTCTGGCTTTCTTTTGATGTCCATTCACATGATAGATGGTTCCCCAACCCCTTTCGTTCAATCTACAGGTGGCTTTAGGTCTAAAATGAGTCTCTTGTAGGCAGCATATAGATGGATCTTGTTTTTTAATCCATTCTGATTCCCTATGCCTTTTGATTCAGGGAAATACAAATCAAAATGACAATGAGATACTGCCTCACACCTATCAGAATGGCTAAAATTAACAACTCAGGAAACAACAGATGTTGGTGAGGATACAGAGAAAAGGAGATACTTTTGCACTGTTGGTGGGAATGAAAACTGGTGCAGCCACTCTGGAGAACAGTATGGAAGTTCCCAAAATAATTAAAACTACAGTTATCCTATGACACAGCAATTGCACAATTAGGTATTTATTTAAAGGCTAAAAACATGTTAATTCTAAGGAGCACATGCACCCCAATGTTTATGGTAGCTCTATCAACAATAGCCAAAGTATAGAAAGAGCCCAAATGTCCATCGACTGATGAATGGATAAAGAAGAGGTGGTATATATTTATACAATGGAATATTACTCAGCTGTCATAAAGAATGACATCTTGCCATTTGCAACAACATGGATGCAACTAGAGAGTGTTATGTTAAGTGAAATAAGTCAGTCAAATACCATATGATTCACTCATATGTGGAATTTAAGAAACAAAACTGATGAATGTAGGGGAAGGGAAGGAAAATAAGATAAAACAGAGAGGAGGCAAACCTAAGACTCTCTGAAATACAGGAAATAAAATGAGAGTTGCTGGAGGGGTATTGGGTGGGGTGATAGGCTAAATAGGTGATGGATATTAAGGAGGACACTTGTTTGGATGAGCACTGAGTATTATATGTAAGTGATGAATCACTAACTTTTACTCCTAAAACCATTATTATACTATATGCTAACTAACTGGGATTTAATTTTTAAAAGGTGAGTGGTGATGCCTGAGTAGCTTAGTTCGTTAAGGATCTGACTCTTGATTTTGGTTCAGTTCATGATCTCAAAGTTTGTGAGTTTGAGCCCCGCACTGGGCTCTGTCCTGGCAGTGCAGAGTCTCTGTCTCCCACTTCTTCTCCCTCTCTCCTGCTCATGCTTGCTCTCTCTCTCTCTCTCTCTCTCTCTCAAAAATAAATAAATAAGCATTAAATAAATAAATAAATAAATAATCATTGTAAATGTTTCTATTTTCTTTGCTCTAGAAATTTTTTCATGAAATTAGTGTTTGGGAAAGTTCACCATAAAGGTATATGAACAAAAATTTCCATGAATTTAATATAACACTATGTGATTTTTAAATTCTAGTTTGTTTTGATATATTTTATTTTTTAGGGTGTTGTCTGTTCCATGCAGAGGCTCAAACTGACTGGCAAACTGACTGGCAAAATAGTATCATTTATCACATACTCTTATTTTATTTTCAGTATCTGGAGGATCTTTATTGATACTCTTTTTTTCACTGTTAATAATGCTAATTTGTGTGTGTGTCTCTCTCTCGGTCAGTCTTACCAAGGGTATGTCAATTTTATATTTTTTCAAATAACTTTTTCTACTAGTTTATTTTTATTATACATTTATTTTCAATTTTACAATTCTGCCCTTATTTATATTTTCTCCCTTGTACTTTCTTTGTATTTAATTTTCTCTTTTTTTCACTTGCTAGAGTGAATATTTAAATATAATGGATACTTATAAATATTCTAGAATATATGAATTTTACAATATAAATTTTTCTTGAAGTATATATTTAGTCACATCCAACAATCTTTGATATGTGATATTTCTATTATTATTTTAAAATATTTTCTAACTTCCATTAATATATCTTTATTGGCTTATGGATTTCTTTGAATTGCATTTCTTAGTATATAAATCATAACTGAATACATAAATATTATACATGTACTTGAAACATTTTCCAAAATTGAGTACACTCATGTTCTGTATGCACTTGAAAATGTATATTCTGTCATTGTTGGAGGCAGTGATCTATTCACGTCAATGATGGCAATTACACTTACCACAATATTTGTATTCCTCATATACTTGCTGGTTTTTAAAAATCAGCCTGTACTACCAGTTATTGGGAGTGGTCTATTAAAGTCTATGATTTTAGATTTGTCATTTTTAATGTAATTCTGTCTATATTTATCTTATACTTTTGAATCCCTTCTGTGAAGGTCATAAAATGGAACACTGTTATATCTTTCTAGTACATTGACCCTTACATCATTAGGAAGTTTCCCTAATTATCTCGTTATATTTCTTGCCATATTTTGTTTCTCTTACTGATATATCAGCTTTCTTTTTGCCTAATAGATCTTTACTCAACCTTTTATTTTTAACCTTTCTGCGTTTAAAGTGTTTTTGTCAGTAAATTTGAGCATTTTTAAAAATCTAGTCTTATATTACTATTTTAATTGGGGCATTGTGTCCACTTATACTAAATGCATTGTTTGACAACAGTTAATTTTATATTTAGCTTTCACTATTTTTTTCCCTTTGTCCCACCAGTTTTATGTTCTTTTGTCTCTTCTTCTTGGGAATTAATTATTTCATTATTGATTCATTTTCTTTTAATTAGCTTATTAGTTATACATTCTTTACAATGAATTTCATGATTACAATATGTAATTGTCACTTACTAAAGTCAGAAATAAATTATTTCTTTACATCTTGGCTGAAAATGCATTGCCTTTACAACACATTTAATCTAGTTACCCCATTCCTCTTATTGTTATTTTTGTCATGTATTTTAACTCCACGTATATTTTATGCATCTTAACACATTAATGCCATTGTTTTGTACAATAGGTATCTACCCACATACTTAGTTTTTCTAGGGTTTTCATTCCCTTATGTATTTCTTAGCTACCAAATGTGATCAATCACCTAAGAAATTCCTTTTTAGTACTGGGTGGTTTTTGGCTTTTAAGTGTGGATTTGCTGGTAAAAATTTCTTTAGTTTTTGTTAGAATGAAAATAAATTTATGTCATCTTAATTTTTTGAGGATAGTTTCAGTTATAATGAATTCTATTGAGTCTGTTATTTTCTTTCATTTCTTTAAAGAGGTCATTCCACTGCATTACCACACTTCTTTTGTTTCTCTTTAAAAGCCAGGTATCATTCTCAATATTCCTGTATCTCTCTGCTTCCAAGACTTTTTCCTTTGTCTCTGTTTCCAAGTTTCACTGGGATATTCTAAGGTATGAATTTCTTCATATTTATTTTGCTTTGGATTCATAATACTTCTCTGAGTTTTCATGAGGTGGGGGAATTCTCAACCATTATCTCTTAAAATATTGCTTCTACCTCTACCTTCTCGTCTTCTGTGACACCAATTACATGTGCATTAGTTGTTTTGACAGTATCCTATATGTCTTTAACACTTTCTTCTACACTTTTCACATATATTTTTCTCCTTCTTCAGCTCATTAATTTTACTCACCTATTATTTAACTCATCATTTTAATCATCTGTTTAATCATCTGTTTAATCATCTGTTCAAATGTAGGTAACTCTGTATGTTGAATCATTGGTTCCCATTATTGCATTTTAGCTAAAATACTTCCATTCTGATGAATTTCTTCCTGTTGTTATCTATGTTCTTGGACATATTAAGTTGTAAGTCTAGTTTTACAACTACAACACCTGGATCATTTCTGTCTTTGTTGCCCCTGTTGGTTTTCCTGTCGCTTTTTTATTTTTTGGTATGTATAGTTTTGTCTTTCTTTTTAATTAAGTGCTGAATATTATGCATGAAACATTTTGAGCCATTGAATAATATTCTCTTCTTTCAAATAGAATTGAGCCTGTCCTTTCTTAGGCAGGCTATGATGGAACAGATCCTTTATTCAATGAAGGAGTGAACTGATTCAAAGATGTGGTGCAGTTTGGGAGACGCTTTGTGTGTTTCCGTTTGGCCACAGTTTCCCACTTTTGCTCTTAGAGATCTCAGCCAAGGGCCTGTGAGTGTTTAGTAAAGGCCCACCTTCTTTGCTGGTCAAGAACTCCCATTTTTGTCTTCTTTTTACCAGGAGACTCATGATAACTGTATAAATTTTCAAGTATTCTTTTAGGTTCTTAGTCTCTTTCTCCAAGTACATCAAGAATTCACTAAATGCTGTAAAGGGAGAAAAAGAGAGGATTTGGCTCACTTCTCAGCACCTCCCTTCTCAATGTTGGCACCTCAAATCCTGCCTGCCCTGAAAAGTTTGTACCTTAAAACTGTCTGTTTGCTAAAGCTCTGCTTTCTTCTCTGGTTCTTGGAAATGAGGTATCCTTAGCCTGGTTTTTCAGCTTCTCACCCAGCATGAAAATTTGGCAAATTCTTTATGGGATACACTATGACAGATAGTTGGGTTCTTCTCTCTATGACTTTCACTTCTCCAGAATCTTGGTCTCTTAATGTTACCTCAATAGCTCTGGATGATTTCAAACAGATCTTAAAGTATGTTTTACTTAGTTTTTCCCATTGTTTCTAGTGGAAACTTTGGTCTGCCTTAGCCTATTCAATCATAACTCCTTCCATATTCTTAAGAAAATATTTGTTATTTTCAGAGCTATCTAAATTGTTTTTAGCCAACAGGTTGATCCAAATATTCTAGCCTGTTCTATTTATTCTAATGTGTTTCTCTGCACACATAAATTACCATGTGCTGGTTCAAATACAAAATGGAAGAGTTTCAGATATTCTGAGTTGCATCTCTTATGCATAGTAAGTGGCAGAATTTACAGTAAAAAAAATCCGTTCTCTCTGACACCAAGTCTTAATAGTACAATAAACTCATAAACATTCATGATTACCAAAAACACTCAAGAAGTAGAATCATTAATAATTAGCTATTTTCAATTTTGTTAATTAATATTAATTTGCTAGATTTTCATCACATGGTAATCTCCTATCACTCACTATAGGATAAATGGTAGCAGATGCCTTTATTTTAAAGTCCAAATAAAAAAAAGAAAAACTTTAAAGTGAGAAAATTCTACTCATCTATCCTTTTCTAGACAACAGAATTTTCTTTGCTTGATATAATTAATACATGATATCTGGACAATTCTTACAACCCAGTGTAGAAAAAATTTGATGAACTCTTGCTATATTAAAGCAGGAATCTGCACGTTCCATTTATTTACTTGTTTATGGATTTGTTTATGGAGAAAGTGACATCAGGACAAATTTAAAGTTACATAGCTAGATCTGGGACTTGAATTTTTCATGCGTGTTTGGATATGATCATGAATACCAGAAATCCGATGATAGTGTAAAGTCTGGTCCTTGCTCTCTGAGAGATTTCCATTTAGTATATTAAGTGCCAAAAGAGTGGTTTGACCAAAAGAAATGTGAGGCTTTGTAAGGTCTCAAAGAAATTGGCCAATTTTAACTAGATTTCCCAGTAAAGTAACAGATTTTTTAAATTCTGCAAAACTGAAACATGTCAGGACAAAGGAAATGAATTTCAAATATCAATAAGATGTATTCATTACCTTAATACTAAGCACTGGGTCTATTGCATAAAAAGTAAGCACAAAGAAGATAAGAAAAATAAATACTTTGAGTTCTCTAGACTTGAAAAAATGTTTTATGGTGATTTAAAAACAAACTTTCAAGATGGCACCTACTTTAGGGACTCCTGGGTGGCTCAGTCGGTTGAGCATCTGACTTGAGCTCAGGTCATGATCTCGAGGTTCACAGGTTTGAGCCCTGTGTCAGGCTCTGTGCTGACAGCTCAGATCCTGGAGTCTGCTTTGGATTCAGTTTCTCCCTCTCTCTCTCTGCCCCTCCCCCCCCTCAAAAAGAAATAAACATTAATTTTTTCTTAAAAAATATAGTATCTATTTTAGAGGGGATAAGACACTCCATGTTCTTTGCTACAAAGGAAAAAGAAGAGAGTATATTAATAATTTCTGACCATTTTGGTCTCTCAATGTTCATCCCCACATCAAATCTCGCCACAGAGTAGGAAAGAAATTATTTGAGCAATAAAAGTGTGGTAGTAGTAATGCAGGAAGGAGGGATACAGATATATACATATTTTTAACTCTGACACACTGAAGAAAACTGAGTGTCATCTAGACTTATTTGGATGTTTTACAAGCAAAATGTCTGCAATAAAATTCATTTTGCAAGAGAAGAAATAGCCTATATTTATATATCCTATATTCTATATAACCTATAAGGGTATACAATAATGCAGAACAGCTTTCCTTGATAGCAAGGCTTGTCTTGCCCTTCAGGAAAAGCTGATGAAATTGACTACTTCCTTTAGTGAGTCCTAGGCCTTTATTGTGCCTCGAGATGGTGAAGAATATTGGGGACTAGTTCTGAGACAAATGCTAATGAAAGAGCTAGTATCATAAATTCACAAGATATGTTGTTTATGTACTTAAGGAATTTTTATTTCTTAAACTAAACAATGGAATTTCATTTTGATAGTTTCTTTGTTTGTCATAACACTCATCAGTAATGCTGCACTAAAACCAGAAATACAGTCAAATATTTTTTGACTAAAATCAGAGGAAAACTGAGTCTTTGTTTAAAAGAAGATATACATGTAGAAGGCTGTAAATCAAAAGAAACAATAAAACCTACTTATTCACATCTTAGCCACTAAAAAATACATGGATTACAAATGACTTATTCTTGAAAACAGTGCCTCAAATCCAAATTGTACCATAACTCACAGTCCAAATAAACATGAAAAAGCTGTCAAATATGGCTCTAAGTCCCAAAGATACCATCATCTGCATTAAAAATGAATGAAATGAGAGAAAGGGGAAAAAAACCATCTGCAGTTTATATTTGTCATTCTTTTGTTATCATCATGTATTTCAGGATAAGGGCTGGCAAAGTGCAGAAAAATCTTCAGGAATTCAAAAGGAATTCATGGTTGCAATTTTAATATTTTAGAGTAACCCATATTTTGGATTAGACAGCCATTAAAATCTGTTGCCTAGAAGTCTCTTTCTTTTAGGCAACAAGCCTATTATTGCTACAGCTAAAAGGAAGAACTGTTAGAAGTTACATACTGCAGATGAGAGGAGAAACAGGAAGAAAACTTCATGATCATTAGTCAGGAACTACTGATCAGAGTACAACTGGGAATGCCACTAGTTTCAAATCTTTGATTTGAACTTTTGTCAAAACTAACATGTTCTGAAGCCTTTAGAAGAGAACATTCAGTTTAGTTTAAAGTATATTTCACTCAGGCCCTACTAGGTTGAGTGTTCTTAACCCATACTAGGCTGTATGGTCTTAACACTTTCTTTGAAAATTCCTCTATTAAAAAATAAATTATCATGCATTTAATTTGTAAAATGGTGACAGAATTCTCAAAAGGAAGACATTTCTAATATGTATGAGACTCTAATCATGTATGCCATGGGAGCATATAAATCAAGTAACTGATCCAATAGGGGGTTTACAATACAATAAATAAGCAGAGTCCTACAGCTCTTGAATCAGGCATGTGGCAGATGGAAGTGTGTGTGTGCATGTTTGAGTGTTAGACATTCTTATGTAACCTTACTTTTACCACTATTTTGGTGGCACGTAAAAAAATGGAAAAGAAAGCTGGTGTAATTATGCTCAATTCAGACAAAAGAGACTTTTTTTATTTTAAAAATTTTTAACATTTTTATTTGTTATTGAGAGACAGAGTGTGACAGAACATGAGCATTGGATTGGAGAGGGCAGAGAGAGGGGGAGACACAGAATCTGAAGGAGGCTCCAGGCTCTGAGCTGTCAGCGGAGCTTGAACTCACAAACCATGAGATCATGATTTGAGCCGAAGTTGCCTACTTAACCAACTAAGCCACCCAGGTGCTCCTAGACTTTTTTATTTTAAAGAGAGAGAGTGCTAGCAGGGGAGAGGGGAGGAGGGTGAGACAGATAGATGAAAGAGGGAGAGAGAGAGAGAGAGAGAGAGAGAGAGTGTCAGTCAAGCAGGCTCTATGCTCAGCACTGAGCCTGACTCAGGGCTTGATCCCATGACCCAGCGATCATGACCTAAGCTGAAATCAAGAATTGGACGCTCAACCAACTGAGCCACCCAAGTGCCCCAGACAAAATAGACTTTAAAACAGATGGTAATAAGAGAAAAAGATAGGCATTATATAATGATAAAGAAGTCAGGGACACATGGGTTGCTCAGTCCATTAAGTGTCTGACTTTTGATTTTGGCTCAGATCATGATCTCAGGGTTGTGAGACAGAGCCCTACAACAGGCTCCATCCTGGGTGTGGAGCCCATTTAAGATTCTCTCTTGTTTTTCCTATTTCCATCCCCTGCTTGCTCTCTCTCTCAAAAAAAATATTCAAAGCAACAAAAATATATACCATTTGTAAATATTCATGCACCAAATATAGGAGCACCTAAGGACATAAAAAGCAAATATTAACAGAACTTAAGGGAGAAATTGAAAGTAATATAATAATAGTAGGGGACTTTAGTGGGACTAATATCCCACTTCCAGCAATGGATAGATGATGCAGACAGAAAATCAATTAGTAAATATCAGTTTTAAATGATACATTAGACCAAATGGACTTAATAGATACATACAGAGCATTCCATCCAAAGAAGACTATGTATTCTTCTCAAGTATACATGGAATATTCTCCAGGAAAGATCAAATGTTGGGCTACAAACAAGTCTCAATTAATTCAAGAAGATTGACATCATCAAGTTTCTTCTCTGACCATTGTGGTATCAAACTAAAATCTATTACAATAAGAAAATTAAAAACCACAAAAACATGGAGAACAAACAACATGGCCTTAACAAGCAATGGGTCAAAAAAGAAATCAAAGGAGAAATAAAAAAATACCTTGACACAAATGAAAAGAATATGATATACCAAAATCTATGGGACACAGCAAAAGCAATTCTAAGAGGAAAATTCACATTAAAGATATACATCAAAAAACAATAAAAATCTCAAATAAACTATCTATATTTATACCTAAAGAAACTAGAAAAGGAAGAACCAAAAAAGCTAAAGTTAGTAGAAAAAAGAAATAATAAAAATCAGAACAGAGATCAATGAAATAGAGACTAAAAAGATAATAGAAAACATCAATAAAAAAGAGCTAAATCTTTGAAAAAATAAACAAATTTGACTAACCTTTAGTTAGATTCACCAAAAAAGAGAATGTTCAAATAAATAAAATCAGAAACGAAAGAGAAGTTACAACTGATACCATAGAAATATAAATGATCGTAAAAAAATACTACAAACAATTCATGCCAACAACTGGACAGCCTAGAAATGAACAAATTCCTAGAAACATACACTCTCAGACTAAATCAGGAAGAAAAAGAAAACCTGAATAGACTGATTATTAGAAAGGAGATTGAAACAGTAATCAAAAATCTTCTAACATGGGTTTCTGGGTATCTCAGTCAGTTAAGCATCTGACTCTTGATGTATGCTCAGACTGTGATCTCGTGGTCATGGGATCAAACCCCATGTTGGGCTTCCCACTGAGCAGAGCTTGCTTAGGATTATCTCTGTCCCTCTCTTTCTGTTCCTCCCCCCTTCTCTCTCTCAAAATATATAAGTAAACTTAAAAAAAAAAAAAAAGGTCTCCCAACAAACAAAAGTCCAGGACCAGATAGCTTCACTGGTAAAGTATTCCATACAATCAAAGAAGATTTACCTACCCTTCTCACACTCTTCCAAAAAATTAAAGAGGAGGAATGTTTCTAAACACATTTTATGTGTCCAGCATTACCTTGATAACAAACCAGACAAAGACACCACACACATACATGCATGCACGCACACATACACATGAAGAAGAAGGAGGAGGTGGAGGAGGAGGAGAGGAAAAGAATGAGAGGAAGAAGAAGAAGGGAAAAGGGAAAAGGAAGAGGAAGGAGAAGAAGAAGAAGGAGAAGAAAAATGAGAAGGAAAATAAGAAGGAGAAGAAGAAAAAGAAGGAGAGTACAGGCCAATATCCTTGATAAACATAGATACCTAAATCATCAACAAAATATTAGCAAATTGAATTCAACAATATATTAAAAAGATCATACAGCATGATCAAGGGAGATTTAATCCAGTATTGCAAAGATGGTTCAATGGCTACAAGTCAATCAATGTAATACACTACATAAACAAAATGAAGGATAAGAATCATGATCATCTCTGAGATATAGAAAAGCATACAGTAAAATTCAACATCCACTTTTAATGAACACTCTCAACAAAGTAAATGTAGAGGGAACATACCTCAACATAGTGAAAGCTATATATGACAAACTCATAGCTAATATAAATCTTAATTGGGAAAAGCTAAAAGCTTTTCCTTTAAGACCAGGAACAGGACAAGGATGCCCACTCTCACCATTTTTATTAAACATACTATTAGAAGTTCTAGCCATGGCAATTAGTCACAGAAATGAAATAAAAGCCAATTCAAATCAGAAAGGAAGAAGTAAAATGTTACTATTTGCAGATGACATGATAACAGTATAGTATAATACAGAAAACTCTAAATACCCTTCTAAAAACTGTTAGAGTAAAAGAATTCAGTAACGATGCAGGATACAAAAATATTGCTATACAAAAATCTGTTTTATTTCTATACACTAATAACAAAATACTAGGAAGAGATATTAAGAAAGCAATGTCATTTATAATTGCATCAAAAAAATCAAATATCTAGCAATAAATTCAACCACAGAGGTGAAAAACCTATACACTTAAGACTATAAGACACTCATAAAAAATTGAAGACATAAAAAATGAAAGATATTCCATGCTCATGGATTTTAAGAATAAACATTGTTATGGGGAACTCAGTTGGTTAAGGGTCCGACTTCAGCTCAGGTCAGGATCTCATGGTTTATGAGTTTGAGCTCCGTGTTGGGGCTTGACAGCTTAGAGCCTGGAGCCTGCTTTGGATTCTGTATCTCATTCTCTCTCTGCCCCTCCCCAAATTGTGCTCTGTCTCTCTTTGTCTCTCAAAAATAAATAAATGTAAAAAAAATTTTAATTAAAAAAAGAATACATTATTATAATGTTGATACTACCACAGGAATCTACAGATTCGATTAAATCCCTATCAAAATTCCAATGGCATATTTCACAGAACTGGAAGAAATAATTCTAAAATTTGTATTGAACCACAAAGACTTGATTAGCCAAAGCAATCTTGAGAAAGAACAAAGATGGAAGTTTTAAACTCTTCTACAAAGCTATAGTAATCAAAACAGTATGGTACTAGAAAAAAAACATACCCACACAGAACAGAATTAACAGCCCAGAAATAAACCCATGCATATATAGACAATAAATTTAAGACACAGGAGCCAAAAGCATACAATGGAGAATGGCGTCTCTTTAATAAATAGTATTTGAGAATACTGGATAGCCACATGCAAAAGAATGAAAGTAGACCACTATCTTATACCATTAACAAAAAGAAACTCAAAATACATTAAAGACTTGAATGTAAAACCTGAAAGCATAAAATTCCTAGAAGAAAACATAAATGATAAACACCTTGACCTGGGTCTTAGCAATGTTTTTGTGGGTCAGACTCCAAAGGCAGGGAAGGAAAAAAAAAAAAGCAAAATTAAACTATTGGGACTACATCAAACTAATCATCATCTGCACAGTGAAGGATATAATCAAAATGAAAAAGGAACCTACTGAATGGGAGATGTTATATATTCAATTATAGATTAATATCCAAAATATAAAACAAACTCATACAACTCAATAACAATAACAACAAAACACAAAACAATCTGATTAAAAATGTGCAGAGAATCTAAATAGACATTTCCCAAAAAAAAGACATGCAGGTGGCCAACAGGCACATAAAAGAAAGTTTGACATCACTGATTACTAGAGAGATGCAAATCAAAATCACAATGAGGTATCACCTCATACCTTTTAGAATAGCTATTGTCAAAAAGACAAAAAATAACAAATGTTTGAGAGGATGTGGAGAAAAGTAAACCCTCGAACACTGTTGGTGAGCTTGTAAATTGGTGAAGCCACTATTGAAAACAGTATGAAGATTCCTCAAAAAATAACAGAAGAACTGTCATATGATCCAGCTATTCCACGTTTGGATATATAGTCAAAGAATATGAAACCACTAATTCAAAATGATATTTGCACCCTGTGTTAATTTCAATATTATTTATAATAGGCAGGATGTGGAAACAACCTAATGTCCATTAATGGATAAATGGATAAAAAAATGTTAGGGTATGTATTTGTAATGGAATACTACTCAGCCATGAAAAAAGAATGAAATCTTGCCATTTACAACAACAAATGGGGTATTATGCTAAGTGAAGCAATTCAGGAGGAGAAAGATAAGTATCATATGATTTCACTCATATATGGAAGTAAGTCAGAAGGAGAAAGAAATATAATTTCACTTATATGTGGAATCTAAAAAATGACAAAACAAGCAAACAAAACAAAAAGAAACTCATAGATACAGAGAATGGATTGGTGGTTACCAGAGGGGAAGGGAGTTAGAGAGCGAGTGAAAGATGTGAAGGGTGTCGATTGTAAGGTAATGGATGGTAACTAGACATTTAGGGGTGCTCACTTTGAATATAACATATGTCAAATTATAATGTACATATGAAATTTATATTTAAAAATATATACTCCATATTTCCTGTAGGCAGAAATCCTGTCCATGGCAGCTTGGTGCGTAATTCACTTGAGCACCTGTATTGTGTCTTATTCATGCTATTGTAATAAGCATACTAATTCCAAAATGATCACCAAAAAAACGAAAAACAGAATCCTACTATTGCTCACAAAATTATGTGTATTTTTGCGTAACTTTGTATTTGTAGCTTGTCTGTGTGTGAATTTAAAATATACTTCTACCATTTAAGTATAGAAATAAATATTTCAGTAGTGGTAATTGTCAGAATAAATGCCTTTCTTTAAAAAAAATGGTTTCATCCAGTCTGGCTCACCAAGAGTAGATCTCTCATTCAGCAATTGCCTTCAATAAGAAAAGAAATACAAGGAAACCTGAAATGTGCTTGACACAGGCATGTAGCCATTGGAAACTGTACCACAACATGCCGACAAATGAAAAGCAAGCCCAATTAACGGCACGAAGCCGGGGAGAGACAACCAGGGGTGATGCCTGTGTAAATAATCATTTGGTGCTGGGTTTAAATTGAGCAGCATTGCAGAGGAGCTCAAATTATTTTTGACAGACTATAAATATATCCTTGGATACTGCTTATAATAGAAGAATACACTTGCACTGCTTTTTTCCTTTTGGTAATGGAAGTTTAAGTATTGCCAATAACTATTCTCCCAAGGACAACAAAAAGGGGATATAAAAGGCTGCAATAAAAAAACAGGATTATTTGGTTTAAATATGCATACAGAGCCAGGTTTCCAAAATTTGCCACAGAATTAGAGAAAAATCTGATTATGAACATTTTCTATCAAAGGGCAGCTCAATGCCCCCCCTGCCCAGCACTACAGTACTCAGCAAAGAGAGATTGGATTCTAGTTTCAGAAGAATGTTAGTTAATTTTCTCATTGATTTCATCCTTTTTAAGTTAGCAGGGAGAAGGAAGTGTTCTAACAAAGCAACAGCCAGTCAGTTTACATATGGGTAACAATTTGTAGTTTGGGGTGGGGTTAAGTTACCAGTACTTTAGATATATACCAAGAAGGAGGCCTATGGCAAGTCATGTGTTTAGTAAGACCACCAGGGAGCATTCACAAAAATATATCAGCAACCATGCCCTAAGTCAATTAGAGGAAGCAATGGTTTACCAATATGCAGCATCCACGCTCAGAATGCAAGTGAAATATATGTAACATTAAAACAAAAGAGCTATTTTGGCATAAAATTCTTACATTATTTCTGCTAGGTCAGCCTCTGCTCCCAGGTGTGAAGTACTTGGGGCCTGCAAAATTGTAGACCTGGAAAGAGATTGCATTTGTCTAGAACAAACAGAGCATCAGCTAAGAGCAGATGCTGAGACAGCACTGAGGTAGCATAACGATGGGAAACTTTTGAAGGGAAGCCCCAGTAAGTTATGTAGACCAGTGATTCTGAAGTCGGGGTGATTTTGCCCCTCAGTGGACATTTGACAATGTCTGGAAACATTTTTGGTTGTGACAAGTCTGGGATCTAGTGAGTAGAGGCCAAAGAGGCTACTAAACATGGTACAGTGCACCAGACAGCCTCTTACAACAAAGAATTATGTAGCCCAAAATGTGATTAATGCTGAGGTTGAGAAACCCTGTTCTAGCCCAAAGGCAATGTTATCACAATGGGAAAAGAATGCTTCTTAACATTTCTATTTTGCCTGTCTACTCTAGCAGAAGGAAAACTTCCTGGAGGCAGGAAATTTGTCTGCAATGTACATTACGTTACGACTGGCACGGAGAACTATGCCTGACACACGGTAGATAACTTAATAAATGTGTGATGAGTTGAATGCAAGACTGAGAAACCATAGCCTACCATAGTGCCAGAAACTGAACCAAACCATAGTGGCGGTTAGCTGGTTGGACTGAAATGGGAGAGAGATGATACACCCCCCTGAAGAGTCAGAGATGGGTGTTGTTAAATCAATCACCCCCAAATCCTAACATTGTATGAACATCCAAGAAAACTAGTGCAAAGAGCTATTTCTCAAAGAAAAGAACAAATCATATTATTCTTCATTTATGTAATCCTATTCAATAGCAGAAAGAGGATAATATTTATCGAAAAACATTTAAATCAAAACGTTCCATTACAAAGTTTTATTTTCTCAGAGAGAAAATGTTATAAATGGACATTTCACCATCACTGATGAGTCATTAAACATCACCTGGACCTTCAGAATCAGAAGTTAGCTAGTGACTAGGTTAGCATTCAACAGCATTATAATCCTTAAAGTTCATATATTCTTGGATGAAAATCCCGAAACCTCCATCTTTAGGAATGGTCTGTCTACTTTTCCCTATTCAGTCTTTGATTCATATAAGGAAGTGAATTTCCAATTAGTGTGCATCCGTTTAGGAAACCATTATGTGGAAAAATAAAAATAAAATAGCCAAAAATCACCAATTTCCCCCTATAAATTTACCATAAATTTGTTGTTCCATATTTACATTTTATTTGATTATTTAATTTCATCTAATTAACACTGGCCTTACCCTTGATACTTTTTTTTTCTTTTGGTTATCTGAATTATACATTTTTTTGTTCTTCTCGATCAGCACAATGCCTGAATTGAATGTATTTTTGGCTTTGATTTTTAAGAGAACTTTAAATTCTTATCTTTTTTATAATGGAAGATAATGAGGAATTCAAAAAGAAATCCACTGGTCATATTGCTGCCAATAGATTAAGCCATGAAACTGATTTAAATAGCTAAAAAGAGACATTATTTAATGTAAAATGTCTTCATTTAAATACTAATTATACTCCACCATTAGAGACTTATAAAAAAATTATTCCTCAATCCATCTTTGTATTGCCAATTTATTTTTTTAATGTTGGAAAACCACTGGGGTTAGGAATAGAAGCACAGAGGCACAGTTAGCAACATGATACCAGAACGCAGCCCTGCCTGTCTGACATTCATAACAGGAAATGGTTAGTGTAGTCCTGTGGGGTCAGAACCTGTCCCAACCAAGTACTATGAGGACTGACTTGGAACCATCTACTTTTCTTTTTCTAATCATGATTTGTGACCTTGGGTGGTCAGACTTTTGTTTATATGTAAATGATGTCCTATACACCCCTGATCTTCTCATTCTTGAATGTTCTACTTTGTTTCCAGTTCTTAATTGTTTGGATATAGCTGTTCCTGAACGTTTTTATTCCTGAGATAATTTTTGTATTTGAGAGTATCTATCTGTAGCTTTTATGTTTGTCTAGCATGATGTGTAAGTTATCTTCTAACATTATACTTTCTTTTTTCAGAATTGTGCAGGTATTAGTTAATTGCCTTTTGGCACTGACTGCTGTGGAGAAGTCTGAGACTGGCTTGACTTTTTTTTTCTTTTTATCGAAAAGTGATTTTCTTCCCAGAGTTCATTTTCTTCTCTTGAAGTCTTGCGACTTACATAGTATACATCTCTGTGTTTATTGTTCTGTATCTATTATGAACCGAACACAATTTTTTACTTTTCCAGTAGATTCCATTTGGGAAGTTTTCTTCTCGAACGTCTCTGTATTCTTCTCTGTTCATTTGTTTGTTTTCTACTTCTGGTACATTTATGACATTTTATTAATGTTTCATGTAGCTATTGGTTTTGTGTCCTTTTCCTTTGTGTTTACCTTCTATAAACAAGCTTTCCGTCTACATCATTAATGTTTTTCTTAGTTGTTGTCTGGTCTGTTCTTCAACCTTTTACATTTTTCATTAACTTTTTAGTGTTGGTCTTTTGGTCTTTAGTTTTATTTTCTTTTGCATACAAAAATTTCATTGTTTCATTGGGGTGCTTGAGTGTCTCAGTCAGTTAACTCAGAGTTAATGACTCTTGATTTCAGCTTAGGTTGTGATCTTGTAGTCTGTGAGATCAAGCCCCATATTGGGCTCCACGCTGACAGTGAATGGAGTCTGCTTCTGATTCTCTCTCTCCCTCTCTCTGACCCTTCCCTGTTTACACTTGCTCTCTCTCAAAATAAATAAATAAACAAAAAATTTCATTCATTTCAGTCTTGTATCTACTATTTTGTTTGAACTCTTATATTCTGCTTTAATATATTTTTAAATTTTCCTCCAATGAGGAGCTCTCTTGGGGAATTTTCTTCTGTTCCTTGGACTTTTTTCCAGATTAGATTCTTCACCTGTCTTGTTTGCATAGTATGTTTCTCTTCCACCTCCCATGGTAGTATGTTTACAGTTTCTATGCTTTTCTTTACTTTTACCTCATGTTTCAAGTAGAATCATCTGTTAGGATCATCTATGTACTCTGTACATAGTGAGTGAAATCTTCTTGACCCCTTCCACAGCCTCTAGGACCCGGTCTTCTCTCTTCCATCAATAATTTGTGATTTGAGCATTTTGTTTCTGTAGCTTCAGGATGGGGAGCAAAAGAGAGCTCAGCATTGGTTATATACCATCTTTGTTATTTTTCCCATTTAAATAGGATTATGTTGAACATACATTTTGGTTGCTGTTTTTTTTATATTTTTCCCACTTGATATTATGTATTAAAAATCATTCCATAAGAGTGCATTAAATCTAGTTTTTGTCTTTGATAATTAGTTGCATAAAAACTTAGTAGTGATGTATAGACATTTAAGTTGTTTTTAAAAGGATTTGGGTATGTTCATAAGCATACATGATAAAAATTATTAGAAAATATAAATTCAAAAATTTTGGCCAGGGGAAAAAAAACAGAATACAAAAAGAAGACTGAGAATTCTATAAAGAAATAAATAATGAATGGTATAGTCAGACCATCATCTCAATTATCTTGTTGTTTATAACATATCTCTAGGTAACCCCATATTAATTACAGAGAAAAATTAATTTCCCATCAAAGATTTTTTAATATGTATTTCTCATTTATAAATATATTAGTATTTTCTTAGCAGCAACTTTTTTTTGACCAATGACAATATGAAGACCCATGACAAATTCACAGTGACAACTACATCACATCCACTGACTAGCCAGCTGTGATTTTAAGACACTATTAATGTTAATATGTCTAGATTTTATGGATGTTAAAATATGTTAAGAGATGTACATCTTATAATTAGAAAACAAAGGAGAAAATTGAAAGAAAAGATTGACAAAATAATATGTCCTTACTCTGTATGATGAAATAGTAACATTTATATGAAATAATACTTTAAAAATTTTTTTAAGTTTATTTATGTATTTAGAGAGAAAGAGAGAGAAAGAGAGACAGCGTAAGCAGGGGGAGAGGCAGGGCAGGGGAGAATCCCAAGCATGCTTTCTACCATCAACACAGGGCCTGATGCAGAGCTCAAACCCACAAAACCATGAGATCATGATCTGAGCTAAAACCGAGAGGCGCCTAACCCACTGAGCCACTCAGTGTCCCTGAAATAATACTTTATTTATAGTTAAGTGCAATGCACTAATGTATCTCACATTTTAATGTATTGGTTGTGAAGCACTAAATTTAATTTTATGAGCTATTAATGACTCATTGTGCTACAGTTTGAAAAACAATGCCAATTTAGAATATTCTATATAGATGTTTGACAATGAAGAGAAGGAAATACAGTAGGTGTGCACAGTTGAGTAAAAGCTATTTTTTTATAACTTCAGTTGCTAATGTATTTTTTTTCAGAGCTAAAGATATTTTGAAGCTTTTGTCCTTTCTCAAGAAATCATCATAATCAGATCATCTGGATATATCTTGCTATACTCAATGTAGTACAAAGTAGATGAAATAATCTTTCCTCTTCAGCATGTATTTTAAAAAGTATGTGGACTTAATGAAACTGAACATTTGATAGCATTTTACTTTTATTTCTTTTTATCTTTTGACCCCATTCACCTATTTCTCCCATCCTCACCCCCCACCAAGCCCTGCCTCTGCCAGCTACTAATCTACTCTATCTATGATACTGGCTTTTGTTTTTTATTTTAAGACTACACATATAAGGGAGAGCAAACAGTATTTGTTTTTCTCTGACTTATTTCATTTAGCATAATGTCCTCAAGGTCCATCCATGTTGTTCCAAATAGCAAGGTTTCATTCTTTTTATGGTTGAATAATATTCCTGTGTGTGTGTGTGCATATCACAATTTCTTTATCTACTCACCCATGGATACTTATGCTGCCTCCACATTTTGACTATTGTAAATAATGTTGCAATGAAACACAGGGGTGCATATGTCTTTTTGAATTAGTGTTTTCATTTTTGGGATAAATTCCCAACAGTGGGATTATTGGATCAAAAGGTAGTTCTTTTTTTTTTTTTTTTTGAGGAACCACTGTACAGTTTTCCACAGTGGCTGCACCGATTTACATTCCCCTCAATGGTGCACTAGTGTTCCCTTTTCTCCATATCCTTGCCAACACTTGTTATTTTTTTTAATCTTCTTTGGCAATAGCCATTCTAACAGGTATGAAGTAGTATCTCATTGTGGTTTTGCTTGCATTTACCTGATGATTAACTATGTTCAACATCTTTTCATGCACCTGTTGACTGTCATTTTCAAAACATGTCTATTCACATCTTCAACCCATTTTTAATCAGATTTTTGTTGTTGTTATTGAGTTGTATGAGTTCTTTATATATTTTGGATATTAGTCCCTTGTCAAATGTGATTTGCAAATATTTTCTCTCATTCAGTAGGCTGCATTTTTCTTTTGTTGATGGTTTATTTCATTGTGCAGAAGCTTTTGATGTATGACATAACTTTATTTTTGCCTTGTTTATTTTGCTTTTGGTGTCAGATTTTTAAAAAATCATTGCCAAGACCTACGTCAAAGAGTTTACCACCTGTTTTCTTCTAGGAGTTATACGGTTTCAGGCTTTACATTCATTTCAAGCTAATTTTTGTGTATGGTGTTAGATTGTGGTTGTGTTCTTTGGTATGCAGCTATTGCTTTCCTAACATCGTTTGTTGAAGAGATTGTCCTGTCCTCACTGTATACGCCTGGCTCTTTTATTGTAATTAATTGACCTATATATGCATAGATTTATTTCTGGGCCCTCTATTCTGTTCCATTGACTGATGTGTCCATTTTTACGATAATACCATACAGTGTTAATACGTAATAGGTAATGTAATATTAATATGTAATAAAGCTATAGTAGTAGTTTTGTAGCATAGTTTGAAATAAGGGAGTGTGATGCCTCCACGTTTGTTCTTTTCAAGATTGCTTTGGCAATATATTTTTGTAGTTCCATACAGAATTTAGGATCATTTGTTCTATTTCTTTGCAAAACTGCCATTGGAATTTTAATAGAGATTGCATTGGATCTGTATGAACATTTTAAAAACATTGATTCTTCCAATCCAGGAGCATGGAATGTCTTTCCATTTGTGTCTTCTCAGTTTCTTTCATTAATATCATATAGTTTTCAATATATATATCTTTTACCTCTTTGATTAAATTTATTCCTGAGGATTTTATGTAGTCATTTAACTATATTAAAATTAAAAATAAATAAGTAAATATTATATATACATACACACACACGTGTAAGCCATTTGAGGAGATAACACATATTTATCAATTGATTTTGAGATGTGTAGTGAGAAATACATAAGTGACCTATAAATGAATTGTATTTTTAAATATGCTCATTTTTTGCACAGAGAATGAGTTAAGATTTTGGATTAAATTAAAATGCATTATTCTAATGTACAAGTAATAGACTCACAGATGGTAAAATAGGTCCAGGACAGAGAGAGCAAGCCAGAAGCAGGGCCAAAGGTAGACCTGGGTTAGAAGTGTGGTGCTCTGAATTTAGAAACATTTAAGGGGGTCACAGATGCTTGCAGTGAATTATGGGCAAGTGAGAAGGATGGCTTTTAAAGGACGACACTGAGAGCCAAAGTTCTATGACACTACAGTCAGGAAGTAAAAAAGAGTTCCATACACCGGTATACCAGTGCTGTGGTAAGGGAATCAGATGTCATCAGAACTAGATTAAGTGTTCAAAAAGAGAAGAAGAACTTAGAGATTCTGTAGGTAGATAAGGTCAGGAACAGGTGCCAACAATCATAGTAAGGTCAAAGCCGAAATACACACACACACATAAACACACACACACATATATATACATATATGTATGTATATATACACATATATATGTATGTATGTATGTATATATAGTTCAGAGAAACGTTGGTATCAAAGTAAAATTAATGCATGTAGGCTGTACTTCCTGGATAGGAGCTACCTATTTTTTGCTAACTCCATTCCTATGGAACCAAGGGATGTGTTAACTCTCCCTGGTCACTGGTCATTTCTCCTCTGAATAATCCCGTCTTCTGTCCTCTTTCCACAACTGTATAGTCAGTCTATCTTGCATTCTAATGTGTTAATTATCATGTGTTAATTAACATATGTTCATTTGTCATTATCACATGTATTTTAATTCATTTATCCTCAAAGTATAAACTTTTAATCACCTATCTGTAATATTTCTCTTCCATTTGAGCACTCAGCTTCCAGATATAGGTCCCTTCCACACATAGGTCCCTTCCAAGCCAGTGATAAGAGCTTTCAATTAAGTGACCTTTGCTGAAGCTCAGATTTTCATTTTCATTAGACCTCAAGAATCTCTTTTCCCTGTACAATAAAAGGAATTTTATTCTCACCAGTGTGTCTAATTTTTTAAAGCAAGTAGTGGAAAGAGAATAGGCTTTATTCAAATCACATCATCTCTACCATTCAGTTGATGTGTAATTTTTGGACAAAAGTTTTAAACTAGCCACATTTGGGGGGCCAAGATGGTGGAACAGCATGGAAGTTTTTTTTTTAACATCTCTCATTCCTGAAATGCAGTCAGATCAACACTAAACCATCTTGCACACCTAGAAAACTTATTTGAGGATTAACACAACAATCTGCACAATGTGAACCACAGAACTCAGCAGGTACATGGTGCGGAGAAGTGAACTGGGGGAGAGAGAAGCCATGGAGGGCAGGGAGCTGTTTCTGCTTGTGGAGAGAGGACGGAGATGGGAATAGAGTACAGGAAAAGCACCCCGGCCCCCAAAAAAAGCAACTGGAGAGAAAGTGGAAAAGTGGAAACAGCCACAGGGACTGAACAAAAAGGGAGAAAGGAGAAAGGAGAGGGTTTAAATTCCATTAAGAGTCTATAAAGAGGGGGAGCTCAAAGTCAGACATTCCACAGCTCGATACCTGGTGGTGTTCTAGTGAGAAGGGCAAATCCCCAGGAGCAGAGAGGTAGTTCCAAGGGGTTTTCAGGTCACATGGGAAGAGGCAGTTCCCCTGCTGGGAGGACATTTGGTAGAGGCCGTGTGGCTACCCCACAGGCAAAGGTCCCAGTGGACTCCAGAGAACAACCACATTAGCTGGTGCTGGAACAAGGATGTTAAGGGTAAGCCTGTTGCCAGATATGTGCTGTGATTTTTCATAAACCCTGAAATGCTGTTGCTACAAGATAACGTGAAAGTTTTTTTGGGGGGAGGGGTGGTGGGCTGGCACCTGGCTGCAGTCTCTGGGCACTGGCAGCAACACCATCTTGCTAGTGTTCCTGGGGGTGGGCCGGCACCTGGCCACTGCTCAGCAACAGCCTCCCCCAGAAGGTCTGAGTGAGTCAAAGCGAGTCAAAGCTACAGTCCCTCAGATGTGAGAGCTTAGGAAACACAGGCCCATTTGAAATAAAACTCAGGAGGGAGGTGCTGCCTGGCAGCCTGATAGCATGACAGTGTAGAAGCAGTGTCTACACAGACAGTGTAGAAGCAGGGAGTGGACAGAAGACTGAAGATGGACACAAAGAAGAGGTGCTTGATTGTAAGTCATGGAGAGCACAGAGTTCTGATACTAGAGCCTGGATAGCTGGGTGACTCCATTTTCACTCCTCCTGCGCATGCCCATACAGGCCTACACACCTGTAGGCCTACACAGAAATCCACCCCAGTAAACTAAGCAATGCCATCTAGTGAGAAACGGAGCCATTACACTAACCCCGCCCAACAGGGCTAACAGAGTCCTTGACAAACACAAGTCTTTCCTCCTGCTTAGTTTATGGACTATAAAGTGCTTCATAGTTTGACTTCTATGGGAAACCAGATGCAATGTCAATCATACTTCATTCTGTTTGCTGGTCCTTTTAGTCAATTATTTTTTTTCTTTCTCTTTACTTATTCTTGAATACAGAAAGTGAGAATAATCTATTTTTATTTTCCATTTTTATTAAAAAGATTTTTCTTTCATTTTTTCTACTATATTTTTTACTCTTTGTAAATTTTTTAAATTCTATTTTACTTTCTTCATTTCATTTTATTCTATTTTACTGTATTCATTTTTTCAAACTTTCAAGCACTCTCCTTTTATTTCATTTCCTTTTTTTCCTCTTTTCTTTTTTTTCTTATCTTTCCTTTTTTTCTCTAATCTATCAAGCTTCTTTCAACAACCAGACCAAAACACACCTAGGATCTAGCATCCTTTATTTGATTTCTTTGTGTTGTTTTTAATTTTTTAATTTTAATTTTTCTTACTGTATTTATTCATTTTCTTCTTACAAAATGACAAAATGAAGGAATTCACACCCAAAAGAAAGAACAGGAAGAAGTGACAGCCAGGCTTCTAATCAACACAGATACAAGCAAGATGACTTAACCAGAATTTAGAATCACGATCTAAGAATACTAGCTGGGGTTGAAAATATATTAGAATCCCTTTCTATAAAGATAAAAGAAGTAAAAGCTTGTCAGAATAAAATTAAAAAAATGCTGTAACTGAGTTGCATTCTTGAATGGATGCCACAGTGGCAAGGATAGATGAGGCAGAGCAGTGAATCAGCCATTACAGGACAAAATTATGGAGAATAAAGAAGCAGGAAAAAAGAAGGAGACGGAGGCAAAAGAGCATGAAATAAAAATTAGAGAACTCAGTGACTCATTAAAAAGGAATAACATCAGAATCATAGGGGTCCCAGAAGATGAAGAGAAAGAAAAATGGGTAGAAAGTTTATGTGAGCAAATCATACAAGAAAACTTTCCTAACCTGGGGAAAGATACAGACAACAAAATCCAGGAAGCACAGAGGACTCTCATTAGATTCAACAAAAACCAGCTATCAACAAGGCATATCATAGTAAAATTCACAAAATACTCAGGCAAAGAAAGAATCGTGCAAGCAGCAAGGGGAAAAAAAAAAGTCTTTAACCTGAAAGGGAAGACAGATCAGGTTTACAGTAGACCTATCCATAGAAACTTGGCAGAACCAGAGAACTCTACCAGAAACTCCAACTCTAGAGATGACATATGGAAATAAATTCATATCTCTTAGTACTTACTCTAAACGTCAATGGACTAAATGCTCCAATCAAGGGACATAGGATAACAGAATGGATAAGAAAAAAAGATCCATCTATATGCTGTTTATAAGAGACCCATTGTAGACCTAAAGCCATCTTCAGATTGAAAGTAAGGGGATGGAGAACCATCTATCATGCTAATAGTTGTCAAAAGAAAGCCAGAATAGCCATACTTATCTCAGACAATCTAGATTTTAAAATAAAGACTGTAACAAGAGATGAAGAAGGGCATTATATCATAATTAAGGGGTCTATCCACCAAGAAGATCTAACAATTGTAAACAGTTATGCTCCAAATGTGCAAGCACCCAAATATATAAATCAATTAATCACAAACATAAAGAAACTCATTGATAATAATACCATAATAGTAGTGGACTTCAACATCCCACTTACAGCAATGGAAAGATCATCTAAAAAGAAGTCAACAAGGAAACAATGGCTTTGAATAACACACTGGACCAAATGGACTTAACATATATTCAGAACATTTCATCCTAAAGCTGCAGAATACACATTCTTCTCGAGTGCACATGGAACATTCACCAGAATAGATCACATACTGGGACACAAATCAACCCTCAACAAGTACAAAAAGATTGACATCATACCGTGCATATTTTCAGACCACAATGCTATGAAACTTGAAATCAACCATAAGAAAAAATTTGGAAAGATAACAAATACTTGGAGACTAAAGAACATCCTACTAAAGCATTAATGAGCTAACCAAGAAATTAGAGAGGAAATTAAAAAGTACATGGAAACCAGTGAGAATGATAACACCACAGCCCAAAACCTCTGGGATGCAGCAAAGGGAAGTATATAGCAATCCAGTCCTCCCTAAAGAAGGAAGAAAGGTCTCAGATATACAACCTAACCTTACACCTCAAAGAGCTGGGAAAAGAGCAGCAAATAACATCCCAAATCAGCAGAAGACAGGAAATAATTAACACTAGAGCAGAAATCAATGCTATCAGAACCCCCCCCCAAAAAAAACAATAGAACAGATCAGTGAAACCAGGAGCTGGTTCTGTGAAAGAATTAACAAAATTGATAAACCCCTGCCAGTTATATCAAAAATAAAAAGGAAAGAACCCAAATAAATAAAATCAAGAATGAAAGAGGAGAGATCACAGAACCAACACTGCAGAAATACAAACACTAATAGGAGAATATAAAGAGCAATTATATGCCAACAAAATGGGCAATCTGGAAGAAAAGGACAAATTCCTAGAAACATATAAACTACTAAAACTGAAACAGGAAGAAATAGAAAATGTGAACAGACCTATAACCAGTAAAGAAATTGAATTAGTAATTAAAATCTCCCAAAAATAGAGTCCAGCATCGGATGACTTTCCAGGGAAATTCTACCAAACATTTAAAGGGTTAACACATATGCTCTTGAAGCTGTTCCCAAAGATAGAAATGGAAGGAAAACTTCCAAACTTTCTCTATGAAGCCAGTATTACCTTGATTCCAAATCCAGACAAAGACCCCACTAAAAAGGAGAACTATAGACAAATTTCCCTGATAAACATGAATGCAAAAATCCTCAACAAGATACTAGCCAACTGGATCCAACCAAGTGGGATTTATACCTGGGATACAGGGCTGGTTCAATATCCGCAAAACAATCAATGTGATACATCATATCAATAAAAGAAAGGAGAATCACATGATCCTCTCAATAGATGCAGAGAAAGCATTTGACAAAATATAGCATCCTTTCTTGATAAAAACCCTCAAGAAAGTAGGTTTAGAAGGATCATACCTCAAGATCATATGAAAGACCCACCAGTAATATCATCATCAATGGGGAAAAACTGAGAGCTTTTCCCCTAAGGTCAGGAACATGACAGGGTTGTCCACTTTTGCCACTGTTATTCAACACAGTATTGGAAGTCTTAGCCTCAGCAATCAGACAACACAAATGAATAAATGGCACCCAAATCAGCCATTAGGAAGTCAAACTTTCACTCTTCACAGATGACATGATATTCTTTAAGGAAAACCCAAAAGATTCCACCAAAAGGACTGCTAGAACTGATCCAGGAATTCAGCATAGTGGCAGGATATCAATGCACAGAAATAGGTTGCATTCCTATACACCAATAATGAAGCAACAGAAAGAGAAATCAAGGAATCAATCCCATTTACAATTGCCCCCAAAACCATAAACACCTAAGAATAAACATAACCAAAGAGGTTAAAAATGTATACACTGAAAACTAGAGAAAGCTTTTGAAAGCAACTGAAGAAGAAACCAAAAAAAAGGAAAAACATTCCATGCTTCTGGATTGGAAGAACAAACATTGTTAAAATGTTTATATCACCCAAAGCAATCTACATATTCAATGCAATATCTATCAAAATAACACCAGCATTCTTCACAGAGCTAGAACAAACAATCCTAAAATTTGTATAGAACCAGAAAATACCCTGAATAGCCAAAGCAATCTTGAAAAAGAAAACCGAAACTGAAGGCATCACAATTCCAGACTTCAAGACATATTAAAAGCTGTAATAATCAAGGCAGTATGGTACTGGCACAAAAACAAACAGTCATATCAATGGAACAGAATAGAGAGCCCAGAAATGGACCCACAAATGCATGGCCAACTCATCTTTGACAAAGCAGGAAAGAATATCCAATGAAATAAAGACAGTCTCTTCAGCAAATGGTGCTTGGAAAACTGGACAGCGACATGCAGAAAAATGAACCTGGATCACTTTCTTACACCATACACAAAAATAAACACAAAATGGATGCAAGACCTAAACATAAGACAGGAATCCATCAAGATCCTAGAGGAGAAAGCAGGCAAAAACCTGTTTGACCTCGGCGGCACCAACTTCTTCCTCAATATGTCTCTGGAGGCAAGGGAAACAAAAGCAAAAATGAACTATTGGGACCTCATCAAAATAAAAAGCTTCTGCACAGCAAAGGAACAAATCATCAAAACTAAAAGGTAACCGATGGAATGGAAGAAGATAATTGCAAATGCCATATCGGATAAAGGGTTAGTTTCCAAAATCTATAAAGAACTTATCAAACTCAACATCCAAAAACCAAATATTCCAGTGATGAAATGGGCAAAAGACATGAATAGACACATCACCAAAGAAGACATCCAGATGGCCAACAGACACACGAAAAATGCTCAACTTCACTCATCATCAGGGAAATACAAATCAAAACCACAATGAGATACCACCTCACACCTGTCAGAAGGGCTAACATTAACAACTCAGGCAACAACAGATTTTGGCGAGGATTTAGAGAAAGAGGATCTCTTTTGCACGGCTAGTGGGAATGCAAACATGTGCAGCCACTCCAGAAAACAGTATGGAGGTTCCTCAAAAATTAAAACTAGAACTACCCTATGACCCAGCAATTTCACTACTAGGTATTTATCCAAGGGATACAGGTGTGCTGTTTTGAAGGGGCACATGCACCCCAATGTTTATAGCAGTGCTATTGACAATAGCGAAAGTATGGAAAGAGCCCAAATGTCCTTCAGCAGATGAATGGATAAAGAAGAAGTGATATATATATACAATGGAGTATTGCTCGACAATCAAAAATAAGGCAATACTGCCATTTGCAACTATGTGGATGGAACTGGAGGGTATTATGCTAAGTGAAATTAGTAAGGGAAAGACAAATATCATATTACTTTACTCATATGAGGAATTTAAGATAAAAAAACAGATAAACCTAAGGTAAAGGAAGCAAAAATAATATAAAATCAGGCAGGGGGACAAATATAAAAGACTCAAATATAAAGAACAAACAGACAGTTGCTGGAGGGGCGGTGGGAGAGGGGATGGTCTCAACGGGTAAGGGGCATTAAGGAATCTACTCCTGAAATCATTGTTGCATCATATTCTAACTAACTTGGACGTAAATTAAACAATAAATAAATTCAAAAAATAAATAATAAATTAGCCACACTTTAGGTATTTTATAAAGGTTACTCAGGATAATATATATATTAATCACTTGACAAAAACCTTAACACATGAGAAGAATTAACGAGATCCTAGAAATTTGACTATTCTTCATTTCAACATTTCAAGAAGACAAGGAAATTATATTACTCTTCAAAGCTTTTGCAATGGCATTTAATCTGTAAATTTCAACCAAAATATTTTATGACAATTTTTCTGTGTGTTTTAGATTCTTATAGATGTATAATCTGATTAATACCTGCTTGAATTCTTAAAACCTGGCACAAAGAGGAAATTCAATAAATATTTAATGATAATGACATTAGTTATGCTATAACACTACTGAGAAAATTGGAGTTGCATAATTATCACCATGCAAAATGTGAAAATTTTTACAATGTAAAATAAATAAGCTAAATTGTGGAGGCCAACAGTTTAGCACATAGCACTCTAACTGGCATTTAGTAATATTTCAGCAAATAGAATAGTCCTCAGAATATTTGCTCCCAGAAATAAGTGAAATTGAGTTCTGTGAAAAGGCAAATGCTAAGCAAATATTTTTAAAGGATGGGTAGTATTTATTTTTCTAAAAATATTCTCAAAATTTTAATTAAAAATATTTGGTTTCCAAAGGAAGGAAATTCTAAGCACATCTTAAAAACAAATTAAAATGGATACAACGTTCCTAAAAGAAAACAGAGGGGCGCCTGGGTGGCTCAGTTGGTCAAGCGTCCGACTTCAGCTCAGGTCATGATCTCACAGTCCATGAGTTTGAGCCCCACGTCAGGCTCTGCCCCGACAGCCCAGAGCCTGGAGCTGCTTCAGATTCTGTGTCTCCCTCTCTCTCTGTCCCTCCCCTGCTCACACTCTGTCTCTCTCTCAAAAATAAAAACATTAAAAAAATTAAAAAACAAAACAGAGCAGTAATCTCTTGGACATCACCCTTAGCAACATATTTATAGGTATATCTCCTCTGGCAAGGGAAACAAAAGAAAAAATAAACAATTGGGACTATTCAAAATAAGAATCTTTTGCAAAGCAAAGGAAACTCTCAACAAAACAAAAAGTCAACCTAGTAAATGGATAAAGATATTTGTAAATGATAGATCTAATCTATCATTTAAGGGGGTTAATACTCAAGACATATAAAGAACTTGGACAACTCACCCTCCAAAAAAAAAAAAAAATCCCATTAAAAATGAGTAGAGCACCTGCATAGTTATTTCTCAAAATAAGATATACAGATGGTTAAGAGAGAAACATGAAGGTGCTCAACATCACTAATGACCAGGGAAGTGCCCAAAACCACAAGGAGGTATCTATCACCCCAGGCCAATCAGAATGGCTAATATCAAAAAGGCAAAACAACAGTTGTTGGTAAGGATGTGGAGAAGAAGGAATCATCCTGCACTGTTTGTGGGAATGTAAATTGGTACAACCACTATGAAAAACAGTATGGAGGTTCCTCAAAAAATCAATAGAAATACCATGTGATGTAATAATCCCACTCCTGGGTATTTACCAGAAAAAAATTAAAACACTAATTTGAAAAGATATACGAACCCCTGTGTTCATTGCTGCATTGTTTACAATATGAAAGATTTGGAAGCAGTTGAAGTGCCCCCCCAATAGATGAATGGATAGAGAAGATGTGGTATGTATATATATGCAATGCAGTATTATTCAGCCATAAAAAATGAATGAGATCTTGCCATTTGCAACAACATGGATGGAGCTAGAGGTTATTGTGCTAAATAAAATAAGTCAGACAGAGAAAAACAAATACCATATGATTTCACTTATATGTAGACTCTAAAAAATAAAACAAACAAACAAAAACCAGACTCTTAAATATAGAAAACAAATTGGTGGTTACCAGAGGGTAGGTGGGTTGGGGCTTGGGGAAAATAGATAAATGGGATTGAGAGGTATAAACATCCAGTTATAAAATAAATAAGTCATAGACATGAAAAATACAGGGAAAGGAATATAATTAATAATATTGTAATAACATATAATGACTGATGGTGACTACACTTATTGTGGTAAGCACTGAGTAACATAGAATTGTCATATCAATATGCTATACCTGAAACTTATATAGCACTGATGGGGTTTTCTGTTTTGTTTTGTTTCGTTTGTTTTGTTTCATTTTGTTTTAAGTAGGCTTCACACCCAGGATGGAGCCCAATGCACTCCTTGAACTAATGACCCTGAGATCAAGACCTGAGCTGAGGTCAAGAGGCAGATGACTAACCAACTGAGCCACCTAGGCATCCCCATGTACGTTAATTATACTTCAGTTTAAAAAAACTGATACAATGTCAGTATAATGACTTACCTAATTTGGGAAATAACAAAAGTTTTAATTAAAGAAAAAGGTACATGTGTGTGTGTGTGCTTCTGACACTTAAAGTCATGATCCTCTGTGTTCTTGTAGTTAAAATATACTTTTACTGCATTCTTTAATTTCTCCTCAGAGAAAAGCACAGGTCATAAGGAGTGCCTGAATGGAGATCACATGTTTTTGGTGCAATAGAATGTAGAGTTTGTTTCCTCTTCAGTGGCATCCATGTGACTGACATATCACATAACATAAATGTGTTTCAGTCATAAGAAAAGCTTAGCTCATCATTAGGGAAAGCTTAGTTGGTTACAATGGATCAGTTTATCATTCAGAGTATAATTTATCTCTTCTAAATTGATAATAAGTAATACAATGATTTGGTTGGTAAAATGTTACTAAGTTAAGACATCACTCACGGTGTAGGCTCTGCATTATAGGCTCCGCATTATGTGTCTCCCACCTCTTGCACACCTACTAATCGGCTGCAGGGCAGTGTGGCAGTAAGAGCAAACCTCCTGTGTGAGTTCCAATCCTTGATCCGCTACTCACTAGTTATATGACCCATCTGAGTCAAGTTACTTTATCTTGTTTCCCCTCAGCGTCTTCACTAATATAATGGAAACAATCACAACACCTGCTTCCTAAGGCTGGGGTGATAACTCCAGGGTTTGAAATGGCATGTGGCAAACAGGCACACACCAATTGTTTATCATCATTATGTGTTATGTAAGAGGTAATACAATAAACTCTCTTCCTAATGTCTCCCTGTCATGTAATTGCCACCTCCTTTCATAGAACTTGTTCTGACTTCTTTGACCCCAAACAGCTTTCGTGTTGAACTTCTCACAACCTGTGTAGGTGACACCAGTGGGCCTAAGAACTAAATATCTTCACTCTAATGGAGTTTATTCATTTTAGGAAAGGCAGTATGATGCCATTTTAGCACATAATTTTATCCATATTTCTATATCCTAGATTGCATTTTTTACTCTCAAATTTCTATTCTTTTTCTTCTCTCTCTCTCTCTCTCTTTCCTCCGACAAGTGGTTGATCACTCCTTACTTCCACTTTTCAATTCTTGCCAACAGTTTCCTCATTCTTTGAATTTAAATTGTACAGTAAGATTATCCGAGAGCTTGTTTTTGTCCTTTCATTCCCTTGTCCAGATTCCTCACCAAAAAAAACAAAACAAAACAAAACAAAACAATCCTTTTCTCAATGGTAAACTTCCCATGATCATTTCCTCTTCTTGGGCTGTTTTTTTTTTTTAATTTATTTATTTATTTTTGAGAGAGAGAAAGAGAGAGGGAGAACGAAAGGGAGAGGGAGAGCGAGAGCATGTGAGTGGGGTAGGGTCAGAGAGAGAGGGAGTGAGAGAATCGCAAGAAAGCTTTGCACTCTCAGTGCAGAGCCTGATGTAGGGCTTGAACTCACAAACCTTGAGATCATTATCCAGGCCCAAACCAAGAGTGGGAAGCTTAACCTACTGAGACACCCAGGCGCCCCTTGGGCTGCTTTTTATATTTTCCTATGTGTTCATTCTAATGTAATATTAGTTTTCAAGGAGAAAAAAAAGGCAGGAACAATTATTGTAAAAATTGGAATAACTCATTTGGTTCCACGCAGAGAACTAAAGGCAAGTCCAAATCCACTGTGACATGCTTAGCATAATATCTAAGGGGGCACTGGCCAAAAGTGATTTGTGAAATGATTCTTCTAACTCTGAATATAATACATGCTCATTACAGAAAATATCGGAAAACTAAAAAATATATATAAATAAAATAGTTTAGTCATGTTTCTTCTATATAAAAACAGCTATAATTAATAGCTTTGTATATTCTAGATAAAGAAGACAGGAAGCTAGATTCTGAGTACAGATCTGTGAACCTTGATTTTTACTGTAATTAGATGTTGCAATTATATTTTCCCTTGTCAATGCAATTCTTCTAGTAAATGACTTTTTGTGGTTGAATAATGTTTGGACGTGTCTCCAATAACAAGGCAGCAGATGTGGGTTAGTGCGCCCAGCCAGGAACTCACTCAGCTGCTCATCTCTGACCTCGTTCCTTCTTTCCTGTGCATCATCAGGCCCCTCTTTCTCCTTTTTGTACTTCATCCTTTCCATCACCTTTGCAACTAGAACAGTATATTAAATATCTTCTGTTTTAAATATATCAGTTTCCCTTTTCTTGGCCAGACTACACATGATAAAAATCTCCATGTCCTTAAGAAAGATTCTTAGAGTGAAACATGTAATTCACTCTATAAACTGAAGCATATAAACTGAAAATTGTTTTGAGGTTGAGAATTTTCCATTTTTAAAGTTCTAGAACACATAATATACAAATATAAAACATGCATGTGTATGATAGAAAATGAGGATAAGGAAACAAAGACAGATGCACACATGGAAAAACAAATATTTTTTTTCTTTCAATCTTCACTTCCCAGCATTATGCTCAGCATAAAGTATTTGTTCTTGATGTTGTTTTTTGAATGAGTGAATGAATTGATATATGCATGCCATGAGGTTCTTATGAGCAACCCTAGGATATGAGTATGTTGGTCTTAGAAAACCTTGCAAAAAACCTAGCCCAGCTGTCATCATTTACATAAAAGAAAACTACTGACAAGTGAGAGAATGGTCCTCCATCATTTTATAGAAAAACTTTGTATAGCTTACCATAATTGTCCCATATGTTGAAATATATTAATATTACTATGGTTTGATTTTATATATTCAAAAGATAGGCATAGAAAAGAAAATGACCTTTATTCTGCATAATGCAAGATCATACAACATTGGCCTCCAAAAATAAAGCCCCTAAATTAAAAATTCATGAAACATAAATATGTGAAAAAGAAAGTAAATTTGATGGAGCAGACTCTAAAGAAATATAAATACAAGGAATTTATTCATCTACATAAAGCTATATTATAAAATTATGTAACAGCTTATCTAAAATGTACTATGTATAGCTACATACATTTAAATAATTAGTGTTTATTAAATAGTATTTGATGCTATCCTCAATGAAACAAGGAAATCTTGAATTTAATACATCCTAAAGGATGACAAAAGTACATAGTACAAAAGGAACTATTTAACCAAAAGGTAAAGACAACTTAGCATTTAATTTAGTATAATATGTATTCCCTGACGACCAGCAGCATATTTTAAAAATATAGTGAAGGAATATTTTTGTCTCCCAGGGGAGGCAATAGTCATAAGAAAACAACCATTTAGTGCAAATTTCTATGTAACAATCATTTTGTGGTACAAATACATAAAATATCTTATCTCACATGATATAATTAGAGAATTCAATTCTCTGATTGCCAAGATTGCCCCTCACTCACAGAGTGAAGCTGAAAGGGATGCAGACTAGCTGATTTAATGTTTAAATTTGTTCTTGTTTTGTTCTTTTTCCATGCAAGTAACCGTACAGTTAGAGGAACAAACTATTAAGCTAGAACATTTATGAATACAGGTCAGGAATGACATTAAAGAAAACAACAAACTTATGCCAACAAGCATCAAACCATGCAATCTTTTATTGGGCTTTATGCTAATAAATAATACACAATTCCTGTGATTGACTAGAGTTAAGATTGCTTTCAGGCAGGCCAACCTAGTATACTTGGATCAGCTGCTGAGAGAGAAACAGGGATTAAATTTTGCCTAGTTGCTCTGCTGTTCCATGCAGATGCCTAGCTCCCCATAACTATCCCAGAAGATATGGACAGCAACTCTAATTTGATATCAGTCTCAAATAAGTTCTCAAACTTTAGTGTTCTTAACAAGAGTACTTGGATGCCCCAGAACAGAGCCCCAGCAATGGGAATTCTGATTTAGCAAGTCAGTAAGAGGATACTGAAATCTGCATTTGCAACATCCCATCTCAGTTAGATGGGGGATCAGAAAGGCTTCCGAGAGAAATTGTGTATAACAGCAGTTTTATCATATCTTTGCTTTTGTCAATACTAGGATGTCAAGGATTGTCTTAGAGGGCTCCATATTCCTCGACATTTCAATTGTATTAAGTGGAAAGGATAATGTGAGCTTTATTCTGCTTCTTTTCTCCATATAAACAGAGATACCAACTGCAAGTCTCAAAAAGCATTAGATGGAAAACTAGTTTCTTCCAATTCCTCTTGATACATAACAGGCACTACCCACTCATCGGAAAAAGTATTGGACCTAAACAAGTGAACCAAGGGCGTTGGCTGAGAATTCTATCGTGGCAAAAGGAGGATCCCTGTGAACAAAATAATACAATGGCCCAGCTGCTAGAAAATCATATACACAAAATGTGCTTCAAGAGTATATAATTGTATATAGGAAATCTACATGGTAGTGCCAAAATTTGATGCAACAGACAGACCTCTCTGGAACTTCCTTCTACTACTAGGATAAACGTCCCCCAACTAACAGGACTTCTACAACCTTTCTAAGGACTGAAAATTTTCTACCACCTTCGCAAGGTGGTGCAACAGATCACAGAGGCCTTGGTAAGAAGAAATGAAACAAAACTTAATCTCATTGGAAAGTTCTAGTATTTATAAGCCATTAAGCCTTCATCACAACCCTGCCTGAAGGGGATAAAAGAGCTGTTTTCCAGTCAACAGTGTTTTTATAGCATCTCTTCAATTCTGGAATCATAAGCAGTTCAAGTTATTTTTTTCTTGATATCTCTTTTATGCTACTACGATGTTGTTATCATGCAAATTGGGAATTAGGTGACAGGGTACGAAAATGCCGTACATGTACACATTAAAATGTTGCCTTATAGCAGAAAGGAAAATGTTTTCCACTGACAGATGAAAATTTTTCAGCAGACATCCCTCAGAAGTCATCCACTTTTAAGTTTAATATATGAAGAAATATCTTGTGATCTCTAAGAGAAGAATGGTAATGATGAAAAGAATAAAGGAACAAAAATCTAGTCCTTATACTTAGCGCAATTCACAGGCCAGTGCAGATATTTTTAGGCCTGCTTTCCCTGTCGTGGAGGAAAACAAGCTAAAATGTTTTGACCTGAAATACTTCAATACTATGCCAGTAAGACACATTTTTTAACCCAATGATTATAGAAAGTCTTGGTAACTCCTTATTTAAATAGTATTTAAGATCTTGTAGTCTCTGACCACATAGCAACTTCAAAATGAGATTATAGAGGTGTGCTTATGAGTCATACTTCCATTGTGAACTCTTTCTGTAATCTTTCCATGTGTATAATCTCAGTTTGTAATTTTTTAAAATACTTAATAACTTTTGTTTGTCTGGGTGTAATCATTCCTGATTCCAGAAAATTCTCTGTAAAATCTCTACAGCTAACCACCAGATTTCACTACTTTTTAAAAAATTTTTAATGTTTATTTTTGAGAGAGAGAGAGACAAAGCATGAGTGGTGGGGAGAGAGAGAGAGAGAGAGAGAGAGAGAGAAACACAGAATCTGAAGCAGGCTCTGGGCTCCAAGCTGTCAGCACAGAGCGTGATGCGGGGCTTGAACTCACAAACTGCGAGATCGTGACCTAAGCTGAAGTTGGACGCTTAACTGACTGAGCCACCCAGGTGCCGCTGGATTTCACTACTTTTATAATATGTATTTAATATTTGCTTGAAGAAAATGTAATTGGTTCAGATCCCCAGCAACAGGAATTCTGATTTAGCAAGTCAGCAAGAGGGTACTGAAATCTGGATTTGCAAGTGTCCTATCTCAGTGAGATGGGGGATCAGAAAGGTTTCTTAGAGAAATTGTGTATATCAGATCTTCATTGATCACTATTTTTACTAAGGAATCTCAGTAACAATAAATTAGTAATAATACTTTATGGTAAAGTCTGAATAAGTATTGTCCATGCTCCATATCTGCATTATCACACCCACATCCATTTTTTTCTATTATATATTAAGTGAAAGCTTCATTTGTTCTGCAATTTGTTAAAACAAAATTTTACTGAAAACCAATTCTCGTCTGGGCATTACATTTAGAAAACAGGATATAAAGTGTTGTATCAAGGTTCTATCTCCCTTTTGGACTGCCCCACTACTCTTGGGAATCACACAGACTGCTGAGAGAGTCAATTTCAACTTGCTCAGACCACACTTTCTTCAATACAATAATTTCAACAGCTGAGCAAAATCAATAAAGCAATGTAGATATATCATAAAATGATTTATTAACTTATCTGACTTTATCAGAATAAGCATGAGATGCAATGGGTTTGTAGAACTTCATAAAATTGCAAATTTAGCATATTTATAGCAACAAAAGAGATATATTTTTCAGTCACGTATCCACTTACAAACTATCACTTACTTTTTTCCTATTTATTTTTCTTATTTTTTTCAATGTTCTACTTGAACATTCTACTTGAACAATCTCCTCAATAGGAGATTGACCCTTTAGGTAGACCCTTCTGTGCTCAATTAAAGTGTGGAATACCCCTCTTGTAATTCCATGTCTTACTGTGAAAGAGACCTGGTGACCTCTAAACCTAGTGGATTTGAGATCATGCTTCCTTGTATTTGACAGGTGTGGGCATAGCAAATTACACCTTAAAGTCAACACTATACAAATGATAAGGTACTTTGTTATAGATCCCAGGACATTATATATTGATAATATTTTAAAACTGATTTTGGACTTTCCAAATTGCTTTTTGGTACAGGCAGTGTCAAAACTTATTTATAAACTGTAATTCAAACTTTAACCTGACAACATATTTTGTGAATTTTACCTCATCAGTTTTTTTTCCTCCCTACAACAAAGTTGAATAAGATGGACTCCAGGTGTTCTGGTTAATGTTGCCCATGACTATAAGCAATCATCAATCAACTTCACACATTAAATATCCTTATTTCTTTAAATTGTATTGCTATGTATATTTCAAGACAAGAAATACTAGTATAGACATTTTAACAGTATTTGCTCTTCCAATCCATGAGAATGGAATGTTTTTCCATTTCTTTGTGTATTCTTTAATTTCTTTCACAAGTATTCTAGAGTTTTCAGAGTACAGATCTTTTACCTTTTTGGTTAGGTTTATTCCTAAGTATCATACAGTTTTTGATGCAGTTGTTCATGGGATTGATTTCTTAATTTCTCTTTCTGCTACTTCATTATCAGTATATAGAAATGCAACAGATTTCTGTACATAGATTTTATATCCTGCAAATTTGTTGAGTTCATGTATTAGTTTTAGAAGTCTTTTGGTGGATAGTCTTTTGGGTTTTCTACATAGAGTATCATGTCATCTTCAAATAGTGAAAGTTTGAATTCTTGTCAATGTAGATGCCTTTTATTTGTTTTTGTTGTCTGATTGCTGAGGCTAACACTTTCAGAACAACAGTGGTGAGAGCAGACATCCCTTTCGTGTTTGTGACTTTAGGGGAAAAGCTCTGTTTTTTTCCCCATTAAGGATGATATTAGCTCTGTTTCTTTTGTATATTGCCTTTATGATGTTGAGGTATTTCTTTCTATCACCACATTCTTAAGAGTTTATATTAAGAAAGGATGCAGTATTTTATCAATTTTTTTTGCATGTGATCATATGGTTTTTATCCTTTCTTTTATTAATGTGGTATTTCATGTTGATTGATTTGCAGATCCTGAACCAGCCCTACAGCCCAGGAATAAATCCCACTTGATTGTGATAATAATTCTTTTAATGTACTGTTAGTCTGATTTGCTAGTATCTTGTTGAGAATTTTTGCATCCATGTTCATCAGGGATATTGGTCGGTAATTCTCCATTTTAGTGAGGTCTTTGGTTTTGGAATCAAGGTAATGCTTGCCTCATAGAATGAGTTTGTAAGTTTTCCTCCCATTTCTATTTTTGGGACAGTTTCAAAAGAATAGGCATACCTCTTCTTTATATGTTTGGTAGAATTACCCTGAAGCAATCCTTATCAAAACAACACCAGTATTTTTCTGAGAGGTGGAACAAATATTTGTATGGAACAAGAGAATACCCTGAATAACCAAAGTAATGTTTAAAAAGAAAAACAAGTGGGAGGCATCACAATTCCTGACTTTAAGCTGTATTACAAAGATGTAATTATCAAGACAGTATAGTACTGGCAGAAAAACAGAATAGAGAACCCAGAAATGGGCACAACTATATGGTGAAGTCACCTTTGACAAAGCAGGAAAGAATATCCAATGGAAAAAAGTCTTTTCAACAAATGCTGTTGGGAAAACTGGAAAGCTACATGCAGAAGAATGAAACTGGACCACTTTCTTACACCATACACAAAAACAAATTAAAAATGGATGAAAGATATAGATTTGAGACAAGAAACTATCAAAGTCTTAGAACACAGGCAGCAACTTCTTTGACCTTGGCCACAGCAACTTCTTACTAGACACATTGCCAAAGGCAAGGGAAACAAAGGCAAACATGAACTGTTGGGACTTCATCAAGATAAAAACTCTGCTTGGCAAAGGAAACATTCAGCAAAACTAAAAGGCAGCATACAGAATGGGAGAAGATATCTAATAATGGGAGACATCTGATAATAGTTTAGTATCCGAAGTCTATAAAGAACTTATAAACTTAACACCCAAAAAACAAATAACTCACTTAAGAAATAGGCAAAAGACATGAATAGACACTTTTCCAAAGAAGACATTCAAGCTAAGACACATGAAAAGATACTCAATATTGCCCATCATTAGGGAAATAGAAATCAAAACCACGATGAGATACCAACACACGCCTGTCAGAAGGGCAAAAATTAACAATACAAGAAATAACAGGTTTTGGCATGGATGCAGAGAAAGGGGAATCCTCTTGCATTGTTGCTTGGAATGCAAACTGGTGCAGCCACTCTGGAGAACACTATGGAGGTTCCTTAAGACACTAAAAATAAAATGACTCTATGATCCAGCAACTACACTAGTAGGTATTTATCCAAGGTACAAAAATCCTGATTCAAAGGAACATTTGCACCCCAATGTTTATAGAGGCACTGTTAACAATAGCCAAATTATGGAAAGGGCCCAAATGCCCATCAACTGATGAATGGTAAAGAAGATGTGGCTTACATATACAATGTAATATTACTCAGCCATCAAAAAGAGTGAAATACTGGCATTTGCAACGATGTCGATGGAACAAGAGTGTAGTATACTAAGTGAAATAAGTCAGAGAAAGAAAAATACCATATGATTTCACTCATATGTAGAATTTAAGAAACAAAACAGATGAACAGAGGGAGAGGGAAGAAAAAATAAAATGAGAGAGAGAGAAGCTAACCATAAGAGGCTCTTTAATTGTCAAGTTAACTAATACAGTGTATACAGTGTACTCTTGATTTTGGAAATAGATTCCATGATTCATCATTTATATAAAACATCCAGCGCTCATCCCAACAAGTGCCCTCCTCAATGGGCATCACCCGTTTTACCTGACCCCCTGCCCCACCACCCTCATCAACCCACAGTTTGTTCCCTGTATTTAAGAGTCTCTTATAATCTGTCTCCCTCTCTGTAACTTTGTTTCCTTCCCTTCCCCTCATGGTCTTCTATTAGGTTTCTCAAATTTCACATATGAGTGAAAACATATGATATATGTCTTTCTCTGATTATTTCACTTAGCATAGTACCCTCCAGTTCCATCCACGTTGTTGCAAATGTCAAGATTTCATTCTTTTTCATCACCGAGTAGTACTCCATTGTATATATATATACCACCTCTTCTTTATCCATTCATCAGTGATGGACATTTGGACTCTTTCCATAATTTAGCTATTGTTGACAGTGCTGCTATAAACATTGAGGTACATGTGCCCCAGTGAATCAGCACTACTGTAGCCTAGTAGTGCTATTTCTGGGTCATCGGTTAATTCTATTTTTAAAATTTTGAGGAAACTCCACACTGTTTTCCAAAGAGGCTGTATCAGTTTGTATTCCCACCAGCAGTGCAAGAGGGTTCCCCTTCTCTACATCCTTGCCAATAGCTGTTTTTCCTGAGTTGTTAATTTTAGCCACTCTCGTGTGAGGTGGTATCTCAATATGATTTTGACTTGTGTTTCCCTGATGATGAGTGATGTTGAGCATCTTTTCATGTGTCTGTTAGCCATCTGGACGTCTCCTTTGGAAAGGTGTCTATTCATGTCTTTTTCCCATTTCTTAACTGGGTTATTTGTTTTTTGGGTGTTGAGTTTGGTAAGTTCTTTATAGATTTTTTATACTAACCCTTTATTTGATATGTCATTTGAAAATATCTTCTATTCTGTTGGTTACCTTTTAGTTTTGTTGAATGTTTCCTTTGCTGTGCAGAAGTTTTTATCTTGATGAGGCCCGAGTAGTTCATTTTTACTTTTATTTCCCTTGACTGTGGAGACATGTCAAGTAAGAAGTTGCTGCGGCTGAGGTCAAGGAGGTTGTTGCCTGTTTTCTCCTCTAGGATTTTGATGGTTTCCTGTCTGCATTTAGGTCTTCCATCCATTTTTAATTTATTTTTGTGTATGGTGTAAGAAACTGGTCCAGTTTCGTTCTTATGCAGGTTGCTGTCCAGTTCTCCCAGCACCATTTGCTAAAAGACTGTCTTTTTTCCACTGGATACTTCCCTGATTTGTCAAAGATTAGTTGGCCATACATCTGTGGGTCCATTTCTGGGTATTGTATTCTATTCTATTCAATTGGTTTATGTGTCTGGTTTTGTGCCAATACCACACTGTCTTGATGATTACAGCTCTGTTTTACAGGCTAAAGTCTGGGATTGTAAAGACTCCAGGTTTAGTTTTCTTTTTCCTCATTACTTTGGTTATTCAAGATCTTTCTTGGTTCCATACAAAGTTTAGGATTGTATGTTCTAGCTCTGTGAAGAACATTGGTGCTATTTTGACCGGGATGCATTGTATGCATAGATTACTCTGGGAGTATCAACATTTTAACAGTATTTGTTCTTCCAATCCAGGAGCATGGAATATTTTTCCATTTCTTTGCATCTTCTTCAACTTCTTTCATAAGCTTTCTATAAGTTTCAGCGTTCAGATCTTATACCTCTTTGGTTAGGTTTATTCCTAGGTATTTTGTGGTTCTTGGTGAAATAGTAAATGGGATCAATTCCTTGATATCTCTTTCTGTTGCTTCATTATTGGTGTATAGAAATGCAACCAATTTCTGTGAATTGATTTTATATTCCATGACTTTGATGAATTCATGTATCAGTTCTAGCAGTTTTTTTGGTGGAGTCTTTGGGTTTTCCATGTAAAGTATCATGTCATCTGTGAAAAGTGAAAGTTTGATTTTTTGTCAATTTGGATGCCTTTTATTTCATTTTTCTGATATTTCATAGTCCTGAGGCTAGGACTTCCAGCACTATGTTAAACAACAGTGGTGAGAGTGGACATCCCTGTCGTGTTCCTGATCTCAGGGAGAAAGCTCTCAGTTTTTCCCCTTTGAGGATGATGTTAGCTGTAGACCTTTCATATATGACTTTTAGGATGTTAAGTTATTTTCCTTCTATCCCAACTTTCTTGAGGGTTTTTATTAAGAAAGGATGCTGTATTTTGTCAAATACTTTTTCTCCATATATTGATAGGATCATATCGTTCTTATCCTTTCTTCTATTAATGTGATGTATCACATTGATTGATTTTTGAATATTGAAGCAGCTCTACAGCCCAGGAATAAATCCCACTTGGTCATGGTGAATAACTCTTTCAATATACTGTTGAACTCGATTTGCTAGTATGCTGTTGAGAATTTTTGCATCCATGTTCAACAGGGATCTTGGCCTCTAATTCTCCTTTTTAGTGGGTGTCTTTGGTTTAGGAATCAAGATAATGCTGGCTTCATAGACTGAGTCTGGAAGCTTTCCTTCCATTTCTAATTTTGGAAAAGCTTGAGAAGAATAGGTATTAACTCTGTTTTGAATGTCTGATAGAATTCCCCTGGGAAGCCATCTGGCCCAGAACTCTTATTTGTTGGGACATTTTTGATAACTGATTCAATTTCTTCATTAGTTATGGGTCTGTACAAATTATCTATTTCTTCCCATTTGGGTTTTGGTAGTATGTGGGTGTCTAGTAATTTTTACATTTCTTCCAGATTGTTCAGTTTGTTGGCATATAATTTTTGATAGTATTTTTTAATAATTGTATTTCTGTGGTGTGGGTTGTGATTTCTCCTCTTTCATTCGTGATTTTGTCTATTTGGATCCTCTCTTCTTCTTGTGAAGTCTGGCTAGGGGGTTATCAATTTTGTTCATTCTTAAAAAAACAGCTCTCATATTCATTGATCTGTTTTACTGGTGTTTTTTGTTTTGTTTTTTTTTAATATCCTATATTGTTTATTCCTGTTCTAATCTTTATTATTTTTCTTCTTCTGCTGGCTTAGGGTTTTCCTTGCTGCTCTGTTTCTAGTTCCTTTAGGCGTGAGGTTAGGGTCTGTATTCGGTATTTTCTTGGTTCTTGAGATAGCAAGATAGGCCTGGATTGCAGTTTATTGCAGTTTATTTAGGACTGCCTTTGCTGCATCCCAAAGGATTTGGACTGCTGTGTTTTCATTTTCATTTGCTTCCATATATTTTTAAATTTCTTCTTTAATTTCCTGGTTGACCCATTCATTCTTTAGTAGGATGTTCTTTAACCTCCATGTATTTGGAGGCCTTCCAATTTTTTTCTTGTGGTTGATTTCAAGTTTCACAGTGTCATGATCGAAAATACGCATGGTATGATCTCAAT
Organism: Cryptoprocta ferox; assembly: GCA_028646485.1. Taxonomy (NCBI): domain Eukaryota; kingdom Metazoa; phylum Chordata; class Mammalia; order Carnivora; family Eupleridae; genus Cryptoprocta; species Cryptoprocta ferox. The sequence continues at coordinate 105,114,563 of CM053576.1, read as the reverse complement.
CATTTTATATTCATTTAGCGCTCTTTTGTGGCCCAGTAGGTGATCTCTTTTGGAGAGTGTTCCTTGTGCACTCAAGAAGATTGTGTATTCTGCTGTTTTTGGATGAAGATCTGAATATATCTGTTAAGTCCATCTGGTCCAATGTGTCATGCAGAGCCATTGTTTCCTTACTGATGTTCTGCCTAGATGATATGTCCATTGCTGAAAGTGGAGTATTAAAGTCCCTTACAACCATGGTTTTGTTATCTATACATTTATTTATGTTTTGTGATTAATTGACATATTTGGGCCTCTCACATTGGAGGCATAAAACCTTATAATTGTTAGCTCTTCCTGATAAATAGACTCCTTAATTATGATATAATGCCGTTCTTCATCTCTTGTTATGGCCTTTAGTTTAAAATATAGTTTGTCTGATATAAATATGGCTACTCTGGCTTCTTTTTGATATCCAGTAGCATGATATATAGTTGTTCATCCCTTCACTTTCAATCTGCAGTGTCCTCAGGTCTAAAATGGGTCTTTTGTAGACATTAAATAGATGGATCTTAGTTTTTTATCCATTCTGATACCCTATGTCTTTTGATTGGGGCATTTAGTCCATTTACATTCAGAGTGATTATTGAAAGATATGAATTTAGTGTCACTGTGTTAACTATAAGTTTTGTGCTAATGGTGATGTCTCTGGTCCTTTGTAGTTTTTGCTGCTTTCCACTCACAGAGTTCCCCTTAGAATCTCCTGCAGGGCTGGATTAGTGGTCATGAACTCTTCTAGTTTGTTGGTCTGGAAAAGCCTTTATCTCTCTTCCTATGTTGAACAGCCTTGATGGGTAAATGTTGTTAGCTGCATATTTTTCCTATTCAGCACATTGAATATTTCTTGCCACTCCCTTCTGGCCTGCCAAGTTTCAGTGGACAGGTCTGCTACTACCCTTATGTGTCTACCATTGTAGGTCAAGGCCCATTTGTCCCTAGCTGCTTTCAGAATTCTTTCTTTATCTTTGTACTTTGCCAGTTTCACTATGATATGTTGTGGTGTTGACCTGTTTTTGTTGATTTTGAAGGGAGTTCTGTGCCTTCTGGACTTGGTTCCCTATTTCCTCTTGCAGATTAGGGAAGTTCTCAGCTATGATTTGTTAAAATAAACCTTCTGTCTATTTCTCTCTCTCTTCCTCTTCTGGAACTCCTATGATAGGGATATTAGTTTATTTCATTGAATCACATAGGTCTCTAATTCTCCCCTCATGTTCTAGTAATTTCTCTCCTTTTCTCATCTTCTTCATTTCCCATAATTTTATCTTCTATTTCCCCTATTCTCTCCTCTGCTTCTCCCGTCCTAGCCATCAATGGATCTAGTTTATTTTGCCACTCATGACAGCATTTCTTCTATTTTTTAATTTTTTAAATGTTTATTTTTGAGAGAGAGAGAGAGAGAGAGAAAGAGAGCAAGCAGGGGAGGTGCAGAGAGAGAGGGAGACACAGAATTCAAAGGAGGCTCCAGTCTCTGAGCTGTCAGCACAGAGCCCAACACAGGGCTTGAACCCATGGACCGCGAGATCATGACCTGAGCTGAAGTTGGATGCTCAACCGACAGAGCCACCCAGGCGTCCCCATGGCAGCATTTCTTAATTCATCATGACTATTTCTTAGGTCCTAGTTCTCTGCTGTGATAGTTCTCTGTTTTCTATGCTTTTTTAAAAGCCCAGCTATTAGTCTTATGACTATTATTCTAAATTCTTGATCATATATACTGCTTATATCTGTGATGAGCAATTTTCTGGGTGTCACTTCTTCCTGGAATTTCTTTTGAGAAGAATTCTTCCATTTCATAATTTTGGCTAGTTTTCTGTCCTTTACATGTTTAAATAGCTTGTTATGTGTCCTGCATCTGTGAATACAACTATATTAAAAAGGGGTCATACACTGTCCATGACCTTGTACTTCAGGAAGTGGTTTTGGAATGCGTTGTGTGCACTCTGTTGTTATGTCTTTGGCTGTTTTGTCTCACTACTTGTAGCGGTGGATTGGATCTTCCACCAGGTGTGCTTTGATTTGTTTGTTGAAGTAGCCCTGGATAAAAGGAAAAGTGGGGGGTGGGGGTGGGGTAGAAAGACACCTTATCCCAAACAAAGAGAGAAATGAAAGGGGCGGAAAAAAAAAGACCAGGCAGAGAATTAAGGAAACTATAGGGTTTAATCCAGAAAGAAAGAGAGGAAAATAAAGAAGAAGGATATACAGAAAAGGTGTAAAAACAATAGAGTAAAAATTCCTGATTAAACAAACAACCAGAACAGAGAAAAGAAAAAAGAAAAAGAATATATATAGTAAGAATCAACCAAAACTCAAATCAGAGACTATGAGGCTGATTTCAAAGCAGGAAGAAGAGGGAAGTGGAGAGATAAAGAAGGGAAACGAGAAGGGAAGAAAAGAAAAGAAATAATAATAATTAAACAAACCAACAAACAAAGCAGACTAACATTCAAAACCACAGGACAGTTGTGTGTTGGTGCCTGGGACAGGTGGCTGTGCTGGTCTGGAGGAGAAGCCATCTGGTTAGGTCAGTGTCAATCTCGCTCTGGTTGATAAGCAGTTACCAGGCAGGTGTTTGGTGTAAGGGCATCTCACCTCCACGGGGGGCCGCTGTCCTGTTCCCTGGTGTTGATGGGGAGAAAAATGGCAACACCCCTGTTTCTCCTCCCCAGATGGGTGTCCCAAACCATGCTATTCAGGCAGCCCTCACAGAGTAGCGTAGGGGGCCAGCTTGCCTTGCTCCACAGTCTCCACACCTGTCAGGCACTTGGCTGGATTCAAAATCCAATGTCTTAAAGGATATCACTATGCAGGGACCAATTCTGGAAGGAGAGACTCAACTATAGAGAACAAACTGAGGGTTGGTAGAGGGGAATTGGGTGGGCGGATGGGCTAAACAGGTGATGAGTATTAAGGAGGGCATTTGTTGTGTTGAGCACCTGGTATTATATGTCATTGATTAAACACTAAATTCTACTCCCTTAACCAATATTATGCTATACATTAACTAACTTGAATTTAAATAAAAGCTCGGAAGAAAAACAAACAAGCAAAAAGCCACATGGCTCTATCCAGTTCTTCAAGTCTTCTGAACTGATGACAAAACTTTATTTTTTATTATGTTTTTTAATTTTAATTCCAGTCTAGTTAACACACTGTGTTATATTAGTCTCAGGTGTAAATATAGTGACTCAGCAATTCTTTACCTTACTCAGTGCTCATCATGATACGTGTAACCTTAATCATCTTCACCTATTTCACCCACCCCCCCACCCACCTCCTCTCTGCTATGCTTTATTTTAAATGAGTAATCTCAGTTACAGTTATTTTTTTTTCAACAGGAACATTTTGCACTTAAAGCATACTTCAGATATATGGTTCTAAAAGATACAGATAAAACATTCCATCCAAGAAAAATATTTCTTCAAGAACACACAGAATAATCCCCTGTTTAAGTCACATAAAGAGAGACATAACAAATATTACAAATGTAAGACAGAAATCATATCAAGAATCTTTCTAAACTTACTTGTAAGATTTTGATAAAGATTGTCATTAATTTTTTTTAATGTTTGGTAGAATTCACCAGTGAAACCACATGGTATTGGGGTTTACTGTGTTGGAAGATTTTTGATTCCTAATTCAACTTTCCTTCTTGTTATTGGTCTAAGAAGATTTCTTATTTCTGAAACTCAGGATTCATAATTCGATCATGGTAATGTGCATTTTTAGGAATTATATTTTTTTCTAAGTTATCCAATTTGTTTGGCTTTTGAGTCTTCTTTCTTTTTTTTCTTAGTTAATGTAGTTAAAGCATTGTCAACTTTTTTTTAAACTGGTCATTACTCTCAATGTTGTTATTGTTTATTCTGGTCTCAATTTTATTTATTTATAATTTTTCTTTATTTCTTTCCTCTACCAAATGTATGCTATGCTTCTTTTTCTAGTTCTTTGCAGTGTAATGTTGTCTTTTGAACTGTTTTCTTAATACAAGCATTCATAACATAGATTTCACTCTAACATCTGCTTTTGCTTCATCCCATACATTTTGGAATACTGTGTTTTGTTTTGAGACATATTTTGATTTGCCATTTGATTCCTTATTTGGCCAATTGTTTGTACAATGCTGTATTTTTTAATATTGACATATTAAAATTTTAATATTTACATTGTAGATTTTCCGGTTTTGTTTTATTGTTTAACAAAACTTTTAAATTCAGTTGTTTAACTGAGAACATTTAAGGGACCACTCTCTTACTGAGAAGAATTACCAGTTTTGGTTGTTACCAAAGCAAAAATGACTTAGTAGAGTTAGGTCTAGTTTCATGCTATAGATTTCATAGACTTATCTTTATTTGAATACACTTAATAACACAGCAGAACCTAGAATGTCATAAATTGTTTTATATTTGTTTTGCCGGTGTGTGTGTGTGTGTGTGTGTGTGGTGTCCCACTTTAGATATGTTGCTTTGTTTTGACCTCAGTAAAGTTAGATAAGAAATGCATGCTGCTTCATATTTATCTTAAAATAGATGATTTTGACTTTAAAAGTATTATGCCAAAGGAACTCTGGTATCAATACCCACTGTTTTTCAAATCCTTTCCTTTCTTTTTTGTCCATCAAGATCATGTTAGTAACCTCATTTCCTCTATGCCAGAGTGGATTTTTTTTAAACTTCAATGTGCATTTTAATATTTCCTGCTTCTGAATTCATTGATGTGATGGTTCTGATAAATCAAATCTCTCTAGATAAGACAGGTGTTGCTAACAGACAGATCACAAAAGCTTATGTGCCTTCTAATGAATCCAATATTTCTAATTTACTTTTTCCTCAAGAATGCATTTGCTTTCTACATTGCTTCAGAGTAGAACCGTCAATCATCTGTCAGCATGTGTTCTTAGGATGACATTTCCAAAGTGATAAAAGTAGAATTTTAAACAGGAAAAAGAATCTTAACAACTACATTTAGTCTAAAATCTGTCAAGTACATCTTGAATATCTGTATGAATGTAACATGATTAGCTCCAGGAGTGAGTAAGAAAAAATAAGAACATAGTTCAGCTAGGCTGTGTATCATGTCCCTTTACACTGGATAGAGATCAATCATAATGTGTTTAATTTCAGTTAATAAAGAGGGTGTAAGTTTTCAATTCCACCCTTATATTGTTCTTTATACTTTAGAAAATACTTCAACATGAATTACTGTATTTAATTTTTACAGAGCCCCCAAGATAAATGGTATCATGCCCACTTTACAGATGATGAAACTAAAATTTGAAGAGGTGGTAAAAGATTTTCCTAGGTTTACACAACAGAGCTGGAAGCCACGGTAAAGGTGTTTTGACTTGGAAAGACGCTTCCAGTTACACAGTGTAATGCCGAAGAGTCCCAGATCTGAGGGAAAGTTAAATCAGAAAATGATTGAGTTTCTACTTCTGTAATAACATTAATTCATCAATATTTATAAGGAGCAGTATCACTATTTTAGGGGCATCCCACTCACAAGCCTTGCATAGGTCATAGAAAATAAAAATATCCCATTGTTAACTTGCCTATGAACATATTTAAACAGCATGAGAAATCCAAAAGAACCATAAGCCTACATCTGGTAAATATCATTTTGCAACGGCAGGAATTAGTCAAAGAATCAATAAATGGGTTTATGATTTTCATTCAGTTTCTGTAACAGAAAAGAAAGATTTTGCAAAATCACTTAGTATCAACCTCTGATTGCTCTTATAATCAGTAAAAGGAGTTTCAGTGATCAATAAAGTGAAATTCCAACACACTTCAGATATTTATAGCATTTTCATTTGTGCATAGTTAATGATGGTGTCAATTAAAACATAATTCATTGCTTCAAAGAATGAGTTTAAAAACAGATGCCAGGGGGCCTGGGTGGCTCAGTTGGTAAAGCTTCCAACTTCTGCTCAGGTCATGATCTCAAGGTTTGTGGGTTCGAGCCCCGTGTCGGGCTCTGTGCTGACAGCTAGCTCAGAGCCTGGAGCGTGTCTTCAGATTCTGTGTCTCCCTCTTTCTCTGACCCTCCCATGCTCACGCTGTCTCTGTCTCTGTCTCTGTCTCTCTCTCTCTCAAAAATAAATAAAAACATTAAAAAAATAAAAAATAAAAACAGAAGCCATTACTGAGAATAATAAGGAATAAGAGAGACACAAGATGAGAAATAGAGAATGAGCCACATACTGGAAAGTTCACAAGATTCTGCCACTAGGCAGTCAAAGAATCTGATCTTACTGGTCATTTAAAAGCTCTCACTAATACTGGGTAAGGTACTTAACTGTTTAGTGTCTCAAATATAAGAAAATTAGCATTCATATTATTGAACAAGCCCCTTACTTTGAATTACCCACAATGGCTACCATGGACTTATTATTTATTACATAGTAGGTATTATTCACCCCATTTACTAGTCTTACCTTGATGACACTCATCAAAGGTAAGTATTATATATTTCCTCACACATGTTTTATAGTTAGGGAAGCCCAAGGTCACACTGTTAGCAAATGAAACTATCAGAATTTGAATCTAACCATAGAGCCATATTTCTCATGTTTTCTCCTTAAAGAAAATATCTTAGTTTGAAAATGCCCGGGTAAGGAGACAAGAGGTCATATTGGTACATAATGTTACCCTGAAGCGAGTATATCTACTGGCTACTATATTAGAAATAAATTTAATTTATAGTTAGAATGCAGCCATTGGAGCTATACCTTGGGATTCAGAGAGTTACATGTTGGTTTTTATTCATATTATTTTTTATTGTTTATTTATTTTTGAGAGAGAGAGAGAGAGAGAGAGAGAGAGAAATAGAGACAGAGAGAAACAGAGTGTGAGCCTGGGAGGGACAGAGAGAGAGGGAGACAGAGTTTCATAGGCTTCAGGCTCTGAGCTGTCAGCACAGACACAAATCATGAACTGTGAGATCATGACCTGAGCCGAAGTTGGACGCTTAACCAACAGAGCCACCCAGGTGCCCCACTTTTTATTCATAACTATATATCTTCCTCAAACTTATAGTAGATTCTGTCCTGATAAAGCCATCCTAAGTTGAAAATACTATAAACCAAAATTGATGTCAAGACATCTAATACACCAAACATCATAGGTTAGCCCAGTCTACTTTAAACATGCTCAAAATACAATAGTCTACAGTTGGGCACAATTATCTAACACAAAACCTGTTTCATAATAGAGTTTTGAATATCTCAGGTAATTTAGTGAATATTGGACTGAAAGTGAAGCCAGAATGGCTGTATGGGTACCAAGTGGTTGTAACCGTATCAGTCGTTGACTCTCTTGATGGCATGGCTGACAGCAAGCTGCAGCTCACCACCCCTGCCCCACATCATGAGAGAATATCAGGCTGGATATCACCAGCCAGGCAAAAGATCCAAATTCAGGGGTGCCTGGGTGGCTCAGTGGTTAAGTGTCTGACTTCAGCTTAGGTCATGATCTCAGGGTCAGTGAGTTCGAGCCCCCCGTCAGTCTCTGTGCTGACAGGTCAGAGCCTGGAGCCTTCTTCGGCTTCTGTGTCTCCCTCTCTCTGCTCCTCCCCAACTCGCGCTCTGTCTCTCTCTGTCTCTCAAAAATGAATAAATGTTTAATAGCCAATTAATCTTTGACAAGGGAGGAAAGAGTATCCAATGGCAAAAAGATAGCCTCTTTAATAGGTGGTGCTGGGAGAACTGGACGGCAACATGCAGAAGAATGAAACTAGACCACTCTCTTACACCATACACAAAAAATAAACTCAAAATGGATGAAGGACCTGAACGTGAGACAGGAAACCATCAAAACCCTAGAGGAGAAAGCAGGAAACAACCTCTATGACCTCAACCGCAGCAATTTCCTA